>VZTR01025345.1:61870-71908 GCA_013400775.1 Chaetops frenatus
TATTTGTTAAAAGTAATTTTTAACAGTTCGGGCACTTTTTGCCCTTGATGAAGCTCTATGCAATTAGATATCACTGTACTAAATATATCTTAAAAAAAACATTCTTAAGTTTATGTTGCAATGCTATGTTCAAAGTTTAAAGTGGTAACTAATCTGAAATGCTTTCATGACATTAGTATTACTTTCAGAAGTTTTATAAATTTAATGCTTAGGCACTATACAATAAAAATAACAATGTTTTTATTTCTAGCCTTGTTGAGATGACAAAGTTTAGTTCTCCTCCCTGAGCTAGTAAAACATAAATACTGCACAATAAATTTTTTGTGCAATAGCTGAACTTGCTTCATTGTGCAGATAATGTTGTTGGTCTTCTCTTAAACAAAGAGTTGAACACTTTGGGATTCCTTTTTATACCAGTGATAAAAATGCTCAGTTTTGAAATCCATGCTACAGAAATCCCAATATAAAAATGTAAGGTATTTATAAATCCAGGCAAAATTCTCTTATAACTTTCTGTACCAGTGCTATGTAAAGAACTCTTCATATTCTGCTCTGTCTCTAGGACAGAAACAAGTCTCACTGGACAAGTATAGAGAACTGCTTAGAAAATGTTCTGGAAACTGAACCTTAGTAATGAAACTGGTGGTAAAGAAAGTGAACAGTTTGCTAAGTTAATTTCTGGATAAATAAGGGATGCGTGCTGGACTATTGACATATAAAGACTTTTTTGTTTTCCTTTTTCCAGTTTTGTATTTGTAAACTGGGGATGTGATAATATTTCCTAATATAAATTCTTATAAAATAACATCAGACTACTGTAATCCCACTGATCTGCAAAACACATACTACGAGATTCTTCTAAATGTCTGCATAAGCTTCAGTAATTTCAGTCAAACAAATATTCAAAAATATACAGTCTTGATTTTAAAAAATGTCAGCTTGGTATAATCCTTTATAAATTCCAAAGTAAATTCTAGTAAGTGTGTCATAAGTATCCTAACCTTTATAATTCTCGTATATTTTTTACTTGGACACTGTGTTCTTTAAGCCTATGTTTGCCTACATAAAATATACAAAGTAATTCTAGCATACTCCATTGTTATAGATATCAAAAATGTTGTAAGATTAAATCTTTATTATTAATTTTTATGTAACCAAAATTGCTAACAAAAGTAAAGAAACTGCAGTGATTCTGTGAAATATATGTGCTGAAAGGATTATAACCAGGCCCACTAATTGATTTCAAGTTGTAATAATCACTGTTTTTTTTAATTCACTTGAGGTGTGGTAAATCATGCAGTACAATGATCGTGGCTGAAAAGCATTGTCTGGGAAGATGGAAGCCCAAGAACTATTGATTTTACCCTCTACATTATTGAGTTTGTTGGGGTTTTTATTAGTCTTCTCAAATTAAATTAGTCTAAGAAGTGTAGTCTTGGTTAAATAGCATTAATTGCATCCTCCTTCAGTGGTCAGCTACGGATCTGTATAGTACTTCCATAATCTAACTGTTCACAAATATTAGCTACCTCTTCCAGAAGGACAGCACTGTACTATGATGTTTTTTATCTTCTACTTTCTGGGTTTATTTTTCCCTCCACATTCATACTTCTTCAGGATTCTGCAGTGTTATAAAATTATCATTAATGATTCATGCAAACAACATTCACAGTTAACAATGTAGGATACCTTGGAAAACTTGGCTAAGGGCTTACATTCTTTATCTTCTGCCAATGAGTAGAATCAAAAAATAATGCAACTTCTTAGCTGGAGAAAAGTAAGTGGAGTCAAAAAAAAAGTGTAGAACTCAGAAAGACCAACAAAAATGTGCCCCTGAAACAAAACTTTACTGGGTCAATGCAGGACAGCAATTTTTTCAACCAATCTCATCAGAGGAAGAAATAGTGTCTTTATCAATCTTGATTTAATATCAAAACATGATTTTGATTTAATATTAAAGAAGGTAAATAAGATGTTCCTGAAACTATTTACTGTACATCAGTACATTAATAAAACTTCATTTTTCAAGAAATGACTTATACTTTACTATTGTTAATAGCTGCTGTACTAATTATTAAAATATTTATAACTCAGAAAAGTGTTGCAATTCATTATATTGTGGCACAAATGGCCCATTAGTGCAGACTTTACTTTCTCAGCTGATCAATTCCAATCTGTTAAAATAACACCATTTTTTATACACAATGTGTAAGTCAAGGCAGATGTTGCTACAATTTTGTCAATGAGTCATGCTCTCCCATACCCCCAGGTCCTTAGCAAAAGCACTGGCAATATGGTATAGTGCAAGGCAATCTGCAATGAGTTAAGATATTGGCTCCATCCTTGCCTCTCAGAAAGTTTCTTATGCTTGACTGAAAATGAATACCATTAGATTCAAGCCTCAGCATCTTCTTCCAGGCAGCATGAACAGCTGGTACTTGCAGTGATTAAGAATCTTCTGACCTGTGGTTATGACAAGCTGGAAAAATGTCTCTAGTTCAGCTGCTCAGCTTCATTATCAGTGAATGCCTTGAAATGATACTTTATTTATTAATAAAGACAACTCCCTTCAACAGTGCTATCGATCACCCTAATTTATCCAACATATCTAATACTACACTGCTCTTCACTGTAAGTAACTAAGGATAAATTAGTTCCACTGCAAAGGAAAACTATACTTTGTCATCTTCTTACTCTCTAGGCATGGGTTAAGTGGAGAGAAGAAAACATCTTCAGGAAACAGATTAGAGATATAATCAGAACAGGAAGAAGAAAAAGCAATAAACAGTGGTTTCATTCTTGCTATCTGTAACTGGCTACCTTTATTAAAAAACCACAAGGTATGAGTGAAGTGACTGACACTGCTATAAGTTCCCAGAGATCTAAACATGTGTTTTGTAGAATTTTAAACATTTAATCCTGCTGTGCAGTTTTATTCACACAGGAAGAAGATTATACCTCCAACAGCAGTATTGATAACTAAAATCTATAAAAAGTATGCTTTTTAGGAACTCTGACAGAACACAAAACCTAACTTGACACAGTCTCAGTGTGCTTTAACTCCTTTAACAATATGAAATTATTATTAACTATGATACAGTACTTGAGTTGCATTTTAATAGAAGTGAAAAGTCAGTTGAAGCTGATCACATGATGACTAAATTAGGTGTATCTAATGACAGTGACAAAGACGTGTGACATTGCATAAAAAAATGTGTTCAGTTGCTTAGAGCTTCTTCAATCATCATTTATATTTAAGTGATTGGATATCTATCTTAGAGAAATCTTTTTATCATATATAGTATCTACTCTTTCTGGATAAACTTCAGCCATATGTGAAAGAAAATCTGAGAAAAGATGCCTTTTTTCAATATTATAAAGTTCCAGAAGCTTTCACTGGATAGTGCTAACACGTATGTCCTTTGGGGCATGAAACTATCCTTTGTGACAGATTTGGTTTGCTCACATCTATGGAAACATCTGCCCATATGGTGCCAGGTTCCACCTTCTGAACAATTCCCTTCTGCATACTTCAGCAGCAGTTTCTTAGTCTCTTATATTCCCTTAAGACCCTGTCGGCACCTCATGTGCTCCACTTTCTGACCTGAGCTGGATCCAGCTATCAAAAGAAATACTGTTTCTCTAGTTGGTACTAAAAACAATTGAAAGAGAAAGCTACCAGAGCCAAGTTCAGATGAACATGTTTGTACTTAACGATTATGGGCCACAAGCAATGAAATTAAAACTCTTCAGTTGAAGGTTTTGATAATGAAATGAGGTCTGATAAACTTGTGCCTGCATAGCATGAGGAATTTGACAGAGATTTTGGAATCATCTGGGAAAAACCCAAACAAATGTAGGGTAGGAAGTGTGTTTGGGCCTGCAACACATGGCAAGAAATATTTACTGACTTGGCAAGAAGTAAAGGGAATGTGGACCTGGATGTTAGGAAGAAACTGGAAATAATTTTTCAAGGAAGCAGAAAGTGTATCCAACAGTGATTTTTTAATCTCTTTTTGCTCTTTGTCCTGGTTTGCTCTTGGTCATATTGCATGAGTGCATACTAATTGCTCACTTCTCAAGTAAATTCCCTAGTTTCTTCCCAGACATAAGAGGAATACCTTTGTTCTAGGATCTACTCTAATCATTATATGTCAGAATGATCTTGTGACAAGCTGTCTTCCAACAGAATCCATCTTGTTCTGCACTCTAACATATATCCATGTATGCTCAGGTTATGCCTGAGAACATAAAAGGAACACATGGAGCCATGCTAACGAAAGGAGCTCTCAGGCAGCATCACAGCTGCATTGCTGTTTCAGGTCCTCTAAACTGAAAATCTGCAAATATGTTTTGAAATAAAGACTGTGATGGCAGCACATAAGACAAAGAGTCTCAGACTGTGTCTGAGCACCTGATTGCTATGTACCGTGAAAGTTTTAGTCAGCCCAAACTGTTCTAAGCCTGAATCAGTCTGAAATGACTGAAACTAACTTTGATCTGCTCTACAGTCCTCAGCTGCAATTTTGGCAACGAGGAAGAGCAGATGGTATAGAAGCTAAAAAGGTTCTCTTCCAGAATATCAGGTCTTGTTCTTCTGTCATGATCAGTTATTAATACTGAACTG
Source organism: Chaetops frenatus (assembly GCA_013400775.1). NCBI lineage: Eukaryota > Metazoa > Chordata > Aves > Passeriformes > Picathartidae > Chaetops > Chaetops frenatus. The sequence goes on from VZTR01025345.1 coordinate 66,498, forward strand.
CTTTATAGTCCTTACTTGCATCTGCGTATTATACTGTGAGATGTTTAAAACCCCATGGGCCACAGTCCTGAGCAACCTGCTCTAGCTGACCCTACTTGAACAAGGGAGTTGGACGATGATGTCAAGAGTCCTTTATGGACTCAACATTTCAGTGGTTCTGTGATTTCTCAATCCATCTTTGCACCCTACTCTGCAAGAACTATGATAATTAGCCTCTTCAGTCTCAAAATGTGTTGGTTTTGAAATTATTGCAAGAATTCAGCTTGTTGCATATGTAGTTTATTTTGTAAATCTGGAACCCACATTAAGGGCAAAAAAACACTGCTTTGCTTGTTCAGAAATCTGCAAAAAAATGAGGAAAAGCAGAGATGGGAGAGCAAAAGAAAATCTTACATATAGACATTTAAATGGTGCTATGTGGAAAAACACTGTCCTTTTAAATGCCATCAAATCCAGTGGTTATGGGAAGGTCATGTTGGTCAAACTTGTTATAGGTCACCAGTCTATCTGTCCTCCCTAAGGAGTCTGAGGATTGGATGTGTCAAAAAAGTCTGGGCAGTAACAGAAAAAAGCAATCAAAATGTCTTTTTTGTTTGCTTGTTTGGTTGGTTGATTGGTTGGTTGGGGGTCTTTTGGCTTTTTTTAGTCGATAAAATGCCATATAATATTACATGGTGTAAAGATATATGTCACAATGGGAACTCAAAGGTGCAAGTGATCTTCCCTTCTTTCCCGTGAAAAGGAAAAATTTGTTTTCCAGACGTATTCATGCCATGGTGTAGTATCAATGATAAATACTGTAGAAACCTACAAAGAAATTAGTTCTGTCTTCAAGGAGGAGTTTGAATAATATTCAGGAAACAAGACATATGACCACACACTGAATAACAAATGTTGTGCAAGAACAGTATAGAGTATGAAAAGCACTCTGAACGAGAGAAGGATGCTTGGAAAATTTTATGAAAGTAAAACATGATTACACAATGTATGTGTACAGAGGGGCTAAATTAGGACAAAACAAATATTATTTGTGGTAACTTCTGGCTTTTGAGTTTTTGGTTTTGCATTGTAGAATTCTTAGCATAGATTTGTGAATGTTATATTTCTAGAGTTTAAGAATTGCATAATTTTGAACACTAGTTGCTGTTAGTGCCCAGTATTTAAATTACAACGTATCTGATAGTACACATTTATTCCTTGGGCTGCTCACACATGCTGCTGATTGCCTTCAGGTTAAGGCTTGTAATGAGGTAACCCCAGCAGAGAGGTACTACCTCACTCACCCACATCCTGGGTTTGAGGACAAAGATGGGCATAATTATTACACACATGTATCCTGACCCACTGATCCCTTTTTGAGAACAGTTGAGCTCCAAAAGAAATTAAAACTGAAACTCCACAGGTATAAGATTGGGTTCATAGCAATCTTTATCTACTTGCAAAATGAAATTAGTTGGAGAGTCATCATTTCTTCATTCATAGCCACACTGAGCTAAAAATCACTGCAAAAGCTAATACTTATTTAAACTCTGGCAGCAGAGTGACTTTTTCAATTGCTTAAAACCCCCGCATTATACTGAAGAGAAACAGATCTAAGCTGTGTGCCAGAATGAAGAAAGACAGTTCAAATGGCAAAAAAAGTGAATCTGCAGTTACAGTCAATTATTTCAGCATGCTGTCTCAGTGGCAATTAAGACCCAACTCTAATGAGATTGGTGTCAAAACTGGCAATGGCATCCTGGTCCTCATAGACACTCTTTAATCTTTATAATATAACCCTTTCCCATTAGTATTTTATTACAGCTTTTTAAGTTTTCTTTTGGGAAATACAATGTTCATTTTTGTTTAACAATTTCTCTATTAAATCATACTCTTCACTAATCTATCCATGAGAACATGAAAGAAGATATATGGGGTCAGAAAAAGGTCCATACAGCAGATCTTCTGTCTCTATTAAAAACACGTGGCTAGGAAATAGGAAAGCAAGCACATAGCAGTGCATTTCTAGAAAACTCTTCTACGTACCACCAATTCTGAGCTTCCACAGAGGGTTTCAGGATGGGAGAGGGGAGAAAAGGGTATTGTGGATGAGTATGAGTCTAGCGTCCTTCTTAAAAACCTAACCTCACCTGGTAAGTCTGACCTTGGAAGTGACTCTGTTTGAGGATGGAGTTTGGACCAGAGACCTCCTGAGCTCACTTCAAGCATGAACAGTCCTATAAACCTTAGAACATGCAGCAAGAAATTTCACAAGTCCACAGTACTCAGTGACTACATAAAGTTCTTTTATTTTGAGCCTGACAGCTCCTATCTTTACTTATTACATTAAAGGAAAGAGTGAATTGTAATTTGCCATTCAATTTCTGTATGTCTCATTTATTTTATAGATATCTATCATTATCTGTTCAGTCATTTCTTTTTCAGGCTGAAGAATCTACTATGTTTAATAATTCTTCATGTGGAAATTTTCTATGGGTGCAATTGTCCTTTTCCAATTTTACAACATGCTTTCTTGAGATGGGATGAGTCTGGGACAAATCTCCTGGGAGTACTCAAAATGTAATGCACTTTTAATTTATTAAGTAGAAGAGTCATGCTTCCTATATTGTTCCCATGTTTTGAATTCTTCTAATAATTTTGAATATTCTATTTCTTTTTTTGACAAATATACACATCTGAATGTGGATTTATTCCACCTTTTAGTCAGCCAGTATTGTGATGGTCTTCTGCAGTACTTAACAGCTAGTCCTTGTCTTTACTACCCTACAAAATCCTGTATCAAACAGAAACAACATCATTTCACTCCTTTTCTCTCACCCTGATCATTTTTCAATATATTACATCTAGATGATTGCACTATAATCCCTGTGAGTCTCTGCTGATCATTTCAACACTATCTGCATCTGGCCATTCTCTGTTTTCTGTATTCCCTCTTCATAATTTTTTAATCCATGTGAATATCAATTTTCTTATCCCAAAGCAGTTTCTTTTCTTTAAAAAACATTTAATGAGAGATTTTATTATACATTTTTCTTAACTATATCAACAAAATCCTATCTGTCTATGGGTTTTTATCCTATGTGCTATGGTTTTTTAACTGGACCAGGGAAAAACAAACAAATAACCCACCAACTAACAAACCCCAAAGAAACAAAATCATAGTGCTTTTTTTAAGGTTGGATCTGTTATCTGCTTGGCTGACTAGAAATAGTTGAAGAGCACAACTGACAGTCACAAATATCAAGATTTTTATTTCTCTTAATTCAAAATTTCCTACAGTTCATACTAAATGTATATCTTCCTATATGTATATGGGATTACTTTCTGACATTTAGGACTATGACTGCATGTGTGTTATTGCTTATGGTTTTATGTATTGTTAATACAGGGAAATAACAATTATTTGTCATGGCCAAAACTTTGGTGATTTTCTCTATACAGGGAATAAACCAAGATTTGAAGTTTACCAATTTGATGGTACAACTGCATGTTTTTTGGTTACCTCAGGCTTAGGTGAAATTGATAACATTATTTAATTAAAATTGGAAATAGATGTCTGTAATATCAACTTAAAGAACAGTATGCTTATTATCTAATGAATTCAATGAACCTTTAAGAGAATATTTTATTTCATTCCATTTCTAAGATACTTTGTTCTGCCTCAGGGCAGTTAAAGCACTAGGATTGCCTCGTTTAGTTACTCCTATTTCACCCTTCATATACTTGTGTTTTGTCTCTAAATATACCACATTACTGGCATTTGTATTGGGACATAGATAGTATTTGATCAAATACTTGAAATTTGCAACTAAATGTTCTGTTTAAAAACATTTTCTACTGATTTAATTGTTTTTTTCAATAATAAGTTAGAATCTATTTTATACTGAAACATTAGATATTTGCAGTAACTTTATAAAGAACTGTAATATAAATTTAATGTTTAGAAAGTTGTGAAAGGTGTGATCAAAGATCAAAGCATACTCAAGAAAGGAAATGACAAATCCTTTCTAAGCACATATACTGGGTTTGCATAGTGAGGTGCTGGCAGCAGGAGGTGCAGGGCAGCCTCTGTGAGGAGAGGGCAGGGCCACAGCCACTTGCAGCCATCCACAGCACCTAGCACAGGGCCCCACTGACCTTGTTGACCATGAGTGGGACACCTCTGGCTCCCAAAAACATGCTACTATATGTATGGGCTACAAAAGATTGGTGCTGATGAGTGCACTAATTTGAAAGCAAACTGGGGGGAGATTCCAAGTCAGAACTACAATTTAATAGGAAAATTAAGATAAAGGCAATAATACAGAAACACTGGCTTAAACCGACAGAGTCAGGATACAAACTGACACTCTGTTGGTCAGGGTGTTGGTAGTAGTCCAATTAAATGGTGGCTGCAGTCCTGTCGAAATTAGGGATGTGTTTCTGTTGAAGCAGTGATCCTGTAGGAGAGTCTGGTCTTCTGAAGGTCCAGTTCTGGTTATGTAGCTCTTGTCCTCTGGGAATCCAGCAGGTAAGGTGCCCATGGTGTTCCAAATCTCAGATTATATCCAGGTAGAAATGCTTGGTTCCTCCCCCTGGGCAGAGCATGTCACAATGGGATGATGTAGTTTTATGAGTCATTCAGTGAGACTTGATGGCCCATTAGCAGAGATAGCCCCCAGAGGGAGTTATCAGGAATGAATCATGGAAGAGATAAAGAACACTGCCTCACCTGCTTTTAACAGCATATGAAGATGGTAGTAGAATACATGCTTTTGGTTACATTGTACTTTGTAACCTAAAACAATGAATAAGTCTGAGTTCATTATTATACCTGGTGGCAATAAAAAAAAAATGATGTCTGAATAACAAAAATGGCAGCTGGGACCATCATTATGATGCCAGTGAAGCACTTCTTTTGTATTCAAGGGCTGTATAAAATATGATTACATTTCAAAGTAGCCAGTTTCCTCCTCTTTGGTCTCAGCCCCTCTCTATTTCTCTTTTTTTTTTTCCAAATTTGGAAACACATCTCAGGAGTGCTTATGACAAATGTAATTAACACCAGTTCACAAATGCTTCTGACTGCACTCTAGTCAGACCTGTTATTGCGAACAGAATTGAGCCAGAGGGTTAATGGTAGCACAAAGTGTATATGTCATCTTATTGCTAAATGCTGATTATACACAAGCTTGGTACAAGACACCTATTACAGAGGATAAGCTATTACAGATGGATACAGTAAGATGTTCTGTAAATAGCCTTGGGAGGAGTACTGTCTGGCTATGAGGTGTCCTGGTTTGAAGGACAGGTGTCTGCTAAGGAAAGCAGGGGACCTGCCTTGGAATGGAAAAAATGTAAAACCTTTCCCTCCGAATTATCGTAATTCTGAAATTAAGGGGCTCACAGGCAAAGATATGGGGAACGGAATA
>VZTR01025345.1:72111-99211 GCA_013400775.1 Chaetops frenatus
GGACAGAGACTCCTTCCACAGCAGAAGAAACAGCTCTCCCCTCAAGGTCCAGCAGCAGCTCCTCCAAACGTTCTCCCTGGCAGCCCAGAGCGAGACTGCCAGTCCCCTCCTCCAGCCAAACCTTTTGCCCGCCCCAAACTCCAAGGTACCCCGACCCTGCTGAGAGAAGAAGCCTCTCCCAGCTTCACAATACCTGCTTCCCTCAGTTCAATCACTTCTTTTGTTCCCCTTAAGTACCTGGCCATTATGGCTCCTTAGCAACTAATGGGCAAAAAATTCCACAGGTGAAGAGAAACAAAAGGGAGGAACACCCAAACCCCAACACGATGATCCCCATATATTTCACCACCTTAACTCTGCCATACTAAGACCTATAAACCTGTGGTCATTTGTGACTTCTATATCAAGTCTTAAGAGCTAATGTCTCTCAATGATAGCAGGATATTGTCAGAAAGAAACCTTAGGATCAGTATGGTTATTCCTCTGCTAGCATAGAGCAGCAGAAGGATTATATTTAAAGAGGAGCTTTACACAGGAGACTATGGCAATATCAGTTAGAGGTAAGTAACTAACTGTAGTATCTACCTGTAGAAAGTTATTGTGATATCAGATTAAACAAAATCTTAACACCATGCATGGGCTAAACATGGCACAGCCAAGCAAGAATGAAGCACACATCCTGGCCCACACTGACATTGCCCAATATATTTCTGCCTGGCACTGCCAATAGAGGACTGGTGTTCAGGGAAATCTGGAACTGATTGCCTGTTTCTTTCTAGCAGGACAGGAGCAGACCAGCCACAGATATTTAAATGAAAACAATCTATCCACTGGGGAATTAAACCAAGAAAACTGTATATTGCTGCCTATCAGCTAAATGTAAATCTAATCCCAGGTATATAAGTGCTGTAGGCACTACAGTTACAACAGAACTAGTAGTACTTGGTCCTTTCAGTTGTTGAAAACCTATGGTTTCTACTTATGGAGTCAGTAATGTTTGTTTTCCCCATCAATTTTGTACATTGCATATATATTTATATGTACATATCTATCTATATCTATCTAGCTAGCAACAGTATATGCATACATATTTTCAGAGAATCATACTGTAATTAACCACAATAAAATGATGCCATTTAACTTTATCAAGAGCAGGATGAGAGTCTACTTTGTGGGCTCAGTCTAACATTTACTCTGTATGAACTACACCCTTGCATTTAATAATTCATTTATTCATGAACAACCAGTAGATAAGCCCACTATTCTGTGTTTCAATTAAAATAAATAAGTGACCATATAATGTGTGTCCTAGAAAACGGAAGACAAATTATTATTCTTCTGAAAGAAACTTTGAAGGTCAATGGAGATTGCAAAGTTGTACTATTGTGTTTGGAGGATGTACTTGTACAGGGCCTCTGAAACTGCATACTTTCAGAAATGGATTTAATAGAATCTTTCATTGTTCCAATTTATGAGTAGGCTGACACTGCAAAATGGTATCTCCTCTATTATTTGTGTTCAACTTGGCCAAAATCCCATTGTGCAATTACACAGGGAGAGAAAGCATTCCCTTCTTGTTCCCTTCTGATATTCTGCCTCCTCCAAGTACTAGTTTCAAATGTGTGTGGTTAAAGCAGTCTAGACAAGTATGCAAGTTGATTGACTGGGTGAATCTAAATTAGAAGGAGAAGATATAAAAATGATAGGTAGGGTCAGAGAAATGGACAGAATGTTATAGTGTATAGAGGTGGTTATATATAAAAATACTATATACCTATAAAGTTCTTTCTGGTAATGACTACAATGAGCAGCAACAACCAGTCTCATAAAAAAGCTTTCTACCTGCTTCTCTTTCAGAAATGTGCTTTTTCTTTTAGACTGAGAGATGACATGCAAAGATAGCAATTTCAGCAATAGAAATTGAGGTCAGATTGCAAACCTTGAAGCCATGTTTGTTTGGTTTCTAGCTCCAGCATATTTTTAGAGCCAAATAAATAAACAGATAAATAAAAATTAAAATTTCACTTACTATGGAATTTATTCTGTTCATAGAGATCTATAAAAGATCTATAAAATTGCAACTTCTTTATTAGTGGGAAATGTAAACTTAATAAGCATTATTTATCAATGTTTGTCTTCTACTAAGTTAGAAAGAGTCCAGAGGAGTGTTTCAGGCTGTTTTGAATATGTGGAGTGCAGAGAACTACAGAAAGTTTTGTGCTGTGTGACACACATCACACCCTTTTTCTTTCTTATTAGCCCTATAAAAAATGAACCCACTGTCCTCCTGTTCATAAAAAAAAAAAAAAAAAAAAAAAAAAAAAAAAAAAAAAGCGAAAAAAAAAAAAGGGCAGCAAAGAAAAAGATGTGGAACTTCCTATTTTAAGTGTTCTGTCTGAACAAAAGACTGTGATAGAGGGCATGCCAAAATAAATTGCCTGGCAAATGTAGAAGGGGTTGTATCCTATGTCTGGCTTGTAGGCAAGTTACAATATCTGGGGCTGTGCTGTCACAGCTGGCAACAGTCAAAGAATGTGGCATGGTGAGAGAGGCAGTCGTGAATGCCAGGATGGAGCTCCCAGTCAGTCACATCTTTGAATTTTCTGGTACCAGAGAACAGAGCTCCAGTTAGAGTGAGAGGAGAGAGCCTGTCTGACAGCCGTGCAGAGCTCCCGAGCTCTCAGGTGGCCTCAGGAAAATTCACGCTTCATTACATAAGGTCTGTTTATTTTTAAATGAAGAAAAGCTTAGGTAAGCAAAGGGAATCCGTTTGTGAATCTTGCAATCCACTGAATTATGCAGCCACTTGATTATAGTCAAGCCATTTTCCCTACTCTGATTTCTTTGTGTATTGCTTTTTTTTTTACTATAAAGTATTTTCTTTATAGACACTCACAGATACAAAAGGTGTTTCTGTGAACAAAACCTCTTCTATTTTCTAAGAGCCTTACTGCTCACTTTCAACATTAGACATTGTAATCCTTTTTTTTGCTTCACAGTGGGTTGATCTAGAAGTAGAATTACAAACAGTATTAGAGTTTAGACGTCAGATGAAAAGTTACCATTTATTTCCCAAATCAATTGTTGTCTTACCATACATTCTTAGGCAACTCATTTAACTTCATCAGGCTTTGACTCAGCAGAGATATATAGGCAATACTACACATCTCAAATTGATTTGAAATGTGGTTATATCACATCCCCTCTGTCCTGATTTTCTAAATAAAAATTATTTTCTAAATAAAAATAAAAATTTTCTAAATAAATATATAAAAATAAATAATTATTCACCCTCCTCCACCTCCCCCTTCCCCCCAGATATTACACTTTCCTATAGGACATTCAAACTCTCTAGACCTAAGGCCTCCTAAATCTCTTATTTAAATTTCAGTCTTTGTTCAATAACTTTCTATTTGATGTATGTTGCTTTAAGCAGTATATTGTTTGAAAAATAAGTCTGTTGCATTGCCTAGCATAATAAAAATATCCATCCTAAATTTTTGCATATTATTATCTGTATTCATAAAACTGGCTAGATATCAAGTGGGTGTAGGGAGAACCTGCACTCCTCATTACAATTTCATTAAACAAGTGTTGAAATGGCTACCTGAGGATATGGTTTATCTTTTTTATTTCCAAGAACCAGTAACATTGGAGTTATGTATGATTTCATAGAATCAAAAACTATTTAGCTTGGAAAAGACCTTTAAGATCATCAAGTCCTACCATTGACCCAACACCACCAAATTCACCGCTAAACCGTGTCCCTAAGTACTGCATCTACAAACCTTTTCAATATTTTCAGGGAGGGTGACTCAACCACTTCCCTGTCTGTTCCATAGCTTGAGAGGTCATATAAGAGCTTGGTAAAACTGCACAACTTATAAGTAGTATTCTGTCTGTGAGCATATCTTTAGAGAATACAACTTCTACAGACCTCCTTTTTCTTGTAATTAAGTTTAAAACATAAAGCAAAATCTATAAAAGCAGGACACTTTTCTCAAAATGGAGTAATTTAAGGTCCTCCTCGAGGTTATTCTGCTTCTTAAGGACTGAGAAACATGTAGTATTTAGGCAGAATAAAATTATATGCACATATGGTTAAGTGAATTTATCTAGCCGTAATAGTGTAGTCTTATTTTGTAAAAGTAAATGTGCACATTTAGACCAGAATGATGTCTCTTTTAGTGCAAGGGAAGTATTCCAAAAGGGATTTTATTCCCCATTTAAGGCTGCTGCACAGGAGGCAGCCAACACTGCAAATCCAATAACGATATTGAAATTACTCACACAACCCTACTGGCAAGTGATCCAGAAGGTTTTATTACTTATGCTGATTGTGCTCATGCCTTTTATATCCTTCTGTTGGTAAGTCACCATTTAAAGCAGAATTTTCTCAAAATTCTGACTTTCATGTGTGCATTATGTAATATCTAAGCTTGAATCTCAAAACTGCCAAATTCTCCTTTGTCAACTAATTTACAATAACACTGGAAATTTAGACAGCAGAAAAAAAAAGGCTTTCTTTTTTTTAAATTCCCCAAATGACAGAGCAGGATAATGCAATTTAAAGGAGTTAGAGCTAACACCTAATCCTTCTGTTCTATATATGTACCAGATCTGGTCATCATTGGATCTCCACTAATCTACATTTACTGAAGGTACAGCCTGATGTTTTTGATATTACACTGTATTAAATTGATTATGCATTCACTATTACTCTAGAAAGTGAATTTAAAATAGGAAACATATTTTGCATTTTTAGATGAAACATTATTTAAAAGAAAAGTATGTAGGTGTCCAATGTATTCTTAATTAATGCCATTTGCATGCTGATGTTGAATTGTTTCCCATTCCCTCACTACGTTGTTAATATCATACTACTTCTCCCTGTCATTTCTTGGCAGAAGGGTTGTATTTTCTACCCCTGATATTTTACTGACTTTATTTATTCTGAACTACATTTAGGCATTGCAACTCAAAAATGTATGAAAGAAACATAAACTAAAACCTGTTACTTTAAATATTCAGTTTATACAGTCATACTAGTGTGATCATTGTGCCATAATTATGCTTCATTATATAGTCAGTTTTAAAGGAAACCTTATAATTTATAAAAACCTTAATAGAGATGCAAATCTAGATATTTGTTGTACACAATTATTTTCTCTGGGGAAAAATTATTTGTGAAACTTAAAGGTAATGACAGCAGAAAGGCAGAGGTTGTTGCACGTCATGTTAAACTAATTTTATTTCAGCTGCTAACTTTTCTAATCTAAAATTTTTAAGTAAAGTTCTAATAAAATCATGTCACCTCCACAATTCTTATCTAACTCAGCTCTCACTATTAACTTTCATACAAGAGATGAGTAGATTTTCTCATCACTTTGGTAAACCTTTTGTAGAAGTAATTTATATTGTTAACTGATTTAAAATGCAACATCAAGCAATTATGGAAAGGCACAGGATTTATTTAGGTATATAGAATAAGCTAGTTTTCAGAAGAGGAAATTTCTTCATGAAACTGTTTGCAACTATGCTATTTACACTTCCCTTTATTCTCATTTATTTACATTGCTGTCAGTGGGCTTTTAGCCATTGACACTCTTCACCTAATTCATGGAGGTGCTGCAGAGCTTGTGCTTAAGAGTTGCAAAAATAAAGTCCTCCATAATGTTGGATATATTTTATGTCTGTTGTAAAACTCTAAACTCACAAATGGATCCAATAAGCTCTGCTGGACAGCTTTGGTCTATGTCCAGTACATTTTAATGTTGTATTAAAAAATCTCATGTCAGAGTTCTTCAGTTATTTTTCTCCTATGTTTCTTATTTGGATTTAATTGAAATAATATATTTTCATCATATTTTCACATGATCCTGCCAACTTCAGGGCTGAGACCAAGATCTATTTTCTTAAACATTTTGATAATGTTTTCTGAACATCTTTTAGAAAATATTTACAGCTAATGCCCTTGAAACACATTCCACAGCTGCCAGATTTTGTGTATGATAAATAGATATTGCAACGTTAAGCACTTACTTAAAAGCTCTAAACCTAGGGGCCAATATACTCGGCTTTCCCTAAATGCAGCAGTACCAAGCTTGCTAGTCTAGAATCTCCAGCTTATGGTTACTGTATTTTCAGGGTGAGGAAAGCTGAAATTTCGAATATGACCAGGAAATGAAGAAGTTATTATCATTGTAAACATGTCAATGATCACAGGTATATTGTTATTGCTGGTGAGAAGAAACTAGAAGAAAAATGGAAGAGTGGGTCAGAAGAATGACTTAAAGTAAAAATCAGATTATTTCAGATAAATTTTGATCATAAAACAATTGGTGACTTGCCTAGCTGTATGAAAAAATTAAGTTTCTTTTAAATATGCACCAGGATTAATTGAATCAGAAGTAAAACCAGCCATCACTGTGTATTTGATTTCATTACCTGGCTTTTGTTTACTTGTTTATTTTAGGACACCCAAAGAACTCCATCTACACATCAGAGGCTAATTTGGACTATGTTGTGGTGTGTTTTCTAGTTATAATGGTTTCTCCCATGTTCCCCCCATCCTTATTGTATGGTTTTCCCCAAACNTCCTCGTCACCCCCAAAGCTGCGCCTCCTTGGCCAGGGCTCGTGAGCACAAGCCAGGCGCAAACAGCTTTAGGACTATATTACCATTTATAGAGAAAAAGATTTTAAAAAATATATAGAAAATATTATTAATTTCCTCTCCATTCTGTCAAAAGTTCCTGACCTGACAGGTTTAATCAGCAGATATATTTGTGCCTGTCACCATTGCCCTGAATGTAAGACTTTTTCCAGTATAATAAGAAACTTGAATAGTTTATCCAGCTAGAAATTGAATTTATTTTTCTTGTCAGTTCTGCCCCAGTGTGCAGAGGAATCATGCCTATTTGAATAAACTGAACAAAACCATGATTATATCTGTAAAAAAGCATTTTTGATGATTAGACATACTGGAAAATGGTACGCATAGACACATCATGAGTCTTTTAGAGACCGATTTCTTTTTCATTTCCATTGGGTTTTAAGATAGAGAATCATTACTTGGATTGTAAGATCTCAGAATTTTCTGTGCATTTACAGTACTTCTTAGCTCAGAATCTGATTGTGACTGGGATCTGCACACACTATTCCAGATCATATCAGATCAAGTTGTTTGGACAGAGCAAAGTGACCCATTTAAGGCAACTAGGACTTTTCTCCCAATTTTGGCTGCAACAAAAGGTTTTAAAAAATAAAATTCAGTCTATCTTCAAAGAATTATTATCAAATGTATGCTGCAATTTGAAAAACAGAGATATCTAGATATGTGTATTTTTCTTAAAAGAGTCTAAGAATTAATCTTATTTTTACAAATAATTATTAATAAATTTTTAATATTTTAATAGGTATTTTTAAACAGGGAATTAAAAAAACTCCTTGAAATTAAAGATGCATAGTATTATAGAAATACACACTAATATGAAAATATTTTTCCAGATTCTGGACAGATGAATAAAAGAGATGTTATCCTTCTTTAAATAGATACAAGAATTTTCCAGCTATAACTGAATGGAAAATGATTTTCTAAACCCATGACATTTCAACATTAAACAGAAAAGAAAGAGAGACGCTATCCACTTGACTGAAATAACAGACAAAAATAAATCCATATATAAAACTGTAAAGAATATAATGATAGGACCACATCATGGATATAAGTCCCTGGCCAAATATTTTATTTTATTTTTTCCTTAAAACAAACAGTTTAATTACCAGGGGTATAAATCACTTAATTAGTTCTTTTTGAGAGGTTCATTCTTACTTGTGAGGCATTATATAAAGAACAATTACATAAGTAAAGATTTGCTGACATTGAATATTCATGAAAAAGATTCTAAGGAATAAATCTGATTTGACAAAATATTCTCAAAATTCCTGATTTGTGCCAGTTGATCCTGGTTAGCATCACATGATGAGACATGAAGCCATGAGGCATTGCTTCTGAGAGCAGTAGAAATTACCCAACAGGTCCCATAGAGCTGAAAGTATGAGAGGCTTGAGCAACCCCTCACTGTGTGAGCTCCCCAGGCTGCCCCCAGAGCCAAACCAGTTTGGGCTGAATCTCTTCCTTTTTGATACTGCTCCCCACTCTGGTAGCTTAATGTATCTCATACTAAATCAGCTTGTGTCAATTTGGATGGTGACTAGACTGCCTGTGCCTAGAAGCTAGAAGCCAAAAGCCACCCATATGGCATATTCCCTTAGATTCCTGAGAAGTGGAATGATCCATTTCTTTGGGGGGAGGAGGAAAAGATGCCAGTATAAAAGGAGGATATGGTCATTATTGTAATCAAATCATGTTGCTATAAATGATATAGTTCCTCAGTTCTGATTTGGGCTCAGCATGAATATTGAAAAATCCAACTGCCACAACAATACCAATTGCCATTTACCTTACTCTGTTAATTTCAGGACTAGACACCATATGGAAAGCAAAGATTTTAGAAGGTGGCGAGAATTAGTAAACTGTAACTAAGACTGGGGATTTAATAAATTCACAGAAGATGCATAATATCAAATTTAGGACAGAAAGAGTCAGCACATTGCCCAAGCAAACAAAATACCTGCACAGGTCTAAAAAAGTTTTGCCAGCAAAAAGAAAAGCAGAAGAAAATAAAACAGAATAGGTGCGAAAAAATTATTGTACTCGTTACTTTAAAAAAATGGTTTAATTTATTCAAAAATTGAAATACAAATTATCTCTAAAACTAAAAGCTTTTTTCCAAAGGTTCAGTTCAAAGAAAACTTTTTACACAACAGTATCTCTGCTGGCAATATATTTAGTCTGTATAATATGGATAACCACCTATGCTGGTGATTATTATATCAGTCCTGTGTGACTCAGATATCATCAGGGTTTGCACAGGTGCTTTGATTTGTCTGCTGTCTAAAGACGGGATCAAAAGCCTTCTCCAATAAAATGCTTTCTGTAACCATGTGATTGCTTTTCTATTAATTAACTATTTGGACTTAGTAAAAATTACTTGGGAAACTCCTGTGTTCATTTAGTAGATAAAATAAAAAGAAAACAATTTTTTAGAATACTTTATAAGCATTTTAGAATAAATTTTTATTGAATTAACCTCTTTTCTTTTAAACCTTCATGAGGTGAAGGTTTTGCTTTAACATTTTTCCACAATCATCTAGTATTTAAGAAAATGTAAACAAAGGTAACTCTCTTAGAAGTATTCTTCAAATAGAAGTATATGATAGGATGATATTTCATTTTAAAACAATGTATTTCCTCTTTTTTACTCTTCCTTTCTAATCTAAGATCAACAAATCCTTCAACTCTTTTATGCCTTTGGGAATTATCTGTTGCTCTTACAGATTTTGTCACTGGACTTTGGGGAAAAATGACTTGCAAGATTAACAGGACTGGAAAAATGAACATCTGTTGGAAAAATGAACAGCTGCCTGTCTGAGCTGCATGATGAGTAATCTGTTACTAAATATTTTCCTCACAAGTAGGTTTCATTGCAATTAATATAATCTATTTAGTGTTCTTTATTGACTTAAGAATTTTAACTAGAGTTTAAAAAAATCCACAACCCCCCCATAAAAAAGACACACCATTCCTGCAAAAAAAACCAAACCAAACCAAACCAAACCAAAACAAAAAAAAAAAAAACCCAAAAAAAAAAACCCAAAAAAAAAAAAAAAAAAAAAAAAAAAAAAGAAACCACTGAAGTAGTTTTCCCTGAGTTCTGTATTGCAATCTTTTATTGTAAAAATCAGATGTATCCTTTTTCCACTGCTTATTTAACATTATTGATAGTCTGCTTTCAAAAGTTTCATTCATTCTTTATATGCTTCTCAAACTTCCAGTGCAAGCAAGGATGTTCTTCTCATTCAGGCTAACAAAATAATGAATGACACTTGATTGAGGCAAAGATTTTTCTTTCGGTGAACTCTGGAGCTATATGTCAACCTCTGAATTCCCAGAGGGAGAAAAGTTATTCTTTCATCATCTTTCTGTGGCCTCTGGTGAAGAGGACATCTTGCTGTGAACAGGAAGATGCTACAGAATTATTACCTACTTTTTAAGTTAGAACAACTTGACATTAAAACTGTTATGAAAGCACAAATCTGCATGAAACTTTCAGCAGTTTGTTACAGCTAGTGACCCCAAAATTTCAAGAAGATGTGGTGGCCTGTTCTTTTCTACATCTGCATTTGGGCATGCTCATAATGGTGAAAGAAGGAAAGGATGGCCAATGACTTTTATCTATAAGAAAGAAAAGTCTATGCACCCATATTTTATCCCAGGAAGGGATGGCTTGAACAGCAGATTGGATTTAAAATCTTGCTTTGAAGAAAAATGAAAACCTTTACAAGGAGAAGTTTTGCACCAGGCTTGATTGCCAGCCAACACAAGAACATCTGGTGCTATTTCTCACATTGCAGGAAATAATATCTACTGTCCAGTCACCAGCTCAGACTAGATCTCCCTTAGAGTCTGGGTTTTACTTGCTGGCTCCAGAAGGATGGTTTTCATATGGTGGGGCTCTTCAAATATCCCAATGGTCCCTTTCTGATCAGACAACATACCCTTGTCCATGATAATGAAGCTAGCACTTGTGTGCTTATTGGACTGGTTTTAGTTTCCATTAACACGGTAAAAAGTCAAAGATCACATAACGGTGATTATCTATATGCTCTTGACAGCAAATGGGTTGAGATTTTTCTCCTAGACAAGAGATTGCAACTGATCTATTTTTCAGCGACACTAAAGCTGTATATGAGCTTCTCTATGCAGGTAGTTCCTTGCTTTGCTGTTTGGGTATTTATAATATTTATTTCACCCTTTATTGAGGGTGCTCTTATAATCTATTATCCAAATCATTTGGTATTAGTATCACAATAACTTTGTATTTTATCTGTAATATAACATAGATTTACATATTGTTATAGTGCTGATTTAAACAAACAAACAAAAAACCCAAACCTACAAAAAACCCTTCAGAAACATCAACAACAAAAGCCCCAAGGTGTGGTTTGCAGAGAATTCAAGCATAACAACTCTTGATTTGATTTAGTGATTGAGTCTTACTGAGATAAAAGGAGATGTGTGTTAACAAAAACATTGCATGACTAGCTATACTGATTGAATATCTTTATGGTGCCACTGCTTGCATTACTCTTCTTATTTTTCACCTTTTATGCACTCTTTTTAGTATTTCTCCCTCTTCTAGAGTATTGCCAGTTTTACTTTCATTCCTCTTCTCAATTTCTTTTCAAGATTTCTTTAAATTCACTGATTCCTTTCTCGCATGAATGTGTATAAAAACACTGTACTTTGTTACATTAATGTGAAAATTCTGTAATTTTCTCAAACATAGTGACAAGATATTGAGTCTGTGTTGCATATAAAGGATATAGAAGGGTAGGTGGGACACTGAACAATTCTGTTGAGAAGATTTTACTCAGTTGGGAGATCAACATCATCACCTAAACATACTAAAATTTACCATAAATACTAAAGGAAAAAAATGCTGCAGCACAAAATAGAGAATAGCTGACTGTAAAGGATGCTTTTTCTGTGTAGAGAAAGCTTTTGCTTTGAAAAGAAGGAACTGGCTGGGTCACCTCTAAATGCCCATACATATAGATTTTGAATATTGTGACAAACTTTCAGTAGTCTGGTTTCTCTTATAAAGAGAAATAAAGAAGGATTTGGAACTCTAATTCTACATGGAAAGACAGGAAGGCAAAAGAAAAGGCCAAAGAAACAAGAAGGCATAGTTTAGAAATAAATCTAAAATGTGTAAAAAGTTTTAGAGAATTAGACTTCACTTCATAATTCATTCACTCTGTTTCTCAAAAGACTGAGCTGTTACCTTATTTAAACTCACAAATTTTCAAGATAATTGTCTGCTTTAGGAATATTGAGACAATCATTCCCAGCTTTTCCTTTGTTGAAAATGTAGTAGATCAAATTTTAAGGGAACTTTCAGACACTCTCACTAAAAATAGCAGTATTTGTAATACTTGGCTGACTATCTTTCTGAAGGGTGGAAGAGTTCACTTCTTGATCAGCGCTATAAAATTTCTAAAGCATCTATTTTGTTTTATGCTTAATTCTGTGGATGTTCCTGGCTTGTTTATTTTTTTTGATTCTTTTGGTAAAGATGAGCTGAATATAAACCCAGGCATATTTTTTTTTAAGAATAAACACTTTTTGTTTCTAGAATCTCAACAAAACAAAATTCAATGGTTTTAGTAATTTTGGTGAATGGATTGCTTAAATATTTCTCTCTAAATTGTATATAAAATGTTATAGTTTTGCTCACTCCTTGAACAACCTTGTTACATACTGAAGAAAGAATTCTTACAGTACTCTCTTTTGACAGAGGAAAACAAACTATTAAAACAGTATTTGTTTTTTCCATCTTTCTCTTTTATTCAGTGTGTAGTAAATGATCGTTTCTTTTGTGTTGTGCATAGCACTGCCTGAGTTATTTATTTATTTCTGACCTCAAGCAGAATTTTTCATTTGCAGGTGTTTTTTCATGGAGACTTACACTGCATAATTAACAGTTTCACATCCCTTTAATCATCAAAGTGCTACGTTTTTGGGAACTGTGTGCTTCAGCTTTGTCTTCTGTTTATTTGCATTTACTAATCTCGGTGTGAATGCACAAAGCTTCATTCTCAAGAAATTATGAACATAATCTAGTGTTATAATATTGACCAAAAAAAAGAGTCACCTCCTTGAAGCTGTTCTAATGACTTAGTTTGTAATGCTAAAAATATTCAAGTAATGTTTTGCAAGGAAAAGTTTGTCATTTATTTCCCTGTTGAAGAAAGTGGGTGCCCTATTAATGGGGTAAGAAAATACATTCTGTCCAAAATATGAATGTCATATGGTAAGGCCCTGAGGCTGTCCAGTAACCTGTGTAACACAGTGGAAGAGTTAGCATCTGTTTCTAGTATCATTGCTAAAGCTAAAGAAAGTCAACCAAAGGGATTTTGAGAGCACCCAGACAGGGAATTTTACATTGTTTATGCCTATTGCAAATATTTTTGCATCGTCACTTGAATAAAGTACATTATAATATGAAAGAATCACGGGTATAAAGGTATTTCCAAATTACATGAGGCTCAGTTATGTCTCATCAAATGTTAACTCTTAAATTGTTAGAGTTTTAGAATACACTCAAATATTAAAAGTTAAAGTACATTATTAATCTTCAATCTAAAAGAGATGATTTCATCTCTTTCTCCACTGTTCTTGAGTTATTGAGAACTTTTGCCAAGTTGAATATTTTTCTGAAGAACTAATGTGGTCACTTTTCTCATTATTGCAAGAAGGCCAATGGCATCCTGGCCTGTATCAGGAATGGTGTGGCCAGCAGGACCAGGGAGGTCACTCTTCCCCTGTACTTGGCCCTGGTGAGGCCACACCTCGAGTGCTGTGTCCAGTTCTGGGCCCCTCAGCTCAGGAAGGACGTTGAGACTCTTGAGCACGTCCAGAGGAGGCAATGAGGCTGGTGAGGGGCTTGGAGCACAAGCCCTGTGAGGAACGACTGAGGGAGCTGGGGTTGTTTAGCCTGGAGAAAAGGAGACTCAGAGGTGACATTATCACTGTCCACAACTTCCTGAAAGGTGGTTGAAGTCAGGTGGGGGTTGGTCTCTTTCTCCAGGCAGCAACTGACAGAACGAGAGGACACAGTCTTAAGCTGGGCCAAGGGAAATATAGGCTGGATATTAGGAAAAAGTTTTTTACAGAAAGGGTGATAAAATACTGGAATGGTCTGCCTGGGGAGGCGGTGGATTCACCATCTCTGGATGTGTTTAAGAAAAGACTGGATTTGGCACTCAGTCCCATGGTTTAGTTGAGGTATTAGGGTTGGGTTGGACTTGATGATCTTGGAGATCTCTTCCAACCTTGTGATTCTGTGATTCTGTGGTTCTCTGATTCTGTATATTTTCAGGCTGAATTTAAAAAAAATCAATTTCCTTGGTATTAATTGTAGATAAATTTACATGTTGTGTGATGCATGATTTTAATATAAAATAAAATCACCTTTCTCCTTTCCAAAATCTCACCTGTTGTGATGAGAGAATAAAAGACAAACTTGTGTGGAATTAGAAACTCTGTATTTCCTTTATCATATGAAAATGTAGAAATCCCTGCAGAAATTATATTTATTGTCAATAAGCAGTGGATATTGCTCTATTTTGAAATGCAGCTAAGAATATTCAGCTAATAGGAACATTGCTTTGAAGTGGTTCCTCAACAGTGACAGTACCAAATATGGACTTCTATTAAAACTTGCATACTTTTAAATTACTGCCAGGAAGAGATTAAATGAAGTTGACCAGAAATCAAATCCAAGAAAGATTGATCATAAATCTCAAAAATTCCAGCAGTTAAATGTCTTGTCTGAGAAAATTGTTCTGAATTTTTAAAACTGTGCTAATTAATCTTCAGGTTTTAACATCTAGTGAATAAAATATATGAATTAGGATAGCAAGGCCTGGAAGCAAAGTAATTATGCAGGTAACTATCAGCCTCCAAAAGAATTTGGTTTTGTGAACACACGACAGGAAGCTGAATCTGACACAGTTTTTCAAGTCTTGAACTGGAGTTCAGCATGGTTATTTTTTAAACAGATTGACAGTATACAAGGACTGTTTCTTATGACAGCTTGTTCATATAATGTAGCCTGGGTACAAAACCATGTTTGTGTTCTGGTTTTCTCATACTTTGCCTGTGGACAGCCAGCAGAAAAATTCACTGTCTTTACATGCTAGCTAATACTGTCCCCTATTCTTATATATTTTGGAGTTCTCAGAATAGGAAGAAGCAGCTGAAATGTTTTTCTTTACAAACTCTAGACATGCCGATTCCCTATGGAGTATACTCATATTGCTTGTACTACTTACAGCAGATTGAACAGACATTTTACATGACATCACTATTGTGGTGGAAACATTACCTTTGTGTAATCTTATTATGAATCTGTGAAATTATAACTTGTCTCCTGAAGGAGTTAAAGTTAGAACACTCCCTATGTGTCTAAGTTTGGAGGCAATGAGGAATTCTTCCTGAGAATAGCTGATTTTTTTTAAGAAGTGAATGAACAATAAACACAAACTCATAATTTTCTTTATCCATCAAAACAGAAACATTGTATTTCCACTATCACTGAGGAATCTTTTATCCTCCTGTCTTTTTGTTTGTTTTGTTTTCTGTTCTTCTGATGCTTACTTGTTAGTGATACATCATAAGTCACTAACAGAAATTAAAATTAATTTGATTGAGAACTGAAGCAAAAAGAATCCAAACTGAATAGAGACAAACATCACTACATCAAACTTGTGATGACTCACCTCAAATTTTAGTCCTCAAACTTAATAAGAATTGACACACCCATAAGTATTCCCCTTACTGTAATTTTTAATTCTTCTGATATCTCACAGAAATAAACATCCTTGGATTCCAACACAATACATACACAACAGTTCAAGAATTAGTGACAGGTGAATTTACAGTATATTTACAATGAAATAAATTAAGCTTCACTAGGAAGGAGATAGGGATACAGATGCCAAGTGCTCTTTAAAAAAGTATGCCATTTTGGTAATGTAATGCACACCACATTCGAAAACAAATGTCTTCTTTCACTGCAGAGTGAAGGGGCATTAGTAAAGATTTTGATATATCCATTTAAACAAAACAAAACAAAACAAAACAAAACAAAACAAAACAAAACAAAACAAAACAAACAAAAAAACCCCAACAACAACAAAAAACCAAAACCAAAACTATGTCAAAATGCACTCATTGTATGCAAAAAAGAGTTTCCCAAAATAATTCAAATAAACTTGAATGAATCAAAACTTTTTTTCCCCAAAATTATGTCCCACAGCAAGCTTAATTTGCTTTGGAAGTCCTTTTGCTCATGCTGAAAGAAAGTCTAAGATATATAAATTAAGTTTCTGAACTACTTGAGAGATCTTTGATAGATTTCAAAATAATTTATCACAGTTTCCATAGCAATACTTAGTAATTTTACATTTATTGGAAAGAAAAATGAATTCTTAAAAAGATTCTTAAAAAGAAATACAATTTTTAGTATGTTAAGCATGATCATTACATTTTCCAAAACATGAAGGGTGACCAGAGATGTCTTCTTTCCAGTAAGTCAGTTGTATATTTGAACAGGTGAGACTAATGAATCATCCTTTGGCACAGAAGCTGAATGTGACAGCTAGAATTGTTTTTTTCCCCTTTTATGAAAAGTGCATGGCTACAAACAATTGTTTGTTTGAGCTCATATAGAAGTATTGGTGTCCAGAAAAGACATATTAAGACGTAAAAGCCTTCCTCTCCTTCCACAACCTCCTGCATCTCTGCAGTTACTTGTCTCACTTTTGATTTAACACAGCTATAGAGAAGAAGCCCTTTCATCTTCGTCAAGATCTTTTCCAGGCCACAGTCTGGTTTGTTTTTGCAGCCCTGACAGCGAACTTGTAAATTCTAGGCAAAAGGGAAAAATATTACAAATAAAATATTTCTGTATAAATTCTAAAATTATATTAATTCAGAATCCCATTCTTAATCCAAGTATGAAGTTTCTATATTTCTTCAATATTTAAATATATTAACTAAGTGGTAGTGCAAATTCATTTGAATGCATGAATTCTTTACATATTGTGTAACTTTTATGAATTTGCTTTGCTCTAATGTAAGTTTGCTGCTAAGAAATCCATCGAAGACAGTTCATGCTTCTACTTCTTTTTTCTCAGTATCTCTCATTTCTGCTTGAATGCCATGACTGTGTATATTTCCTGGTTTTATTCTGGAATGAAATTGGTATCACAAGATGTTTTTTTTCCCTTTACAGTCATTTTGTCCTATCAAAGAAAAAAAGTTCTGATATAAAGATTTCAGATACTTTAAAATGTGTTTTCCATATATAGAGATTTCAGATATTTTGAAATGTATTTTCCATTCCATCTTTTGTTCTTCTAGTGTCCAATTGAACACAGATCTCATCTTTCCGTATTTAGGCTTTATTGAAACCATTTATTCTGCATTTTTCTTATGTTATAATACTCTAACAGGGAGTGGTCTGTATGGGGACAAGTCAGGGACAAAGATCTGAGGACAGACATCTAATAGCTGCTACTGTCTAAGGACAGGAACAGTTACTTGCCAAGGGTGGGAGACAGAACTCATTGTTTTCCTTCAGTATGGAATTGACTATAACCATAAGAAAAATAGCTTTATTCTAGCTGTTGATTTATCTGTTGCACTGTTCTCTCATGAGAATTTTTCTTTGTTTTCCTTCAGCTATTTAGGTAACTTCTGCCATAAAGCAGTCCTAATGATTGAACATTTTTTCCTCAGGGAAGAATTTGACCAAAAAGTCTGATTTCTAAATTTCAAATCTCTCCCTTAAAGTGTGTTCTCACTAACCCTGCTAGAAAGCATATTTTATTATGCAACACAGAGACCAGAGTAGAAAACAAAACTAGGGCACTGATGTGAAATGCATACAGGAGAAACAATTCAAAATTTTTTTTTCATTTCAACATTTTTAGATTTCTAGGTTCATTTCCATGAATGACAAAGCTTTGATTTCTTTTGATTGTCAAATTTAGGTGTGCTAAATTGAAATTTGATTAATCATAAATTAATTGCCCTTGCCAAATAAAATTTCTTTTATTAGAAAGAGGAACATAAATATTTACATTCTATTCCCAGAAATTTTTTCCATCCACAAAGGGAATTGCATACCTACTAAAGCAATGAGGAGAAGAACAAAGAAGAGAGCTAAAATGTTCTTTACCATCCATTTTTAACTCAATCCGTCATGCTCATATATAAACTATTTCTGCACAGGTTTTCTTATGGTGAAATATTTATTACAGTAATAGTTTACTAATAATTTAGATAGCTTAATTTTAATAAAAATTGAGAAGCAGAAAACTGTATTAATTACTCTTCTAAAATTATGGTTTGATTTTTCAATTTTTTACTTTTAAATTTCACCCTTTTTTTCCCTCCTTTTTGAAGGATTACTGTAGCAGTATAGGTTTTCTCACAGTATTCCCTAGGCAAATATAATGTTGTCTGTGACTTTATATTAAGACTATGTTATAACAGACTATTTGAGTTTTCTGGATATCATTTTCCCATAACCACCTCTGAATATACATATGTAAAATATATTTTTATGTGCTTGCCAAAATCAAGTTTCCAAGCTTTTGTTTTTTGTTATATACGTAACAGTCAAGGATTTCTCCTATGGAAAAACTGGTCTCACACACTGAAAAATAAAATGGAAAGAAAAGTGTGAAACTATTTTTAAAATGAAATTCCATTTATTTCTTCACAAAGTAAAATATCTTTATAAACTGTGCTGCATAACTCGCTAAGTAAATTCTGTTCAATTTAAAATACCTCTCTGTCCACTTAAGACCTGTCAGGGAGAAGTTTGAAATTTGAGTAATATGAAAATAAAATGTTATTCCAAAGCTATTATTTTTTCTTTGCTTTTTCTGGTTCCTTCAGTTTATGTAAGCTTGAGCTAATGTCTTTGGGAAAATTATGAGTTTTCTAGTAGATAGGTATCTGTCAGCTTTAGGAATATAAAGAAACACCTTTGGGGGAATCCATAAAGATTCTAAAATATAGAATAGTACAGGATGACAAAAACCAGACTCAGTGAAAGAGTATTTTCAATATTAGGATACCCTCCTGTTTTTGCACAGACATGCCAGTTGCCATGGAGAAAGATAGCAAATGCTAAAAAATAATAATAATAAAAAAAGACTTTTGAATTTAAAGAATAGGTATACTTGATATCAAGATGCCAGATCTCTTTGGGTTGCAGAAGGCAGAGAGCTGTGGCCAATGAATTGAACACTGGGACTATGTCTATAATCTTCACACAGCAAAAGCAAATACACCAAGCACTCTAACAATGTGGGTTTTTAAAGGCTTGTTTAAATGTCTTACTTTAAGGACGTCCCATCTTCTTCTCTAAGATGTCACAGACTTCTGTGAACAGCAATTTTTGAGCTAAAGACATCTAATTTTCCCCAGTACTTGGCAATCAAAACTTAACTTGGTTTCTTAACATGTTAATGAATTTTTGGGAAAACAAGATCAGGGATTCCATCTTACTCCCAGATTAAATGAATTCCTGAAGCAACTGCTGTTTTTCAAATAAGAACTGTCAGATCTGGCTATTTCCTTTGACAGTGCCTCAACATCTGCAGATGGGCTCCTTTGCCTTCTGTTTAATAAAAAGAAAATAAAATCAAATTTTAATGAATTACTTAGCTCTAATGCGAATTTGTAAACAGAAATTAGAGCTGCAAAGCTGTTGTAACATAGGTGGCTCCATAAGAAAAGCTTGTGCTAAGGCAGATATGAGACTACAGGGCAGGAAAGCGTGATTTGGGAGCGTGTAGGAAATACTCCAAGGTTTATAGCTTTGGGCTCTGAATGTAGTTACATTGAAATATACTTCAAATCATAAAAATTAGATATTATTTTAGCATTACAAAGCTCTGAGCAGCTTTCAACTACTACCAATCCATTTTATTTTCTTTTTCTTTGTATTACTGGTTCCAAGTACAGAATTGTTAATAACTGGGGAAAAAAACCCCACAAACTTATCCATGTTTTATGGTACACTTCTAAACAAATGCAAGAATATAAGATATCAAAAACAGCAAACCAAAAATACTTATTTCCAAGAGAATGTACTTTATTCACCCCTAGAAGTGAAATGCTGGAAGTCAACACATTTATATTTCAGTATCTTGCATAGGCTACAAGCTTTTTGTTCTCATATATTCCTCCCTTTTATCAGTGGATGGTTTTAAAGCTGGAAGAATACAAAACCATAGCCCCTACAAAAGGTTCTGAACCTGTCTTTAGAAGTATCTGTTTTCTTTTGGGTAAGATCACAAGACCAATTATGGTGATTTAATGTGATATTGAGCATTAGTTTAGATTTACAAACGAGTTTAAAATACTTTGGAAACCATTTCTTTTGAAATTACTGTGCCATTTTCTAGCTTTTTATCAATTTTGGGGTTTTTTAATCAATAATAATGTTTTTAAACCAATAATTTTGTTTTTTTTTTCTTGGATTTGTAAATTTTGGTCTCAGAGCAACCATTATGATAGTATGATCTGAATTCCTGCATAATATGGGCCATAAAAATTTTCAGTTATTTCATATCTTTCCATGTATTATTTTGATGGCCATTTAAAATTACTCATGCTACAGGTAGACTTAATAATCTTGTTGGATGTTCTCATGCCTCTTTTAAGACTAAAATCAATAGTGCCATTTAGATCTGTAAGCATAAGTTACAAACTGTATACAGACTGGACCCAAGATGAAGTATGTAAGCTGCCTTTTTACTTGAATTTCTGTTGGTCTTCTAGTTGCTGTCTTTTTTGTTCATGATGTCAGTGTTGGTATAAAGAGGAACTATCTTGTTTTGAGGTTATTTATAGTATTGTAGGAAATCTAAAGATTGCATCTTCTCTAAATAATGGACTTCATTTTTTCAGGTCATAATAGAAATTTCTCCTTTTTCCTTTTTTTCCCCTTTTTTTCCTTTTTTTTTTTCCTTTTTTTTTTTTTTTTTTTACCTCTACTGCATAGCATGAAACTATATAAAAACATCAGTCAGTAAGCTATCTGATTACTGCTTAACAGCGAAATTCTCTACATGTCTGCATATGATATCCGATTTTTTGCCCAGAGTTCAGTAATTGCTACTTTATATAAAATTTTATAGACCTTGAAATAGAATACAAATCTCTGTAGAATACATAAGAAATACAAATAAAAATCAGAATCATAACAAAGCTATAACAACTGCGGAAATCTGCTGTAAAAGCATGGATTGGAATTGTGCTAGAAAAAAAGGAAAGCTAGACAGCCTGGACAGGATAAGAGTCATATGTTGTGGCAGGTAAAATAAGAAGGGAATAGATTACTGAGAAAACACGAGATAATGGCCACAGTAGATGAAAATCATGTTTCTAGTTGGAAATAATAGTATCCCAAGAGCATAGCTCAAAAAGTTGAACTTTGAAGGAGACTTCGAAATGCAATTTAGTGAGTTTTATGCAAAATGAAATGAAAATTACAGAATTGTAGGGTGATTTTTTTTTCCCCAGAGGAAAGAGCAAGAGACTCTGTAAATGTACTGAAGACTGTATTGTCTTTGATGTTTCATATGAAACGTCTCCCATTGGCAGGCAGAAAATGCTAGAGGTCCTTTCTCCCCGTTTTCCTTTCCTCATAATAAGGAAGAGAAAATGCTTTGCTTTTTGAAGAAACTGTCTCCTTTGGGTCACATCTGCAGACAATGATCTATCTCACCTGAAAAAAATCTGCACCCAAAGTGTTCTTGGTGTGCTGACAATTTTCCTGGCAGTACTTATGGATCTGTATTGTACTGCATCTTTTCAAACAAGGAATTATTTTATAACAAACTAACTCTTAGCAATTCATACTCTTAGTTTCTTTTTCTCTTTCACTTGTGCCAACCGGTAGTAACCTGTGATAAATGTATTTGTTTTTAGAAAATAATTTTCTTTTCACTGAATGGAAAAGTGATATCCACAGAAATCAGTGATTATTTCAAGAGAAATCTAAGAGGCTTGGGAAAGGATGAGAGGAGATTACTTGAAGAAATAATGCATTTGTAATAAGAAAGAAGGTGCATAACATGAAGTCCAAGGGATTCATTTCAAGTAGTCAGCAAAAGGCTTAGAAGTATTACATGAACATTGTGAAAGTTTGCTAAATAAAGTTTGTTAAAGAGCACTGAAAATAAAATACCAGTATAATGCAGCTATTCTTGTAACAATTATAGAACAGGTAGTGAAAGGTAAGTACTTTCACACAGCTGCAGAGGAAGAATGCCTTCACCCTCCAGCATCCTTCTGGTCTCTTCCTCATCTTTCTGGACAATCACACTTTTTCTGGAGATGACCTTTGCCCTCCTGCGTGCAGGGGGCTTAGAAGTGTGCCATGAATCTGTAAGAAAAAAATGAACATAGGGAGATTTTGAATGAAAATAGAATAATTTAGTTGAGCTCCTGGTGATTTTACTTTCAATATTTTACTTTTTTATTGATAGACCTTAAGCTACTGTAAAGTTCATCCAAGCTCACCTGAGTGGATATGAGAACTTTAAGTACACAATTAATGGATCTTGGGAAGTGTGAAGAAGAGATTCAACTCTAAGATAGACACGACTACCTGATTAAAGGCTTTCAAAGGATCAGACATCCCCATAGGACAGACTGTGTGGTTCTAATGTGGTTTCTGCTTTTGATGTTTGGTTATCAATACATTGCTTTTTTTTCATAAAACTTTTTTGGTGATTTTTTCTTTTTAAAAGTGTGATCATCCACCCTGTCCTAAAAAAAAAAATATTTATTATTTGATACTTAGTTGTAGGGAAAAGGATTTTTTCCCATGTGCTGATGGTAGTGTGGATAAATAATCCAATTAAAATTTTGCAATGAGAAAAAAAAGAAAATGCAGGCATTAGCAGTGAGAATTCACAAACTAGGAGTGGTTCCCAAGGGATTTGCAGAAGTACTATTATTTGGGTCCTCTAAAGCCTGGTTAATGTAGTCTCTCAACCATGCTACAGGGAAAGTGATCTTTATATAAAAAGGACTTATATAGTTCAATATTCTAATATTTTAATAAAGGCAAAGACAACTAAAATTAATGAAATATATATAGTACTGAAATGCTTTTGTCTCTATAGAGAACTGAAAAAGTATGGAAAATGCTTTTACCTTCAGCAGAGTTTATTGATATTTTTATGTCACAAATGCCTCTGATTTATTCTTTAATTAAAGATATTGCATTTGAGAATGGGTGAAAAATGATTTTTAATCTAGCAGTTACATCAGCAGAGGGTTTTTTAGGAAGAAATCTGTAAAATTCTATGCCTCAGGTAAAGGAACACCCACTCCAATTTTCATTTAGTTATTCAATAAAATAAAATAATAATAATGATAAAAAACTTCTGCCAGAATTTTTTCTCATTTTGTTATTGCCACTCCTTTTCTGGGGGAAAGGGCTTCACAAATATCTGTTTAATCTTATCTATTGTTATGTTTGTATATTTCAGCAGTAATGCCTTTAATTTTTTAAATTAAAAGGAGAGATTCATATGTTCACAACAATAATTGGAAATTTTGCTTTTAATTGGAAGATGTATAGATAGAATATTCTGATTTTAATATCTTTATGTAGGATAAGATTATTGAAACATGACTTTTATTTGAAAGAAATTGGAAACTAAAACACCCTTTGATATGTGTATTTCTACAAGTAATTATTGAGAAACTTCATTGTTTGAACTGACTTACTGTCACTTGGACATTTTAAAGTTTGACCAAATGCATACTTTTGATTAATGACAATTGATAGAGAAGAGTAGTTCACAAAGAATCATCTGACATGAAACCTTCTTAATGCTATTGGCCCTGAAATTACTCTCCCTACAAAGTTGCTTCTAAAATAATCCAAAATTACAGTTAGCAGTAAAATAATGCTGCCTGTTGACATCGTCAAATTTAAAACAGAATGCCCAAAATGTTGAAGTTCCTCTATATCCTATAGAAAAAAAAAAAAAAAAAACCAAACCCTTACAATTCAGTTTCTTTTCTTCTTAATTTTTTTTTTTCAAACAATGATAAATTTAAACACTTTTAATAGACACTTGTATTGCAGAAAATGCTTGGGCTCACCATAGCCAAGCATGATTTTGTTCCAGAATATGCCAAATGACTTTCTGAGTATACAAACTTCATTTTGCCCCTCATTTTCCAGGAATCCTGAAAATGTTATAATGAATGAACCTCTTGGAAATAATTATATGTTGGAATATTTGTACTATCTTTTTTCATCTTGAGTACAGTACACCTGTTCAGAATAAATCCTATTCATCTAGTTTTCTTTGAGTACAATTGCTATATATCCATTTAAAGGAAAGTAAAGATGCCTTAGTGGAATGCTGCAGTCATGATCTTATTCAGTTGTCAGTGACTCAGGAGCTGTTTGTCATCCTATAGGGCAGAAAAGTAAAAAATGGTGACCCTATATGACAATTAAATAAAAAATAAATTACGGTGTTTTGTCAAAATCTGTATTACACTAGAATGCAATAAAACACACTGTGCCAGTAATTCTTTTTTGTATGTGTGGAAAAAGCCCTACCTTTGCTATAAAATTCTACCTTGAAATTTCTGAAATTTATTCTGTGTGACAATGGGTATCCTTGCAAGAATAGAACAAAAATATAATATAGAAATTTTTGTTAATGATAATACTTTTTTTTTTTTTGTGCCAAGGCACAACATCAATTTAGTGTGTCACAATGGACAAAGAGATAGTATTATCTCTATTTATTATATAGTGTCTATATAATTTAGTATTGGTTGCGGTGCTACCCTGATCATAGACTTTCTTTACCGCTTAATCCTCAGCTTTCTGAAATTTGATTCTACCTGGTACCTGTACCCAGAGACATAGAAAAATTTTTTCCACATGCAAATTTTGAAATGTATCATCAAAAACCAATATATACACTGTTGTCGCTCTGTTTTTGAAAGCCTTCTGAAAAGTTTATATTCTCGAGTCAGATTTTCTCACACATTGTACTAAAAACAATAGCTTTGTTTACATTCCTTCTTGGAGAAGGGAATCTGATGGACTGGTCACTTAAAAAGCCTGGTTGAGAGGTGGGATTTCATCTTCCAATCCTCTCTCACTTCGCAAACCCTATAAAATTGTGTATCCATAATAAACGGCTCTCTCTTTTTTGGAGCCTTGGCTGTTCTCTTGATTGTGGTGAAACTGTGTCCTTCTTTCGTGCCCAGTTGCTACAGGTACTATACACTGTTGTTCAGGAATTAAGAAGAAATAAATTAATTGTTTTATTAATAATCTGGGAGGAGAAATTTTTCTGTTGGGAGCAATGATGCCCCTGAAGATTATCCCTGTAAGGGTACTCACAGAAATTAGGGTGTAAGGTCAGGTTTCTAGCCTGGTTTTCTGTCTCTACCAAGAGCTCACTAGAGTTCTATTGGTTAAAACTTTACTTGACAACTAAATAAACAAATCAACCAGTATACCACTGCAATACAGTTTATGTCACTGGTTTAGGGGGTCAGAAACTGGGAAGAACTTCTATGAACTGAGGACTACAGACATCAGAATGCTTTTTCCAAGAGTCCTCTACTTCTCTTCAAATTTTCTGGCTATACCAGAGGCTATGTTGCCAGTTTAAATATCTTTCAGTTCCTGCAGATAAGGACAAAGAGTAGCTTACCTTACTGGCCTAGACATTTCGAAAAAAGCTGTTAAAACCATGCTGATGCTCAGAAAAGGTGAGATAGTCTTGTCAGCTAGAAATAGAAAGAGTTACTTCCTTCTCTTGGGAGGTCTGTGGACAGAGATGTCATATTCACTCTCAATTACATTATTTGAACACTTGAAAAGAGGACACATAACCTCAGCACAAATTGAGCACTGTGTGATACACAGCCTTCATTGTTTCTTTTTCTCCATTTTTTTCTGTTCAAACATGCCTAGACATGTTTGCACCATTTGGTTTAACTGTCTGTAGTCAACATGCTCTTCATTTAAAGAAGCATCTTAGAATTATCTGTGTGAAATTATTGAACAGATATGCAGAGCTTTGAGACAGTGGCTACACTGAATGCAGCACATGAGAACTCCAAATAATGCCAATGGTTGCTCAAAATATTGACTATATCTCTGTTAATCACTAATTGACTGACATTTCTACCAAGAAAAGATCATTATTACACATTTTATAAAATAATTAAAAATCTGTTTGATCATTGAAATGGACCTTTTAATAGCAGAGCACTATTACTTCTGCACTTTTTATAGAAAGTGATGATAAAAAATATTGCATACAAAAATTTGAATTTTCTTTGTCAAGCTTCTTATCCCATTTAGCTCCTGTAATTGTGTGGCTGTTCCATCTTCACAAATTAGTATTTCAGGATCTGCTACATATCATGAGTTCTTTAAGGATAGACTGAAGAGTTCTGTATTTCTTCAGATGAGAGAGAGAAAAATGTATAACACTTCAATATTATACAGGTAAACCCTGTTTGGAAACTCCTAATCTGGTGTTTTCCTATACATCTCCTTTTTGTAATAGAAGTTTGCTTCTGATTTCCAGGTAATATTCTTAAACCATCTCATTCAGTAAGCTCACAATTTCAACTAGTTTTACTAGGATTTTTAACAATAATTTAGGTTTGATAAGAAAGACCTGTACAATGATAGGTGGTAATGCCTAAAATAATCAGCTTTAACAGTTTGCAAGGTTGTTATCTTAATTTCCAAAACATAGAGTGAAACACACTTTTGAAATAAAGTTTCAGTAGCACAGCCTTCAACAGTATAGTTGACATGGTGGCATAACCACATGGGGTAATTTTCAGTGCAAATTAGAGCACTGTTTTTGGCCTGGCTTTGACAAATATAACTGAACTCTAGGATGCCAAACCATAAATATCTGCCAGCCCTATTAATGCTGTCCTGTGTGGTTGACCACCACAACTGCTTGCTCACTTTCCCCTAATCAGGATGGTGGAGAGAACAGGAAGAGCAAAACCTGTAAACTCTTGGATGTAGGTAAAGGGAATTTAATAAGTGAAATGAACCCACATACATAAGCAAAGCAAATCAAGGAATTTATTCACTATTTCTCGTCACCAGGCAATTTTATCCCCATAGCCATAGACTTTAGACAAGTTTGAGCCAAGGTACAGATGCAGTCTTTGAAATATATCATTAAAAGTCAAGATACACATGGTTGCTGAAAAATTCCTGAAGAATCGATATTTCCATGGAAGCATGTATAAAGGCTACTGTAACTACAGTAAATATGTAAAAAACTACAGTGTAAACACTGTAACTACAAATATCTCTCCTTCCTGGTCCTTTCCCTGAGATTTTTTTTTTTTTTTT
>VZTR01025345.1:99273-125672 GCA_013400775.1 Chaetops frenatus
TTTTTTTCTTGAGCACAACATCATATGCTATGGGATGTCAGGATGTCCCTTTGGCCATTCATACGAGCTGTTCTGGTTGTGAGCCTTCCCAAAACCTCGTGTTCTCCCAGCTTCCTCACTGTAAGGTAGGGAGGGAAAAAGAAAACCTTGACACCGAGAAAGCACAGCTCAGCAGTAGCCAAAATATTGGTGCTTTATCAACACTGGTTTAGTCACAAATCCAGAACACAGCCCCATATGGGCTGCTATGAAAACAATTAACTCCATCCCAGGCAGATCCAGTTCTCTGGCTTTTTTTTATTTTTCCTTAAACTTTTTTTTTCCTAATAAAAGGATACTCCACAGAAGGTAACAGAAGAGGAACAGTTGCTCAGAAAACAGTACAGATTACTCAGGGGTGTATAAAGCTGGTTCATGTACTACCAGGCTATGCATTTAGCAAAGGGTCAGAAATGGGTTCTGGAACCTACTGTTATCAGGAATAGCAAGTAGAAGCCAAACAAGGAATCAATATTCAACCAAAAGGCTCAAGCACACCTTCCTTAAATACAATTAGTGCAAAATAGGCTAGAGTTTTCATATTTATCTTTGTTGTGCTAAATTCTGGAAATATTGTAGATTATATAGTATTTATATATAGATAATGAAATTGTTTTATCTATGTATGTATTTACTGAATTAAAAAATTATTATACTGTATTACTGTGCACTTCTAATCAGTGCAGATACACCATGGTAAAAGAATAAATCTATTCTTACATAAGAAAAAAATATTAGAGAAACCAAATGGAATGAACTTACTTTTACATTTTTCTTTTTCTTTTTTTTTTTTTTTTTTCTTAACAAGGACTTATGGCAATACAGAGAAAATAAAACTTCTTTAAACTTATTTAACATTTAAGCCCTTCTGAAATTGTTGATGTGATTTCCAAATATTCAGGAACATTAGGCAATAAAAATTGGGTTTTATGTCCTTGGAGAAAGAAATTAATAGACATAAAAGATTCTCTATCTTAATCTATATATTTATAATATGTACATAGTTCTTGTCATTACTTTAAACATTAATGAATATTAAACAGCAGTGAAATTACAAGTTGCAGAACCAGCCTCCTGGGACTTAAGTAGCCATGAATAAAGCCTAGACCTTCCTTCTCAGAAGATCTAAGCTGCGTCTTCGACTGCTGATATACCACCATAGGTTATATGCTCCTGCAGCTGGGCACTGGCTCACTGTCTGGCCCTCCAAAGTTCATACCTTAGGTTCCCCTCCTTAGTCACCCACCCTCAGTCTCTGATTCCAACCCCACTGACAGCAGGACCAGCAATCTCAGCACTCTGGCCATTTCCTCCCTTCCATATCCCCACTACTATTTCACCTTTTTCAATGGTTGCTAGGTTTCAGAAGGAAATTTAAAAATAAAAAAAAAAAGGAAAGGGAAAGGGAAAGGGAAAAGGAAAAGGAAGAGGAAGAGGAAGAGGGAGAGGGAGAGGGAGAGGGAGAAGAAGAGGAAGAGGAAGAGGAACTGTTTTTAAGCTTTTTACTTAATTGCTTTTCTGTCTCATTTGGATTCTGCTGTTTCCCTTATCCTAGTACAGATAGTTTGAAAGCCTTCCAAGTACTAGAAATCATGGCATCTTCATAACAGACAGACAGACACTGTAGCAGATTTGGAAAATTAGAGTATGGAAAGAATGCTGACCTGTGTAACATCACACAGGTATCATCAACCTTATGGGACCCTGACTACCTCTGATAATTGAAGCTGAAGAACAAATTTGATCCCTTCTCTCTTGTTGTACACTTTTCTAGTATATAGGAGCCCTCTGCTTTGTATAGGCAGTGTAAATTCTGTGGTTTGTTTACACTTGCATTTTCTCTGCAGACAGTCTCAGGCAGGTGCAGTTCATTGTGCACATCCCATTGTGGTAATGGCTCGTTGTCCGTGCAGAGACCAGTGATGAGTGGTGACCCTCAGAGGTCAGTACTGGAACCAGAACTGTTCAGCACGTTTGTTGGCAAATATGGACAGTGGGATTGAGTGCACCCTCAGCAAATTTGCTGATGACACCAAGCTGTGGGGTGCAGTCAACATGCTGGAGGGAACGGAGGGACCTGAACAGGCTTGGGACGTGGACCTCTGCAAACCTTGTGAAGTTCAATGAAGTGAAGTACAAGGTTCTCACCATGGGCTGTGGCAATCCCAGGCACACTTACACGTTTGGTGGAAAATGATTGAAAGCAGCCCTGCAGAGCAAGACTTGGGGGCCATAGTTGATTGAAAACTCATTGTAAGCCAGCAGTGTGTGCTTATAGCACAGAAAGACAATGGAGTGCTTGCTTGTATCCAAAGGAGCAAGGGCAGCAGTTCAAAACGCGGATTCTCACCCTCTGTTGTGCTCTGGCGAGACCCCAGCTGAAACACTGGGCACAGTCCTGGTGCCCCCAGCATAGAAAGGACATGGAACCATTGAAGCAAGTCCAGAGGAGGGTCAGGAAAATGATAAGTGTGCTGGAGCACCATCCATAAAAACACAGGCCAAGAAAGTTGGGGCTGTTCCACCTGGAGAAGAGAAGGTTGAGTGGATACCTCACAGCAACCTTCCAGTATCCAAAAGGGGCCTACAGAGATGCCAGAGAGGGACTCTTCATCAGGAATTGTAGTGGTAGACTAAGGAGTAATGGGTACAAATTGAAAGAGGGAAAATTTAGGTTAGATATTAGGAGGAAATTCTTTACTTTGTGAGTGGTGAGACACTGGAACTGGCTGCCCAGGGAGGTTACGTATGTCCCAACCCTGGAACTGTCCACAGCCACATTGGAAAAAGCCTTGAACAACCTGGTGTAGTGGGAGATGTCCCAAACCCTAACAGAGAAATATTGGGACTAGACAATCTTTAAGGTCCACTACATTCCCTTAACATTCCAACCCCTTAACATTCTCTGATTTTATGAACAATTTTCCTCTCCTCTGTTTATCACTTTGGGAAGTGCAGTTCACCAACACGGCCAATATATGATTCCCTTTGTAAAGTTATATCTATTTTCCTTTTAGCACAGCTATTAGTTATGCTAAAGAAACCATTTGATCTTTAATTAGTCCACTTGTTAACTGTTAAAATTCACACCATTAATTAATTAATTCTATTAATAAGCTGATCTAACCTTTAAAGAGGAGATATTATTGCTAATGACATATGTGTTGAAATATTTTTGACAGTTTTGAAAGATGATATAGCAATTTATTACATGATTTTATATCCCTCATAGAAATATAACACAGGTGTCTGGTGGTTGTGAATCTGCCAAAATAGCCAGAACTTTATAAATTCAAATACTTCAGTAGCTCCAGATTTTTTGAAAAAAGAATTGAAAGTGTTTTAGCTGCCTCTTCTACTAATCTACCTCTTTTATTTCAGAAATAAGGAATATTCTTGCTCAGTTATATGACATTTAAATTAATTTCTTTGACCTTGATTCCACTCAAAATTTAGTTTAGATTATTTATATTTGTGAGTCTGGAGTGAATCACATTATCAAATTTCATGGTGTAGCTTCTGGAGATGTTGGATCAAAACAAAACATACATCTTTGTTGCGGCCTGTTTATGAGTTCGTGTATTGCTTGTTTCTTGTTTCATATTCTACAAATGGTTTGTTCTTCCTCCCCTTCCCTAATGGTTTGTTCCCCCCTGATTCCCACCCCTTGTGAAGTTGTATCCACCCCCTTTACAAGTCAATCCTCTTTCCTCTCCCTGGAAACCCCCTTCCCAATGTAGTTAATCCTTTGCCCCTCCTTGGAAATCCCCTATTCTTTGAGGTCCCATTGGTTAATTTGAATTGTGTCCCTCCCCCCGTCCTTCCCTATGGGTTCAGTTCACGTCACTCCACTGGAGACCCACCGTCCCCATTGGTCCCTGGACCATTCCTCCTCCCTACGCCCCTTCCCTTTATAAGGCCCTGCACACCCTTTTTTTTCTGGTCTTTGGTCCCTGACTCCTCTGGTGGAATAAACCCTGCTGGAATTCACATGAACGATTGCCTCCTGCCTCTTGCTTCTACCCTCCTCTCCAGTGGAATACCTTGCCGTAGAGCTGCTGGCTTCTGGGTGCAGGGCTTAGCTCTGACCTGGGACAGTCACAGCCAGTCTCCGAGAAGTATCCGGGCTGCTCCGGCCCGAGGCACATCTTTGTTTAGAAAAAGTATGGCTTCTTTCGTAGAGACACTTCTTTCTGGAAGCAATGAGTAACAAACATTTCCGAAACCAAATGCTGTTTGTTAATGTGAAATTTTGCTCAGAAATGTTTACAGAATTTGATGTATCTAAGTGGGAGAAAGACTTGGCCTATCTGATTAATTTACTTTTCTCTTTAGAAAAACAAACTATCTACTACATATAACTAAATTAACTTGGAAAAATCAAGGTCACAAAGCTGATCAACATGCTATGGTCAGTACTCTCTGCCTTCTCTTAAATGTTAAATTACACCCAAATCTTAGACTGTGAAAGGACCCAGACTTCCATAATTTTCAATAATTGACTATAGACATTTATAAATGTATTTCTAGTTATTTATCCATCTAGTTATTTCATATAGATCTATTTCTGACCTAGACCTGTTTAAATATTTCTAGATCTATTTTACCAATAGTTATCCTACATATCGTATCTATAGACAAAAAGAAATAGATAAATGAATGTAAATACTTTTATCAATCTATATCACCTCTATCTATCTATATCTATATCATCTATATCTATATCTATATCTATATCTATCTATCTATATATCTATACATCTCTATATATAACATCTACCTTTTAAGAAGAAGAATGTTACCTTCTAGTTATCAGATTCAAAAGTAAGGATATGGGTCTGTTCCTTAACGAAGGTATTCCATTAATATTTATTAGCTCATAATTTCAGAAACGCTGTTTTAAAAGAAAATTATAACTTTTGAAACAGATCATGGGTCGACATATTCTGAAAACTGTACACTATTGCTGTATGGTAAGATCTAGTTTTGTATTGAGGTGAGTTGTAGTGAGGTTACTGCAAATATGTGAAGTATACTATTGAAATGTAGATATTAAATGCATTTGAAGTTAACATATACCACCATCTGTCATTATACATGCATTTCCTTGTTTTTGTAAATGAAACATCGTTTTCTACTCCTGCTAATAGCTTCCATTTAGTGACTGACAAGACAAAGCCACTGCTGGAGGTAGAGAAAACACAGTAAGTGATGTTGTCAGTGCCCCAGAGGTAAATAAATACTGCCTTTTCCATGATCTGACCTTTAGGCTGATTATGGGTATGGTTATCTTTGCCAGAAGCACACAAGATAGATTAAACCAAGCAGCCTTTTTAATACTGATTAATCCTGATGGAAGTAGGTTTGTTTAGTCCTAGGGAATGCAGCAAAAATATTGGCCTTATCATCTGTGCAATTTTTAAAGTTATCTTTGATGTGAGCTAGGAAGTGCTTGTGGTTTGACTGGTCACAGTGTGAGAAATGCCACTTTTGTTGATATTTTAAATTGGCTCTTTCTTTCCTGTTTGTACGTAATTCTTGTGATGGAGATTTTGAATTATATACCCGGAGCACTAAAAAAAGGGTTGGAAGACTCAGATTTTTTTTTTTTATTAATTTTTTAAAGGGCTGACTGCCAGACTTGCTTGTCTTTAATCAAAGCTCTTCCTTTAATTAGAGATGGGTTGCAAGATGCCTGGCAGTTTCACAAAATACAGTAAAACTGATTCTGTGCCAAGCAGACCTGAACAATGCAGTAAAAATCCCTGCAGCCCTCATCTTCCCATGTCTGTGACTGAATGATGGAATTGTTGAGGTTCGGAAATGATTGAACTGGGGAAGATGCATTATCTCTCAAGCATGTCTAAATAAACGATTTGGGAGACAGTCTAAAGAAGACTAGATCGTTTTCATATGAATCCTGTGCTCCCCAAAGAGATGCAAATAGCATGAATGGAATGTTGCTGAAGGGAATGAAGCACGGGGGGGACAGGAAGAAACAGCTAGAGCTGGTGGTGAAGAAGCACAAAGTCTGAGGACGGCCAAAGAGACGAGTCACCTCCAGGAAGAGCAGCAGCATGAGAACACGTGTACTGTGTCAGCAGCAGCTGGGAAGTCGGGCTGGGGACAAGGCAGATTTGAATGGCAGGGGATTAGTGTTGTCAGGCGGACGGACAAGAGGATGCAATGACAAGTTGTCTGCCACCCAGGCTGATCAAAGGCAGCATTGTGATGGAATGCAAGCCATATGGCCAAACTGTATCCTTATTTTGTCAGTACTTGCACACATACAGTTCTACTGACAGGTGCCATATGAATGTAATGAAGCAGGGCACTGCTGGCCTCACACACTTCACATCACTGTGATTAGCAATGCTTCTTGGGATTACACACCCATACACAATTAGGTGTTCTGTAGTAAAAGCAATCTTGTTCCCTAGGTTCTTTCTTAATTCCCTCTCTTCCTGTGGAAATTCTGTGGCAATGTTTTATTGCCACATAGCTGAATCTTAAATGCCTCTGTGCTCTTCTTTACCCCTCTCTCTGCCCTATACTGCCTTGATATTTTCAGTTCTTCATTGGATAATTTTGTCTCCTGGTCTACTTTTATCTCCAATGTCTTCTTAAGACATTTTTGTAATCTGGAAACACACATTTGCTGTCTTAAAATAGGTGTGTGAAAGGGATCAAGTACAGCAGTAAATTTGTCTGAAAAGTGGCCTGCTCAGCCCTCTTCACTTGGCCCCCTGTACCGGTAGTATTTAAAATCCTAATAAATCAGTGGGTTTGTTCACATAGGAGTTGACATATACATGTATCTAAGAAAGTAATAATTTCAGACACAGAAGAGATACTAACTAGGACTGCCTCAAAACACTGAAAGGGATGAGTAAATGGGGATCCCTGCATACAGTATATGACTGAATAAGTCTGAAGAAGGTGGATTTGGACTAAATGAATGAGAGCAGGCATTTTTACATCCTAAAGTAGGCAAGAACCCAGTGCTGCCTGTTTATTTTTCTCTGTGCTAGTTAGAAGTGATGGACCCTGAAGAGAAGGAAAGTCACTATAACTGGGACATTGACAAGCCAGGAAATAACTGGTAGCACAATCAAGACCACCACTGTGAATAACAATTTTAACAGAAATGGTACACTATTTTAAGGGAAAGTAATTTTTAATTTGAATTCAAGTATATTTATATTGAAAACTTGATTACATGAGTTGGAATCATTCATTCAGAATACATAAACTTGTCATGTATGATCACTTGGAAAATCTGGAATTTAAAGGAATACATATTTGCACCAATTCTAGCCATGGGAAAAACATGGCCAAGAATTATTGACAAAGTAGATTGCTGAATAACAAACAAATATAAAGAAGATGCAGTTTGTTTTATAAATCATTCATTAGAGAAAAATGTTTTTCTATTGTGAATTGTTTCCTAGAATCCAATTAGAGTGGCTTATGATGCTTGATGATTATTTAAAAGACCAGTTAACAGTGCTCTAGAGAGGAGGCTTTTCATAAGCACAGCAGCCCATGTCCCAAAAGCTCTAAAATTCTCCCTTGTCTATAACTTTCAGAGTTTTCTGTTCAAAATATGATCCTGTATACAGCTGGACTGTTTTCAACAGACCTAGAGATTTAAGCAAAATGAATTATAGTGATAGAGTACTTTCTTGATAGTGCTGTACATGTCAGCTGTTGTGTGCAGTTTGCATGCAACACAGGTTTCATGATTCATATTATGAAACCTGGGGAGGGAGGTTGGGAGTTTTTTTTCTCTGTTATTTTCTTAGGGTTTTTTGGTTTGGTTTGGTTTGGTTTGGTTTGGTTTTAGTGTGGGATTTTTTTTTGTTTGTTTTATTTTTGTTGGGTTTTTTTTTTCCATTTGCTTGATCTTTTTGGGGGTTTTTTTGGTTGTGGTGGTTGTTGTTGTTGTTGTTGTTGTTGTTGTTGTTGTTGTTGTTGTTGTTGTTGTTGTTGTTGTTGTTGTTGTTGTTGTTGTTGTTGTTGTTGTTGTTGTTGTTGTTGTTGTTGTTGTTGTTGTTGTTGTTGTTGTTGTTGTTGTTGTTGTTGTTGTTGTTGTTGTTGTTGTTGTTGTTGTTGTTGTTGTTGTTGTTGTTGTTGTTGTTGTTGTTGTTGTTGTTGTTGTTGTTGTTGTTGTTGTTGTTGTTGTTGTTGTTGTTGTTGTTGTTGTTGTTGTTGTTGTTGTTGTTGTTGTTGTTGTTGTTGTTGTTGTTGTTGTTGTTGTTGTTGTTGTTGTTGTTGTTGTTGTTGTTGTTGTTGTTGTTGTTGTTGTTGTTGTTGTTGTTGTTGTTGTTGTTGTTGTTGTTGTTGTTGTTGTTGTTGTTGTTGTTGTTGTTGTTGTTGTTGTTGTTGTTGTTGTTGTTGTTGTTGTTGTTGTTGTTGTTGTTGTTGTTGTTGTTGTTGTTGTTGTTGTTGTTGTTGTTGTTGTTGTTGTTGTTGTTGTTGTTGTTGTTGTTGTTGTTGTTGTTGTTGTTGTTGTTGTTGTTGTTGTTGTTGTTGTTGTTGTTGTTGTTGTTGTTGTTGTTGTGTTGGTTTTTTGTTTGTTGGTGTGTTTTTTTTGTAATTTTTCTTTTCTGCACTGCTCACAGCTGACCCATCCTTGGGCATTCATCTGAGCATCTTGGCTACAGAGATGACTTTTTTTCCACTTTGTTGCATTCCTGTCATTCTCAGCCCTGAAGAAAATATAAAAAAATCAGGAAAAATACTAACAGAACTTCAACTTCAGCAAATAAGCCAAAGAAAGACAAATGACTTATGACAACTAAGATGTTCCTCTTTTTAAGAACACAGTAGCTATACTTCAGGCATGAAGACTTGGCAGGAAATTCAACATTTGGAAACCCACTGAAGACAGGATAGTTTTTAGTTTCAAAAACCAATTTCAGAAAAAAATATTTCTTTTTAATTTGCAAAAATATTTTAAAGGATTGCTTCATTATTTGTGTCATCTGTAGCATAGAAAAGAAAAAAAAGTATTCTTTTGTTAATCAGTTCTAAGTTAAGACCTAGTAAAGGTATTTCATTTTTAAACATAGGGTGAAAAGGCTTCTGGGTAGTACCTATTAAACTGTTCTTTTGAATCACATTAACACAACGTGGACTATAATGAATGTGGAGAGTAGTAGTCTGTATGCTATATGCTACAGCATATACAGAATGTAGCAGTCAGAGGTGATTTGAGAAAACAAGAAAGCAAAACATCCTTAAAAGTAAAGCTTTCAAAATTACACTGTTTTTTCTAGTAGTTGAATTCTGGAAGTAGAGAAATATTTTTTCAAGTATGTATATGGTGGGAAATATGTATGTGTGTACTCACAAGCAGGCTGATTTTGAAGACTCATTCTATGAAGAATGACATAATTAATATTTTCATATGTGTATAATTTTGCAACTGACTTTAATCTTCATTTTATAATAGTGATAATACTTTTGGGACTCATTATGGGCCCAAAAGCATTACCTGAACAAAAGTGTCATGTTAGAAAAAGTAAGAAAAGTCTATTCTAATGAGGTACATGTTCCAAATTGCTCATATTTTTTTGTTATTCATGTTATGTATACAAAAATTAAGTATTTGCAATAATGCAAAATTTATATTTAAAGGAAGAAGGTCAGATATATGGTGTGTATGTGCTATATATTTATAGCTTCAAAACAATCTATGTTTTAATGACAGTTTTCTCCAGGTGCATTTTATCTTTACAGAATATTGTAAAGTCTTAAAAGAATGTTTTATCTGGACAGACTTTAGAAGAAAAAAAAAGCTGGTAGCCAATTATAAGAAGTTTGATATACTTTTAGTGAATTAGGCTAATTTGTCTGAAATGTTTCTTGGAACAATGAATATTCTCAATGAAGCTTAGTGACAAAAATCTCAGTATTAAAGGGGATTTAGAAAGCAGATAGGGAGAAAAAAGAAACAATACAAAGAAAAATTTAAATAAAATGCTCCCAGGAAATAAAAATACAAAGAGAAGTGCAGTTATCAACAATATACACTAATTGTGGTATATTAACCATTAATAGTGGTTTCTCAATCCTTAATGCAAAATAACTGAGAAACCTAAATAAAAGACATGTTTGTGGCTGCCTGAGTTCTTATGGATAGCACAAAAAGGACAGCGTAATACTTGACAGGACATTGGAAACTGCAGGGAGTATATGAAGGATATTTGTTTCTTGGACTCAAAAGAAAAGTGGCACCTTTGTGTGACCATGGTGGGCTTCAACTAGGTCAGTGGCAGCTGAAGCTGAAGCTCCTGTATGGTAACGTTGCTTTCAGAAACAGAAATAAATGGCTGTCAGCATCATCAGTTGTCACCAGCCATGGGACACAGGCAGAGATGAAGTAAATCTTAGTCATTCAGAAGACTTTTGTTCGAGAGCCTAGAAGAAAGACGTTTCTGAATATCTACCCCGCTTATCAGTTCAATAGAGAAATCAACCAAACAATATTACTTCAGCAGGCAGGCTGAATAGAAAGAAGCATAAAAAAATAAATTATAGTAGGTTATAATCCTCATTTTATTATTATCAATATAGCCATCATTATTAGAGTTACCACCATCCACTATTATAATAAAATACTATATTTAGGGATTAATTTCATTTTCACATTTCTGGAGGCTGAAATAGTAAAATGAAACAGGAATACTGACAGGTAACCAAAGCAAAACTGTTAAGAGACAGTAGACAGGAGTAAAATTTAAATATTCCTGAATAATTGGCAAAGTGTTAGAAGGGCTAAAAATGTGAATGTTTAGAGGACTTTGATCCCTAAATTGTGAAACCATGGAACTGAATTTGAGTTGCATTTCCAAAACTCATTACAGTAATAGTCTTTGTCTTTTGCATTTCAATTATGTCAAAGTATGTTTGTTGATCTTTCATAGTACAAGTTGGTAACTCTTTTTCACTGTTATTATTCTATTTTTTCCAAGAGGTACTTGGCTTCTGTCTCTCTGGTTCCTCATTAGATTTTCATTATGTGCCAGTTTCTCTTATGAGCCGATACCCGGTTTAATACTTAATTTTTCAGAAATTCTCCTTGAAAGACAGAGCAGAAAAATCCCTGCCACTACTCTTGAGGTCATGAGACCACATAGCCTTTATACAAGGCAAAGGTCATGAAGTTTCCAGAAAAAGGAAGAGGAGTAATGTTCATGAAAAATATGCCTCAGAGTACCCGTTTTTGAGGCTCATTATTCACCTCATGGAGAGTATTTTTCATTTGCCATCTCCTTGCAGTCAAATTCTCTGAACAACTACATCTACATTATTTACACAATAAAAAGCAAGCAAACTAACAAACAAACTGCAAGGGTTTTGGGGAGGAGTGTAGAGAAAAAAAATGCATGTTTACATTTGCATTATTCCAAAACTATTTCAAAATACTGTAAGAATTTGTACTTGTACTTTTTATCTACTTTATTCTCTACCAGACTTTCTTGCTAATTTTGACATCTTAAAACCCAAGATGGTGATCTAATTACTTCAAGCATAGTGGACCCAGTTTCCCTTGCTGATTTTATTCATAGAGTCAGCATCATTGCCCCAATAAGAAAATCTTGGTGGAAGTAAGATGGATTTATGTGGCATAGGTGTCTCAATACCTTGAAAAGAGAAAATAGAGATTGAGAATGATATTTGTAGGAATAAATTGGCATCTGCTGCTGCGGAGCTGGTAGGTATTTCCCCTTTATTTCTGACACTGGGCTATACCTTGAGATAAAAAAATAAAGATCATTTTTCCAGTTAAATGTTTGAACAAAAATTTAAAAAGGAAGTTAAAAATGCTAATGTGAGACTGCTTAGAACAGCCATACTGAAAAGGAAAGAAATTCCTCAAACCTTAAAGAGAGAGAAAAACAGAATATAGGAGGGATGATAATATTTTTATATAGACATCATGCATACATTTTCCCTGCTCGCCATTGTATAGAAAAAAATGTCTTGTGACAGAACAAAGAAGAGGTATTGACAGCAGAAAAATAAGAAAGAAAACCATGTTGAGAGACATGTACAATC
Organism: Chaetops frenatus; assembly: GCA_013400775.1. Taxonomy (NCBI): domain Eukaryota; kingdom Metazoa; phylum Chordata; class Aves; order Passeriformes; family Picathartidae; genus Chaetops; species Chaetops frenatus. Next base: position 111,379 of record VZTR01025345.1, read on the forward strand.
CCTCCCAGAATGGCACACAGCAGTGATAATGTGCTTGGGATCAACAAATATCAGTGAAGCCTGAAAACTACTTGTGATGGCGTTTTAGTCGAAGCACAGCTCCATTAGCCATGCTGAACCATTACCAAGATAAACTTTATGACTACTCTCTTGCAAAATGTGTAAATGCAGGAATCCTTCATGTATTGATAAAATTGTAAATTTTGGCACCATGATACACTAGATACTGCCAAAAGGACTTATTCAGGGTCTGATATACTCTTGTTCATGGATCAGTGTTTGATTCTGAGTAAAGGTTATTGCTTTGCATGTACACTCTGAGCATAGGCAGAAAGAGCATTCAGGAGTTAGTAATGGTCAGCATCATCCAACTGAGTACACTTGCATGAATTTTATCAAAATCACTCAGTGGCAAGGAATCATTAAGCAATGCTCTATGCCCATGCAAAGGTACTGCTGCAGTTGATGGTTCCTCTATGTCAAGGGCTTCTGGTTGACAGTCCCTCTAATTTCCAAGCTCTGTCCAAGATCTTCTGTCATATGAAAATATATATTGATTTTCCTGTTATTTATTTTACTGTTATCAGTCCAAATGTGACGTAGTGTCATGTTGTGGCACTCTGTAGATCACACCTGCTAAACGAGATTTGTAAAAGGAACTAGTTTATGAACAGGCCTGAACTTGCTGTCCTTATTAATGTTGATGAACTTACTGAATGACCACACAGACTTTCTTACTTTCTTGCTTTCTAAATAGCAGAAACAGGCACATTTCTGTTCTGAAATACTCACTTCTTTTGATTTTTGCTCAGTAATGGTAATAAATGCACCATCAATACTGCTTGTCATCAGGTTGCCCACAAGTAATGCCTGCTGCCCACTATTCATCTGATGTTTTTTTTTTTTTTTTTTTTTTTTAATAAATAATCATATTTTGTTTCTAATGTGAACTTGTTTTTAACAAGCTTAAGGACTGTAAGAAATGTAATTTAGTTTATAAATATCTGCCTCTTAATTTTTGTTCCATTTTCTCAGTGCTCCCTGCTGTCTTTGGCAAAAGCTGTTAACTATTCCCAGAGCTGCGCTGACACTGCCAATGATGGTAGCATAAAACTCCAACATGGAAATAAAAATAACGTGATTCTCCCTGTGTTTTATTTCAGTTGGAAATCAGGGAGATAGTAGCAGGGTAGGAAATCAATGAATGCCAAATGGAGGAAAACAGTGGGACTCAGAGGGGAAATATTTTGCAGTTTAATTGTAGACATTAGGACTGAAGAGATTAAAACCATTAGGTACTGAAGAACTGAAATCTGTGGGAGTAAAGGGCAATCAGCAAATCCCTAAGCTATTCACCATTTCTTGTAATAAGACCACAAAACAGTGCTGATGATTTAGGCTGACCTCTTGTGCTCTGGGATAAGGCAGCTCTACCAATACTGCAGAATAAATTGAAGTAACTGTAGTTGCAATCTCAAGATTTCCTAAAGCAATCACTTATTTTGCAGAGAAATAGTCTATTAATAATTTAGGATTAGGGGTAATATGCGCTGAATTTTTCTCTCACTCTTCTTTTTGATATTTTTGATTCAGAAGAGCATCATGTTTCTTCTTTAAACCCTCTGACAGTCAGTAAATTGGATTTATTTACAATCTCTCTTGTAACAGAGAAAAAAACTAAAGTTGGAAGACAGCCAACAGACAAATCTAAAATATCATTTCATACAAATATTTTGAAAAACTGTTTGGCTCATCATTTTTCTAGTAAAAGAATATAAAATATAACCACTAAAAATGTTTACTTCTCAATTTCTTCAAAACTAGAGTTTTTAAATTACAACAAATTTAAGACCCATTCAGACAACCCTGACCAAATAACATAGGGGTTTAAAGAATAAATAAATAAATAACACATGTTCTACTAAAGGTTTTACTAAAAAGAATATAAAATATAAATTATGTATCTGTGCAGGCTTGAAAAAGTTCACCAGAGATGAGTGTAGCTACCCTTCCTAATTTTCTCCCAGGAATGCCTGAGGCAGAACTCCTGTCTGCTTCCTAGGTCCTGACAGAAAGCCCAGGTACTTTTTTTCTCTGTTTGTTGTAAAGTGTTCAGGAATAAGGAAACAGTAGAATATAGTCGGACAAAACTGAGCATCACAGGCCATTTAAAATATTTTCCTTGATGGACAAAGAGGGATGTTGTACTGGTAACATCGAAAGGAAAGAAAAAAAGAAGACTAAACAAAAAAACAAAACAAAACAAAACGAAAAAATTATAGTTAGTTATAGTTTAAAGACTTTGCAGCAGAAATAATAATTATTTTTATTTATATGCCTTTCTTAAGTAAAATAGATTATTTTTAGATGTAAAAACAAAATTACATACATAGAATCTGATTGTTATTACAGCGTAATGGGATCATGGGGAATAACAGACCTTGGGTGGATATAGTTTAAATATTTACCAATAATCCCTTTAATTTTGTCAAAAGGAAGTTGCTGCATGTGATCGAACCTAGGTTATTTCTATCTGCTATGATACAGTCTTCATGAGACAATTTTGGCTAATGTTTAGAATGCAGAAATACCATCCGGGATCTGCATCTACATTGCTTAGATATTTGACTATCTCCTTTCTGAATGTTGGCTATTTTAAGAAATTAAAATGAAATTATTGACAATTTTGATATTTAGATCCATTATGGTTGGCTATCGAAACTCCTTGAAGAATTTTCCTTTTTTAAATAATCAAATATATGGTTCCAAATATTTTCTAAGGTATAGATATTGCACTAATTGGTACAATTTTTAAAACATGACCATATTAACAGGGGCAGTGTTGCTTTAAAATTGAAAACAAAATATGTATGATAAAAAAAGAATGTTTCCAGTATATGAAGTCTTTGTCACAAGACAAGTGCTCTCTTACACGTGTTTTTGTATTTTTTCTTTAGTTACAGTACCTGTTCCCTGCAGGCTGTAAAACAATGCACCTGATGGTGGTATCAACCTATAGAATGAATATGTACTGGCCATATGAGTTCTCTGAGAACACTGAGATCAAGAGACAGAATAACCAAGAAAAAGAAACCAACCCCAGAAGAATCAAGTGAGTTTTTATTCCTGAATTTGACTCTTTGTCCATGTTTCAGCTTCCTTTTGTAAAAGACAGAAGAAATAGCAATTAACCAATACTATGTTACTACAATACTGCACACAATGCTGAAGTATTGTGAACTTAATTGGATAATGCATGTTCAAACACTTGAATTTGTAAATGCAGAGACATTTACAGTGAATTGGGTGATATCATACTGGGGACTGGTTGTTAGAGGGATTCCACAGGGCTCCATTCTCAGCCCCATGGTCTCCAACATCTTCATAAATGGCTTGGAGGCAAGACTGGAGGGGACACTAAGTCTGCTGATGACACTACACCTAGAGGATACAGAGACCCGGAAGAGAGACCTTGGCCAGTCAGAGGGCTGTGCAATCACCAACTATGTGAAGTTCAACAGGGGAAAGTGCTGGATTCTGCACCTGGGACAGAACAATCCTGGTCTTGTGTATAGGCTGGGGAATGAGAAGATGGAGAGCAGCACTGCAGAAAGGGATCTGGGGGTCCTGGTCAATGAAAAGTTAAATCTGAATCAGCAGTGCCCTGGCAGCCAGGAGGGCCAACCCTGTCCTGGGGGGCTTCAGGCTTCACCAGCCAGGCAAGGGAGGGGATTGTCCTGCTCTGCTCTGCACTGGGGCAGCCTCATCTTGAGTGCTGGGGGCAGTTCTGGGTGCCACAACATAAAAAGAACATTGAACTATTAAAGCACATCCAAAGGAGGACAAGGAAGACGGTGAAGGCTCTGGAGGGTAAGCCGTATAAGGACCTGCTGAGGTCACTTGGTCTGCTCAGCCTAAAGAGGAGACTGAGGGGAGACCTGATTGCACTCTTCAACAACCTCATGAGGGGAAGAGATGGGGCAGGTACAGATCCCTTCACTCTCATGATCAGTGAAAATACTTGAGGAAATGACATTAACTGAGTTGGAGGAGGATTATATTAGATATAAGGAGAACGTTTTTCTCCCAGGAGGTTGTCAGGCACTGGAACAGTACTCTCCAGGGAAGTGGTCACAGCATCAAGCTTGACAGAGTTCAAGAAGCATTTGGATGATGCTCTCAGGCACATGGTGTGACTCTTGGGGTGTCCTATGCAGGGCCAGGAGTTGGACTGTATGAGCCTTGTGGGTTCCTTCCAACTCAGCATATTTTATGATTCTAAACAGAAACAAAAACTATAACACACCTCAGGAAGAGAGCATGATCCTAAGAATCAACTATGTGCATAATCCAACAGGAAAATGTAAAATTTGGTAGTTCAAGAGACTGGTTTCTTTTGATTTGTAATCTTGAATTTTAGTATGTGAGAAATTCACACAATTAAACAGATAAAAAATTATCCATGAACCCATGATAATTCTTATAGGAATTATTCTAAGTTATATTTCTTCAGTCTTCAGGGCTGTTGTCTTGTAACCAAATATATATAGATACTGAAAACAGGGTCAATTATATGTATGTCACTCCTGAGACGGATGTTTATGAAGCTATCCACGTTCTAAAATATTTCAAGTGATAGCAGTTCCAGTAGTCTATTTAACCTTTCTTTCTGTTAGACCTCCTTTTTATTTCCTCTGAAAAATAATCCCCCTCTCCCTTGATATTTAATGTCATTATTCCTTCTCCTTCACAACACCTTTTACAGAGTCAAAGACCATCATCATGTTTCTAAATGTAATAAACCTATTTTCTTCAACTTTACACATAGTTGTGTTTCCAGGAGCTACTTCCACACTTCTTACAATTTTATGGGCTATCATGAGTTGAATCAAACTAAGATGCTTAAAGCTGGAGTTAATATTCCAGCTGAGATATTACTACCAGTTAGAAGAAAAAATTGTGACTTCAGGGGTTTTTTTGCAGGTAATAGCGCAGTTCTTATCTCATTAACTTAAATGAGTTTTAATCATTAGTGTGGTATTTTTGATTAATATATGCTCTGACTGTAATTCTGCTCACCATCCTTTTAGCAATTTCTGCAGTACTGCTGCCCAGACAGGTTTTCTACACCCTGTGGTTGTGCAGCCACTTACATCTAATTGTGTGTAAAACTGTGGGTTTTGTTACTAGATTGCATCCTAATTTTCCACATAATTTCTCATATTTGCCAAGTTTATTTAGATACATATTTCTGTCCTCCAGTATTTTTGAACTTTGTCAAAATTTAACTTTGTTTATGACTTTAATTATTAGAATATCAGATGTATAGCACCCTATATGATATTTATAGGGTTTACTCCTAGTTTAAGAGAGTGCTGGTCTCTGGAAAACACTCTTGCCTGTTAGCTGTTGATATAATAACAGTTTAATTTTTCTAGATTTCTTATGAGAATCCCGGAAAAGTGGCAAAAGCTTGCTGCAATAAAGATACATGATATCTAACACTTCCTTTCTATTCACAAAGTCTATTATTTTGTCATAGATGGAAATTAATTTGGTTTAATATGATCTAGTCTTCACAAATTCATGATGGCTGTTACTCTTCCTTTTATCTACCAGGTAGATAAATTTATTTTAGTCTGGGTATTCTACCATTTCTCCAGGATCTGGTGAAACTCTGAACATGAACCAACAGCTGCACTTGTGTCACAATTCGATTACTGAAGTTCTTGGAAGTGCCTCTGCCCGAATTCAGGTGCAAATGAGACCATATGCCAGTGACAACAGTATGGGTTTTATTTGATAGTAGATGAGAGAGAGGGGGGGGGGGAGAGAGAGATAGAGAGAGAGAGAGAGAGAGAGAGAGNCAGTCATCTCCCTGGGTGGGGGGAGTTTGCGATTGTCTCTTACAGCAGACTCTGGGTTTTGTGCATCATGTGCAGTCCTGTGGTGCAAGGCCTCAGGAGTGACTCTGGAGGAAGATGCTTTGGGGGTCTTTGATGGACCCCCAAAAGGATTAAGGCACCCCCTCAACTGCCTCTCGCGTGAATGTCCCATGGATGTGGCCTTCTCAGCATTAGGGGTCTCATAGTTGGGCTTGGTTTCTGTCAGGGAAGATGGGTTTTCACTGTCTCTAACCAGAGGTTACACTCAAAACCTCCTCCCCTCCCACCTCATTTCAGGGGGGAGTCTGTGTAAACCTGGCTTCTGCAGGCTGTGATCTCCCTCACCCCAAATTCAGCCAGGAAAGAATATTGCATTTGGCTTTTTTGTGGATGTTTTCCTCTTCTTCAGCTTTGTTTGTTTTTTATAGGTCTGATAAGAACAAAGAATGGGTTTTCCATTTATCTAATCTTAGTGATTGTAGTTTCTTTATACAGTTTCTGTTGTAATGAACAAGATTTTATATCAATGCTTGAGGCATGAACTATTTCAGTCTCTGACAACTTGCAGCCCAGAAAAACAACTATATCATGTGCTGCATTAAGAGCAGTGTGGACAGCAGGTTGAGGGATGTGATTCTGCCCCTCCACTTTTCTCCTGTAAGATTCTCACCTGGAGTAGTGGACCCACCTCTCAGGCTCTCAGCATTAAAAAAATGGGCCTGCTGGAGCAGGTTGAGAGGAAAGCCAGCAAGGTCATTAGGGGGATGGGTAATCTCTCCTAAGAAGAGAGACTGCCTATGGCAGAAGAATTGGAATTAGATGATCTTTCAGGTTCAAAACCATTCAATGATTCTGTGTTTCTATGAGAGATATTAACTTGATTGGTCTACACTTTTCTGATTCCTTGTATTGTCTTATTTGTAAAGACAAATTGTCTGTGTTTTTCCAGCCCTCCAAAATTTCTTCAGTACCTACTTCTGGCAGTTAAAGGATTTAATTAACAATATATCATAAGTACTTTCAGCTCTTACTAATTTTAAGGAGATGTAACATATGGGCGTGTGTCTAATGTTTCCATGCTTTGTTGTAATCTGAGTTCCTATTCTTCTGCAAAAGATGTCAGTGACTTTTCAAATGAAGACTGAACTGAAAAAGGTATCAAACTGCTTCTCTTCCGAAAGTCATTGCTTGATACTTAATAGTTCCCTTTTTCTTCTGCCCAGCAGTAAGACATTTAGTTCCCTGGTCTTCCCCTTATAATGAGGTTTGGAATTATTACTTTGTTTATATATTTGAAAACATTGAAGGTGTCACTGATTAACAATAACCTACATAATGTTGGATTTGCAAAGCTACAGTGCAAGTCATTACTTGTTTCTTATATAAAAGTAACATTAGAAGAGAAAGAAATGTAAAGTGCCATTTGAAAATCAAGGTGACTTGACAAGTCCTTATCTAAACTAAAGATTCAAATGGTAGCAGAATACTTGTATGACTGTCCAAAGAATTCATATGATGGTAGTACAGGGGAATATAATATTCTTTCACAACCTGTGCATGTAGAGGCCTCTCAGAAAACCTGCACATTGCCCATACCTGGATGTCTGCTGATGTCCCATGATGTTTATTGTTACAGCAACGATGCACCTCCACTGCCTGGCACCTGTGGGCAAACATGTTCTTGAAAGCCACCCCCATCTCTACCTTGCATCATGCTTCCATATTCACTGCCTACACTGACAGTAAATCCAGTTCAGAAGGCAGCTTTGAAATGCCCTAATGCAGAATGTAGCAGTACTCTCATGAGTGTGCATGAGAAAACAAATACAGTGGGCAAAGAATTAATAATATATAATAATAATATAATTATTTTACTTTAAAAGTAATTACAAACAGAGGGGAGCAGAATGAGAGATAGTGTGCAGCATAGCATGAAGCTGAAATTAAATGTTTCTGCTGCAGGAATTATTAGTCTAGTGTGTAAGGTGTCCACTAATAACTGGTGTTGCTGTTGCTAGGAGCTATCAAAAGAAATGTCACTCTTCACAGCAAGTGATGAAATTTGACATATGGCATCAAAGGATCATTAAAACCACACCTGCTGCAGAGGGGGTTATGTCTTTTGAGAGACCTTCAAGCAGAAAAGGTTATTCCAAGAATGTAAAAGGGTATGCTTTATTTTCTTTATTTCTTAGTAGCTGATAAAGAAGCAGTAAAAATAGGAAAAATGGTCAGAAAAAGGATAAAAAGGAAGATCCAACCTTCTTGATTTTCAATGTTTTATGGAATAAAAGTGAGAAGCTAGCAAGCTAATTTCTTTCTAAAGTCTACATTAACACAGTTGATGATAAATCATTAATACACATAGCTGGAAAGGTTTTCTCAAAATTCAGTTCTGTATTCTACAGCTGTTGCCTTAATGAAACTTCTCGATTAGTTTCGATAGCATTTTAAAGTGTGAACATTGAAGATTTTGGTCAGAAGCCTGAAACAGTTTGATATTCAGTTCGTCATGCACACATTGAACTATGTAGAAGAAAATTACTGTTGACTTCGGTGGAAGTCAGCACAATTTCTGAGTCATCACCGAATTTATACTATAGAAGAACTCTATTTCCTAGTAATGGAGATTTCTCTTGTAATTATATTCATGATTTTATTCCTGAATTAGAACGGAATTTTCATATCTTTTTCTATATTTCAGCTCATACAGTTCTTTACTCTTGTTTCAGACAAATAAATAAACACATAAAGACTTGTTTATTGCCTGTGCAGATTTCTTGGGAGTTATTGCTAGAAATTAATGCCCATAGAGAAAGGATTCAAATAAAACTTCGCTGTAAAAATGATATTTATAAAGTTGCAATGTGCCTTTACTGGGAAAACTGAAAACCAAAACAGCTTAAAAATATTAAAAAGAAAAAGAATTAGTGTTTATGTGTATTTAGTGGTTACACAGAGCAAAACCTATGAAATATTAATAATTACCTTGCTTCACTGAAATGGGCATAGTCACAAAATCATTCACATTTTTACCTTTCTCCTCTGCATTCTCCATGGACTAGCTGTCTAGGATCTTCCAAACCGTGGTTTATTGCTAGCTCTGCCATAATCTCCTGGATAGCTGTGGCCAGATCATTGCTTCTGCATTTCATTTTACCAGTCTGCAAAATAATGGCAGTGTTGCTAAAAAGGTCCTAGATATTACTATTGGTGTTTCAATTTTATTCCTTTTAGCTAATATATTTTGAATGTTTCCATGGACAATGTTGCATATGTGGACTTCTGTTAATATATATATTCTATAGTCACTCACTGAAAATTCATAGATTTATAGAACCCCAGAGTATCTGAAGCTGGAAAGGACTATAAGAATCATCAAGTCCAACTCCCTGCTACTCGCACAAGCCCACTTTTACATAACTGTAAAATATTTAAGTTTGCTTTTAAATAACGTTAATTTTCAATTCTGACAACATAGAGGAACAATCAATGCAGTGTTAAGAAACTGTGCACAGCAAGTAGATATGAAAGCTGTTGTACAGTCCACCGAGTCTCCTATGACATAAGGCTTTAGATTTCACTTTTTGGCACTGATTCCAACAAGGTTTTTGCTTCATTTATTTTTGTTGTAAAGTAAGGTGGTCTACCTTTATCAAGAGGATTCAAAATCATGATTCCTTATACAATATTCCAATCCACTGCCGTAAAAGTTGATAATGTTGAAGCCCATAAGAAAATTATTGATTTGCACCATTCTGCTTTCTAACCCCTAAATCAAATTTTGGTCTTTTTCCATGAATCTCTTTTAAGTGCTGGAAATCAAATAGTGACATTAAAAAGAGGAAAAGGGAGGCATAGATCCTAGAACTGCTTCAGAGTCTGTTTTCAGTCAATCTTTAGCTAAAAACAGACAAGGATTTCTATAGCAGTCTTTCCACAACGTTTTGTTCTCGTCTTCAGGAGACCAGAGAATAAGAAAAAAAGTTTCTCAAATCTGAACAAGCTAATCAGAAATCCAAGGGGGACTTAAATGATTTTGTTACAGTGGTGATAAAGAAAGTTTTAGCTTGATCTTTCTCTTTTGTAACAGGCAAATATGGAGCTACAGAGAGTGATTTGTTAATCATACTCTTGGTGCTAATTTACAGTGAAGCCGTGAACTTAAAACAACATGCATTTCTATGACGTGACTGGAATAGGAGTGATATGGCTGGCAAAAATACCACAAAAGCTTTTTCAAATGGCTTAAGAGAATGCACTGCCTGGGTTTAAATCCAGACATCATGGGAATAATATGTTAAAAGAATACATAAAACTCTGCATCTATTTTACAGTATTTTCTTCAAACAGCGTTATTTCAAGATCAGAATCCGCTACAGCCCAATAAATAAACAATCTTGAGCACTATGTTATGATTAATAAAAGCTTAGGAACACTTATTATTTTCCAGTTTAACTAAATCAAGGACAGACCAGGAAATCAATGACCAAATTAGAAAAGTTCTGCTATAGATACCATGCAACACAGGTAAGGAAGGAAGATTTTTAACTCCTGCAGCCTATCAGTTCAAAAGGATCCCATAGTAGTAAGGCGGTTTTTTTAGTCATTGCTAGTTAAAAGAGAGCCACCCTGAGAAAGTGAGTGGGAAATATGTTTGGTGGTGTTGCTTATTATACCAAATATTTGGTGTGACAAAAATTGCAAAAGTGGGCAGAATCAATCTAGGACTTGTCACCACTCTGCACTGGTTTTTCAACCCATCTCTAGAGCTTGTAAGGATTTACTAATGCACATTCATTCAGTGCTTTGAATAACAACTGTACCTTTGACGAAAAAAAAAATTCAAATCTGATTGAAAAATTCAAATCCTTTAGTTGTCTCATGATCCAGCCAGAATTACCAGGTGTTTTTTGTTCCATTTTTCTTCTTATCCATGCCTTTTTTTTTTTTTTTNTGATTATGTTTGTGTCTATGTGTGTTTTATGCAGATTCTTTCATTCAGTTGAATCTCAGCATTTGCAAAGTAAGTGTGTCATTAATTTACATTCTGGAGGACACAACATTTAAATAACAAGATTGGTATTTAAATAGGTTTGCCACACAGAAAAGATTTTATGCAAGCTTGTTTTTCAGGGTAGTTGTGATGTATAGAAATTAAATATGTAGAACAATAACTTTTATCTTCTCTGATTAATGAGGGAAATATAGAAAAAATCAACACCATATTTAAATTGCCAGTAAAGGGAAGAAAAAAATATACTTTGGAGAATTAAATTCAACTTTTATTGTAAGTAACTACAAAGAGAGGAATTGATTTTAAACCTAAAATACTGGTCTAATTTTCTTACCAGTATGGGCTTAGATATTCACCTTTTTTTCAGTTGTGAGGTTATTTTAAATCTAGTTTAGATTGGTGCTATCATTTTCAAACTGCTAGTTTCAATTGCATCTGGAAGTCACTGGAAACCTGGAAATCCCAGAGGGATAAATGCAGGAAATGGTGTGTAAAATTCTGAAATGGGTAGTAGCCTTTTATTCCACACACATAGGTATTAATGTCTCCAATGGAAGTTCTTCAGTAACCTGTCTCCAGCAGTAAATTATGTATACTTCTCTGAGATACAATAAATTGCATTTCTCACATTATGGCTATAATCAGGGCACTGGATTTCAGTCCTTTTCATCAGAAGTTTTGTCTCTCAGTGGTTGATAAGCTGGTGGGTCTCATTAAGTTTAGATCACACCTATTTGTATTATAGTGTCTTTACTTCTTTCCAGAAATATCTGCAATGAAAAAGAAATGATCCGTAACACAGACTTTTGCTGTTTTGGAAGACTGATACATCCATCAAGCTATCAATTGTGAATATTTCTGTTTGTTTATCACATAGAACTCATAGTCTTTCATGATTAATCTGCACTAAAAGAAGGAAAGGCAAACAGTCAGCAAAGTATAACGCTCTGTTGACAGATGTGTTCAGTGTTTCATGTCCTGACACCAAATCTGAAATGGAAACATAAAAAAAAAAAAAAAAAAAAAAAGATTCTTCATTTTACTGAGGAAAAAGTCCATTTTTTCTTGATGAAAAGAAAGAAAGAACTCTAGGATCTGAAGATTGGAGATAATATTTATTTTGGCAAACCTCATATTCCTTCAGATAATAAACCTTAAATTTTGTTTTGTGTTTCTCTTCTTGTATGCTGGTAGTTTCTATTCTTGTTCTTTGTAGTATCTCTGTTTTGCTTGTTATTTGCAGACTAGTTTCAGTTGTGTTTTTTTGTGTGTGATCTCTTGAAAACACCTCAGCAGATGCATGGATAAGGATGATATGAGGGAGTTTTCCATCTCATAAGAATTCCATATACGCAGGAGAAAACTTTAGCTTCTTTTGCCCATGGTACCAAATATGGTAAATTGATGATCTAGAAACATAATTTCATTTGCTCTCCCTTGCAGCATTTGGTTACAAGTTCATAATAAAGATTATGTCTACTCTGACCATAGTGTTACTATGGAGACTTCATGATATTTCATAAATCTTCATTATTATTTCCCATTACTTCCTCATACTAGCAAATACTTGCCAATACATTTTTAAAAAATATGCAATGAAAATTCAGACCTAACCCTACATATATTAGTGATACATGTGAAAATTAGAGCCATTAAACCTCCAAACTTAAAATATATTTTGTGAGCTACCAATAGTAGTATATTCTTGGATTATTCATACACCAATGGTTTAGTTATGCTAAGTTTTGGTGTGTTTTTTTTTTTCTTAGTTTCAGGAAATCTTTCAACCATTGCATAATTTCACCTCCTAGAATGGTCTACATGTGATCTACATGTTTGTCATTTGGCACTCTTCAGATTTTTTTTTTCTAAGATTATTTGCAATGATTACTCCTCTCTACTCAAAAAAAGCAGACAAGTTAATTTTATGCAGTTTTTACAATATCCCAAACTGTAATGTTTGATATGGGCACTAGTGAAGGCTGCAAACATAAACCCTATTCTTTACTGCTATTTGTATGAGATGGGCTAGAACTGCAGTTTCAAAGTACTATACAAGGCAAATTGATTGATACGTGCCAGGGAGAACATCAGCTTTTATCTTTCAGAATATTTAACATGGTTATTTCAAAAGCATGAAGAGGCAACTTTATCTACTTTAAAACAGCTTCTCCATCTGGCTACAACTTGATTGCAAGTTTCAAAATGGCAGTAAATTTTAATACGTTAGTATGAAGTGTAAGTGATGCCACAGCTGGTAACGACAAATTAATGTAGTTTGGCCATTCAACTTGCATCCTGCTAAATAGCTTAGTGCTTTAAGACAGCCTACTTTAGAAACAAAGAAGAAGAGTATATCAATTCTAATCTGAAACTTCTCTGGTTTAAACTCATCATTCAAGGCTACATTCAGTGTGAGTTTGCTGGCAATTGCTACTAACTTTAAGTCATGCTTGAAAATTTACCTAACCTTTTGAAATGTATTCCATCTGAAAATATCCCAAGTAAGCAAAGAACCTGGTATTTGAAGAAATGGAGAAAAGCTCTTTTCAAATTATAGGCAATTAGTGAGTTTCTATCAGTTGATGTTTCTGTGCATTATCAACAATCCCTTCTCCTGTCCTCCCTTTCCACACTTCAGATTATGGATATAGCTTTGATTTCCACCTGAACCCATTTTGAAAGACTTTGAAATGTAATATGTGCTAACTTGTAACAGTACTTCTCAAATGGCGAGCAACACGTGGCTTTCCTTGTACTGTCATATCCTGTGAAATGTGTTACCCTCCAGCCAAATTATTCTCTGTTTCCTTTACTGATACATCATATCAGCTCTATGTAGCATTGTGCTGTTTAATTTTTCCCAGCGGTATCATTGAAACTCTCAGCCACTACAGTATTGACAGCAGTATAATATTTAATGCTTCCCTTGTATGTTTTCTGGTGATTTTGAAACTCTCTTTTCCTTTGTTCCATATCTAAACCTCAGAGTTAATTTTCAAATAGCAGTGAATACAAAACAGCAGCAAGTATTCCTGAAAAGGTAGAAGTAACATTGTAAACCATTGCTACCTGCTGGAATTTTATCATTGTCACTAAAAAGCTTTAATAAGACTGAATAGTACCAGTGTTCCAGGCACTAATGAGCACTGAATTTTGGGGTGCATTGATTTGATTTGTTTTGTTGAAAATTCCAACACCTTCATGTATTCATGGAAGCACTCTTAGGCAAAGGGCTCACTTGGTCATTCTTCTGAGCTAGTCAAGATATGAAGTATTAGTTAAAAGTCTATTTGTGTCAGTGTAATTCTGCTTTAATATTTTATCCTATGACATTTAAAACAATAGTTATCTTAAAAGTTTGTTTTTTTTTTTGTTTTTTTTTTTGTTTG
>VZTR01025345.1:125716-144026 GCA_013400775.1 Chaetops frenatus
TAAAACATCATTATGTATAACGGTGCTGTGTTTACAGCTTAGTTCCTTAGCACGAGAAAGCTTGGTGACGTGTTGTTGTCAAGCAAAGCTGAGGAAAGAAAAGTGTTCCTTGAGCTACTTCTTTTGGTTTGTAACAATAAGAGGAGATGACTTTTTTCATTGTCAGAAGAACCAAGACTTCTGCAGAGTCAGGGAAAAAATAAAGCATATTTCTCATAGTATTTTTTTAAAGATCCTTTAGCTAAGACTGTTTTGTCACAGGCTATGATAAAAGTATATTTTCATTTATATGTAAAAAGAAGACATGAAAATTTTCAATGTAATCCTATATACTATGGATGAGAAGGAAATTCTTATGGACTAGAGACACTTCTTTTTCTATTGAAAGGACAAAATGAGGACAATTACCTCAGAGTGTGAAATAATTGTTCTTCAGAAATTGTTATACTTCAGAAAGGTTGATAATCCTGAATTAAGGCACTGGTTTAGTTGTGCTTCTCTCTGTAGAATCATAAAAAATTTTCTAGCTATTAGATAAGACATTATTGTACAATATTTTTAGAAATAATTTCATAGGCTTTATAATGCATTCTATTTTTTTCTGAATGTTAATTATTATTAAAGAAATTCTGAGGTACTGTTGCAATTAGAATGAAGATTAAGAGATCTCAAAAAAAAAAAGGTACCAAAAAATGCTGTATTTGTCAATATCAAAGTAAGAGCATCCACCTCTTGATAGTGCACTCATAGAAAGCTGCAAGATTCTTCTCTAGGTGTATGAAGAACTATGAGTATATATACCACATTTATTATGTTTATGCTTTTCTCTGAGGCACCTCTAA
Organism: Chaetops frenatus; assembly: GCA_013400775.1. NCBI lineage: Eukaryota > Metazoa > Chordata > Aves > Passeriformes > Picathartidae > Chaetops > Chaetops frenatus. The sequence continues at coordinate 126,559 of VZTR01025345.1, forward strand.
GTGGCTGCCTAAATTTTTTATCTGCCAAGGACTATCATTCTTGAATGAATGCCATCTTTTTCCAAGAAGAAGTGTGGTAACTTTGTTATTTTGATTTTATCTGAGAGGTGAACTGATCCTGTTTTCCTTTAGATGATTTTTTTTTTCTTCCTGAAAACTTCATTAAGGCAGAAATACTATAGAGTAAACACCACTGCTTTGACAATAAGTAAACTGTAGAAAATAAACCATAATTTTAAATTAATAAGAACTTTGGCTTTCATATTTTACCAAAAATTTTAAATGGGGAAAAGAAACTCAAAATACAATAAGAAGGAGATTTCTTAAATGTTTTTTTCAGGTAAAGCTCTTTCTGATTGGATTGGAAAAAATAAGGTATAGATTTGCATTGAAAGTCTCAGTAGAGAGGTAAATGTGATGGTTGGTGGCATCTCATATATGTGGGAAAAACTTAAAAATATATCAAGATTTAAGTGGACATTTCATGTATCACTGAACACTGGTTTTCTTTCATTCAAAACTTCCATTAACATAAATGAAAATAATGTATTTCTGGAAGTGAACAGGGTATCATTGACAATACAGCAACTGAAGGCAGGGTTATTTAGTTATTAAACTGCAGCAACTGAGAACAATTTAAAACTGAATTATGTGAGTTATGAAAAGAAATAATTCTAATTCAAAATCAATACAACAAATTCCTGAGATTAAAAGAAAGAGTAGAGGGCTGCAAGTGTCATCATTAGGTGCTATTAAAAATCAGTTAGTTGTTGCTAATGTAGAGATGTAGAAATACAACATGCAAGAAGCTGATGAAGAAGTTTCAGCAGCTACTCTGAACAACTTTAGTATGAAGGTAGATTGACTTATCTAATTTTGTCTGCTTTTCATAAAACTAAAGTTAGTACTTTCAGAATAATGGAAATTTCCTCGCACTAAAAACTATGTAAAATAATATAAAATCTTCAAAGGGAAAACCTATATGTGAAACCCCTCAACATCTGAAATAGAATTCTTGAATCCGTTAGTTGTTTAGGAGGAAAATTTCTTTCCGTTTGGCTTTATCATGTAAAACCAAGTAGGTACCAGGGAGATGAATGCTGAAGTGTTCAGCCAATCACCACATCTTCCACTACTCTACATGCTGAATAGTAAATGAGAAAGATGAGTGGCTCAGGTCCCTGTATTTTTTAGGGTTTGGCATCAGGATGGAACTAGGTACTGAAGGATCCCTGGAGATCTTGACCTCCAGATTTGACAACTTGACCTCCAGCCCTCGCGGTCACGTGTTTAATATGGAAATTGGTCTCCAGAAAGCAAACATGAAACAATTGCTTTAAGTTTCCAGCTGGAAAACATCAGCTGTACAAAAGACCTAGTGTCTACCAGAAATAATTTCACCTGAAATTTCTTATACAGCTTGAGTTATCACTTCCTTCAGACTTGGTTTATCTGCCCACAGAGGAAGTAAATATATTTATTTTTAACATTAAATTATCAACAAATAAGTCAACTCTGTGTTTCTCTGGCAGTCCAGCTTCTCCATATTTCATGAAATATTTTGCTTGTAGAAGTGAAAATTCAGAAAGTTCTCTTACTTTAATACATAAAAGGCACCATGTAAAGTGAAAATAACATTAAAATGTCTGTGAGATCAGAACTCCATTAGGTTAAAAAATACTTCAATGAGATCATTCAAGAAGACTGAATCAGAAGCAACTGCTCTGCCAAGCTGCAGCTGATTTCTATTTATTTTTATCCAGTAGATTCCATACACATAAACAAACTATGGCTGAACTCAGAACTGAAGTTGACTCATTTTTCCCTTTTTACACATATAGTATCAGGTATTTGGAGGGGAAAAAAGAAAACTAGGAAGAATAATACAGTGTTTACTTTTAGAGGCAGAAACTCATATCATCTTGTTGATTAAAACACAGGACCACTTGTAAATAAGACTTTCAAAGTGAAGGTCAGAGATAGCCTAAGCAAAAAATTTATATCCCAGATTAAAATGTTAATGTTTTATCTGAAATTCGCAGAAATAAATGCAATCCTATTTAGTGACATTTCCAGAATTTCGGCAAAGATTACTACACTAATCTGTTATGCATTTTCATTAATTTGAAAGAGACAAATCTTTAGGGAACAGGGTTTGAACATTCTGAACACTTGAACTTCTGCAAACTAGAGCAAGGTAGACCCAGATTTTTAAAGAATATCTGTGACTATTTTCTTTCAGGTAAATAGACCGAGACATAAAAAATGGTCAAATATTATAGTTTCTGAAAACTGAGACTTGTTATTGAGACTGAAATTGTAGAAATTATGTCTGTGAATTCAAAAGCCATGGTATGACAGAATAAAACAATACCCCATATGCCATATATTCATCATAGATTTAAGGTCATCTCAGATTTTGAGCTTGTCAAGTTCAGACAACTTCTGTTTTCTGAACACAAGGTGACAGTAGTTATTGCATAATATGTAGTTTTGTCTGTAAATGCTAAGACCTCTGTTAGTGATTGTGCCTGGACATTTTCTTTACACTGTCAATCAATTCGCAATAGTGTAGGCATAGAAATAGATATGAAAATTTTGTTGTGCTCCTATTATCCTTGTGTGTGCATTTGGTAGACTGTGTGTTTAATACGTGTACAATAGGTATAAGCAGTACTGATAATTTGGCAAAGTGGGGTGTACATCTGCTTTCCAGCTGGCTCAGCTCTTTTCGACCCATTTTTGAAACATACTCCTTTCTCTGGGACTGCAACTCAGTTAGTATGAATTATTATGTTATTTGAAGTCTCTACAATTCACTGGATGTCCTCTATAGAAATTAGATAGCAAAAAGGATCTTTTGTGGTTGGTCTGGTTTGGGGAAGGGGTTCCTGAGAAACCAGGAGATAAGACTTAAAAATATTTATGGCCCCAGAAAATCTATCCAATGTCATTTTCTACAAATGTGTCGAATTGTAGAATCTACAAATGTGTTTTATCAAGAATTCAAATCTGAAAACAAGTTCTGGGGAGCAAGAGTGGAAAAGGAAGCATCAAGGATGCATGAGAGAGACTGCTGTAGGCAAAACAAAAGTGATGTCAAGTGCCTTCAGCCAAAAAGTCTGATGAAGATTCAGCTCAAATGCCCGACAAATTGCATCATTGTATCTATCCCATTCTCTAGCACTGCCGTTTTTGGCAACTCTAACCAGTTGTTTATTTCTCATTATTTTACCATGTAACATAAAATACCTGCATTCCCTCCCGTCATGGCCCTGAGGCACTGCCAGCCTTGCTGTTCCCTGCCCACATCCCAGTCCCCCTCTCCCCCTGACCCCAACCCTGCTCCCCACTGCAGCTCCCTGGGGTGGCAGCTCCTGCCACAGCAACATCCCAGCTGGGCTGGTCTCCATCTCCCCACAGGCCTGCCCTGCCTGGCCGTGGGGCCACCCACACACCGCTTTCCCAGCCTGGCCTTGGCCCATGCCAGCTCCCAGGGAGGTGCTGATCCCGGGGGCTGAGCCTGTCCCTGGTGCCCCTTGCTGCCAGATCCTGGCTGGCACTGTGGGACTGGCCCTGACCATGTCCTGACAGAGGCATGGGGAGCTCATGCTGCTACTGGCGCCCTGGCCCCCAGGGAGCCTCCTGCTCTCGCTGCTTCCTGACACTCATCTCTTTTTATCCCTAGTCTAAGCTTGTGAAGCCATCTTTGCATGAAAAAATACCCACTAATAAAGCTCCCCTGCAGTGGACTATTATTGTTGTGCTGAGACACACATGGAGAGACTTTCAGAGTTAAAAATGCAAGCAAACTTGCATCTCACACAGGCTTAAGCTGCACCACTTCATGCCTGTCTTGCACCAAAAAAAGCTCCTAAGAGTCCAGTCACTTTTGTGTAAAAGGGCATTTCCATGGCTTTACCTTTATATTCACCTTATATTCTCTCAGAGAGTCCTAAACATCTTTGCCAGGCACCTCTGCCAGCTGGGGAGGGGGTCTGTCCACCGCTATGCTGTCTTTAAGGAGAGGTGCTGCAATGTGTTTCCATATTCATCAGCATCAATCTATTACTTATTTTATTTACTGTATTCAAGAGGCCCAGGATACCATTCTTTTCAAAGAAAACAAATAACTATGTCTTAAGTGAACCAGCGAAGGCCATGGCATTCTATTATCCAAAGCAAATACACTTTGAATAAAAGACATTGTACAACAAAAATACAGGAAATAAAAGATGCCGGTTTCTAAACAAAGTAGCCTGACTGAACAAACCAACCTGACTAAGCAGATGCATAATGCATAAGCTGAAACTTAAGTAAAAGTAAGAGAAGGGCAGAAAAAGTGAATCTTAGCCTGTTCTCATTATCCACTTTTATGCTAGTTTGAAGACTTCTGAATGAAAAAGGAAAATGTGAAAAAATTATTGTTCCAGACATAATAACGGTACCTATTTTTCATTAAGATGCATCCTTTCTTGATAAGGTCACACTCTTCCTCTTCCTTGTGTTTCAAGATTTCTTCTTTCCTCTTCCTGCTGAATTTATGATAAAAATTAATAGGAATTCTGAAATCTTGGCTCTTTTTCTTTTTTTAACATTTCTTAGAATCTCTTTTTTGCTCCAGTCATTGAAACTGGTATCATCATTGCTAGTTGCATTTAAGATAGCTAAGTAAAAAAGTATTTATGACTTAATAAACAGAAAACAGAGTTTCTCATTCCACAATGAATTATATAGCACATGTAGAGCCTTTTTTCAAATTAAATTACTTTCTAGATAAATTACTTCCTCTCCAAATAGGTCTTTGATAATATAACAAAAAAAAAAAAAAAANATCCTGTGTTCTAGGCCTCCATCTGGAACCCCTTTGAAAATTCAAGAATGGTTTCTGGCCCCTACACAAATCCTACTACATATTGCATGCAAGTTTTGGGTCCCAAACAACTACAGGAAACAACAAAAAAATGTGCTGCTACTAAATTTCCATTTGATTTTTTCTGAGTTGATGTCTTTGGATTCTGTGGGAACCTGTCTTGCTTGAAAATTTATGGGTGACAGTAACACTAACCTGTGAGCAGAGAAAAGAGGAAATTCTGATTTTTTCATATTGTCTCTGTCTTCTCATCTATTCAGCACAAAGGAAGCTGAGCTTCCTTTTCAGGTCCATTACCATTCAGATTGTATAAAGTTAAAAGCAAAATAATCTTTTCTTATTCCTTTCGCAGAGTGCTGCTACAAGGACATGGTTTAATCTAAAATACTGTTGATACTGAGTTTTGTGCAGGATGAGACCCTTAGGAGCAATTAGTATTCCAGCAGCTACACTATTTTATCACTGTTACACTTAACTTATGGTTACTGCTACAGTATGTGGAACTCCATAGCTTCAGGAACCAATTCAGTGAGACCTCAACTTGAACTGAGACATTACTAATTGCAAATTAATTAAGTTATTTAAAACCCTGCTGTGTAATGCTGATGTGAGACTGAGCTGGCTGTTCTGTCACTTTTGTGAAAGAAATTAAGGGGCTTGAAAAAATGTGGAACTTTATAACACATTAAATGAGAGATTCAATATAGAGAATGCTAGAGTTTTAAGCTTATATAGTTTTGATTACACTTTAGTTGCAATGCAATTTTGTATCAGCTCCAGTTTAAAACTTAATTCTATAGTGATAGTGTGTGCTGTTATAAAGAAGCACTGTTAGTCTATATCTCAAATTCTTGGTATAATTGCTGAGAATTATTCAAGGCTTTGGTTCACATGTAAGCATTCTTCAGCCCTGTGCAGGGTCACCTAGGTCCTCCTGTGCATGAAGGGGATTAAGTAAAACTTTGAATTTACAAAAATTTTATAGCATTTTTAAAGAACTTTGGTAAAATAATTTGGTTAGATATTTTTAGTATTCTGAGTATTTCTTTGAGTAAATAGAGATTTTATTTGAGGAATCCAACTAAAATATAGGGTAGGTGCCATCACTCAGGGAATAATTGCCTTAGAGAAAGGAGTAAAAGAGTTTTCAGTAATTTTATTTGACCCAAGATTTCACTTTTATAATGTATTTTGGCACTTAACTCTGTAAGTAAAAAAAAAAATGGTTGTCAGCAAAAAATTAATTCTTGTAGATTACTGGGAGGTTATATTTTAATTTTGGGAAATTATAATTTATAATTATATGATTTGTAACAATATATGTCCAAGTGCAGGTTTTTCTAAACATACTATAAGGCATTTAAGATATTAAACACATGTGAGCAATTGTCTCATGGGTTGGGTGCAAAGTGTTATATTAAATGGTGTTACATCATCCTGGTGACTGATAGCCAGTGTGGTTCTTCTGGGATCCATCCTAGAGCCAGTGCTCTTCAACATGTTTAAAAATGACTTGGATGCAGGAATTGATGATTGGGAAGGGCAGAGAGGCCCTGAAGAGAGAACATGAAAAGTTAGAGGGCTGAGTAATCACCAAGCATCTGAAGTTTAACAAGGGCAAATGTGGATTTTTCACCTGAAACAGGGCCATACCTGGACCTACATACCCTGGATGTACAGACAGACTGGGGAATGAGATGCTGGAAAGCAGCACCTCAGAAAGGGACCTGGGGGTCCTGGTCGATGTTAAGTTGAACATGAGTCAGCAGTGCCCTGGCAGCCAGGGGGGCCAGCCCTGTCCTGGGGGGCATCAGGCACAGCATCACCAGCCAGGTAAAGGACTTTTGTGGAAGCAGAGGGAGAGACACTGATCTCTTCTCGGTGGTGACCAGTGACAGGACCCAAGGGAATGGCCTGAAGTTGTGGCAGGGGAGGTTGAGGTTGGATATCAGGAAAAGGTGCTTCACCCAGAGGGTGGTTGTGCACTGGAACAGGGTCCCCAGGGAAGTGGTCACAGCACCAAGTCTGAGTTCAAGGAACGTCTGGACAATGTTTTCAGACATGTGGAGTGATTCTTAGGGTGTCATGGGTAGGGTCAGGAGCTAGACTTAGATAATCCTCGTGGGCCTCTTCCGACACAGGATGTTCTATAGCTATATTTCACCTTCTCCAATTTCAGTGGTATTACTGTAAATCTCAGATACTCATTATTGTGTGTTTTAGCAATTAAATTAATCAGATAATAATAATTTTAAAAAATCACAGCATACTGAAAAAAAACCCCTAAGTTTATGTTTTAATTTTCTTGCCGGCTGTTACTGTTATGACTCAGTTAATTTTTCAGTTGCTCATTGATACAAACCATGTAATTTCTAAACTGGAAAAAAAAAAAAGAAAAGAAAGAAGGAAAATAAAACAATAAAAGGATTAAAGTGGAAATAGGCAAAGAAATAAAACTTTAAAACTTCTTTTCTTTTTGCATGCCACTGAGATACAATTCCATCCACCCTTCATCTGTTTCTATTTGAATCACATTTAAGATCACTTCTAAGTACAGCTCTGAAAAGCATCTTTTAAATAAAAAAAATCCACCTGTAGTCACATTTTATATTGACTGTATTCCATTTCCACTATTCTGTATTACAAAAGACATTTGTATGAAAACCTTTCGTTGTTTCTGAAAAATTAATATGCTTTAGCTTCTTTCTCTCACCTGAAATAATAATCCTTCCTTTGTGACCTCACTTTTCATTGTTGTGCTATGATTGATGTCACAATCTGAGATTCAGACTTCAGGTGGGAATAAACAGTAGAAAGAGAAAGAATAATATAGAACAAAAAGACTTAGAGTTTTCATAATCTTAGAATATTGTCAAGAACAATATATAGAAATGAGATTTTGAGCTGAAGGAGGATAACCTTAAGAAACTACAGGAAAACCTTACTTGCATCTTTAATTTACATCTATAATGTAAATCTGTGATTCGGATTCAGATTCCGCAATTCAGCCACTGTTCAAGATGCCATTTGGTGTTAGCAATTTCAAGAAATAATGCCCCAATTCTAATATTCCTTATGGTACTTCACCTATTTAACATTTGTTACTTTAGGCAGACTGTAGAAAATTCTGTGCAAATGAACAATTCCATAGTGACATGTAATCTCCAGTATAATGTGCTTTAATAGACAGATAATGTTCATTGTCTCATCACAATTAATCACTAAAAGCATCATCTTTTACAATCGTCAGGTTTGAGACCTTACCTCTACACTGCTGTTAGATCATCAAAAAGCAATGACTCATTCAGGCACATATAGTAGAGTAGTGTGAGGGAAAGGTTAAGAAGAATTCATTCAGTTGTAGAAAATTATCCAGTAAAATCCAATGAATTGAAATTAGACCTTCACTTACTTTGAATGCCATTTTCTGGAGTTTGCTTTATGTGCTTCATTTGATTATTTAAAGAAGATACAAATTTTGAAACTTTTTTCTTCAAATATTAACAATTATAAAGCTGTATATTTATTTATAATAATATTATAAATAGTAGTATAATCTAATTATCAAGTTATTATAATCTAATTATGACTTCTTGATAATTAATGTATGTTTATATTTTTAAAATCCTGAAATTATATAATATATATGTAGTGTTCTTTAACTACATTTAATCTAATTTTCTAAATCTATATGTATAAACATCTTCATGTGCTGAGTTCTCCTTGGTTGTTCATATAATTTCCTTTAAAGATGAACTTGCTCCATGGCATGCTAGTATGGCTCAATTATGTTTAGTCCCATAAGAACGGGAATCTTTCTACTGAATACCTTTTAGTTTTTCAAGAATCAGCATGATTGGGAAAATATAACTAACTTTATAAGTGCTCTAGAATTGTAAGATAAGGGAAATTTGAATAGGTAAAATAGTGTAGCTTCTGAGAACAAAATTTGGAAACTTAGAGAAAAACTGATGTGAGCTTATAATTCCCTTTGGAAATAATTGCTTAAACTCTGCAGAAGAATTGATTCATTTTGCAAAAGAATAAAATAGAACAACCAAAAAAAAAAATTCCACCAAAATAAAAACAAAACAAACAAAGAAAAACCACAAAAACCCAAACCCTGCAAAAAACCTCCCTCCCCTACCAAAAAAAAAAAAAAAAAAAANTAAAAAAAAAAAAAAAAAAAAAAAAAAAAGCATCAAAAAAACCTGAGTATAACACATCTATGAAAGGTAGAAATTCTTTTCTTACCATGAGTAGGAATATGTTAGAAAAGATCTCCAAACCATTAATGGTCAGCAAACAAAATGGATCTTAACAGAGGAGGGCAATCTTATTTAGGTCACACACACTCACACACATGGTTCTGTAGAAGGAATGTATTTATCAAGAATCAGAAGTTGGAGCAGTAAAGATCAGAAACAATAAAGGGTCAAAGATTATAAAGCAAAGTAGATCTTCCTGAAGCCACATGGTCATGGAACCAATGTGCTTTCACATTCAAGAGAAGTCTACACAATTACAGTGAATAAACATGGATTCCTTATAAACAATAAACAAAAAAACCCGTCTCATTTGCTTCTTATGTTCTCTGCTGACTGTCCCACAAGGGGCAAAAAACCCCAAACAACTCAATTGTCAGGAAATAAACACTAAATCAACATGAGCATTGCCGATATTTTCATCTTGTTGAGACTGAAATACTTTGCCAGCACTGAATCCTATGTCTCCTTCAGCTGTGGTAAGATGTAAAGATTGCATTAAAGGGGAGAAAAAAAATCAAGTAATTATTTAACGTAGATAATACAAACCAGAATGCAATAGGTTTTATCAAGCTATTTTGTTTCCCTAGGGAAAAAATAAAGAGAGAAAAGAGGCTTACTTTCAAATTCCACAGTTCTTACTGCTCCATATCTTTTTTTTTAAACAAGGGACAAGTCAGTACTAATACTGAACTGTATCGAAAATTCAGTTCACATGTATCTGCAAAAGTAGATATCTTAATTTTCCTACTTTATTTCAGAATACATCATAATATACATATAATTCAGAATACAGAGGACAGAGTCATACAACAAATTCAGGCTTTAACTTTTCTCTTTTGTTGGTAGTGTACTGATGCATTTTGAGAAGACATCACTAATGATAGTGCAAATTTACTCTATGACCTTCTATAAAAATCTATGCTAATAACAGTATCTGTCAAATATCTTTCCATGAGGCTAAGGAAAAAAAAAATTGAATTTATCACAAGTAATTATTCTCTTTTCTGCAGGCCATATCTGAATAAAATAAACACCATACCACTGATGGCATTTTAACAAGGAGATATTAGTTACCTTACACATAGAAAAATCTTGATATTTTAATTCTGTTACAGAAACAATAATAATTACAGTACTTCATATGTTCTAAACTGAGGTTAGAAGTAAGTCATATTTCATCACGGAACAATAAAATTATTTGGGTTTTTTTGCATCCCAAGACTGCTTTGGGCTGTTCAGTGCATTCCTGAATGACTGGAAAAGCTCACCATGTCTATATTACTACAGGGTAGTTATAAAGGTGGAAAGTGGTGGCACTACTGCTGATTGAAAATGAAGCAAATAGTACCAGCTCTACAGCTGGAGGGGGATTTCTGGAAACAGAGCCTTGGAAGTAAAGAAAAGGCCAAACCAATTTTGGCTGAAGGACTAGGCTTGTTTTAAACAGGTTCACTACCATATTGTCAGCTAGTTAACTGTGACATGAGATATAACTGAGTTTATGCTTACAAGGGGAACTCTCTTTTGAAAGTGTCAGGGTGTGAGTTCTCTATGTACTGGCTTATAGCCAAAATTTCTGATAGTAAATACTGTGTCTCTTTCTCCATTGCCCAGAAAGTAAACCCACTCTATACCTGGAATTCATAGCCTCTAATGAAAAAGCAAACAGATATGAGTCCCTGTTTTGTTAGAATTTCTAGTTAAATTTCAATTGAATTCATTAGGAAGGCATATTTTTATATCATAACTCAGATTGCTGTCCTGAAACAGAGCAAATAGTTCAATTTGCTAGAGGAAAGCACAGAATGCAGTTGTCATTCCCACCCTGTACTCAGAGAGGGATTTTGTGATGAGAAAGACATCACTAAAATAGTGGATCAACACAGCTTTTTTTCTCTTGATCTTTTGGGGACCATGCAGCTGAAATTCCAGTCCTTTGAACCTATCTCTGCTTTGTAGCAAAGGAGATTTAACCCTCTGTTCTTATGCCAGAAAAACATGGCTATGGAGAGTCCAGGAAAATATTCTTTAACTCAAGGTAGGTATTGAGAGGAGAGGAAATTTTTACTCTCTTTCTGTAAGGAGTTTGACCTGTCTTTACATGTAATCTCCACCTAAATAAACTATTATCCATTAGTCGTTTTTTATTTCCTATGCTTTTCAAGAGACTATAACATGCTATTTAAACAACCACTCCCTCCAACTATAACGTCACTGAAAAAATATTCTTAGATGGAAACACACTGATTCAAATTTTATTTGTAGTACTGGCTCCATCATAAGAAAGGAGTTTTTCCTCTAGAAAATTTTTTCTTGGAAGTTGGCCTAATATAATATGAGAGATTCAACCTTCAAGAGACATTCAACATTCAGATTCCNATAACTGTGTTAAAATTCATGGAATATGTAAGACTGTCATAAACCACAAAGTACTACCCTCTGTGTAAACACTCTTGTGGACAAAGAACTCTAGGTCAGCAACCTGGTACTACTGTTTCCCATGGGTTTACTGAGAAAAATGTATTTTTCTGTGGTCTAACTAACTGGTGTCCACATTGCAGGAAGGTGTGCACAGCAACAGTGCATGAGGTAAGCATGAGCAATGGGTCAGAGAAAGAATCTTTCCTGGAACAAGTCTAATTCCATGGCATCTTGGACAGTCTCATGTATAATGAAATCAAATGAAGTCTGAATAACAGGATGGTTAAGATATATGTCAGTTACTACAAACAACTGTAATTATATAGCTTACTGATTACTGTGATAAATTTATGTTAGTTATTTTTTGAAATGCATATAAATAGCAAACCTAGAAGACCACTGTGGACTTCAACCTTTTTTATAACATAAGGGAATAAGCTTTTTTATAAAAAAAACCCACAACAGTCTTGTAACTAGTACATTAAAACTTCTCTTAATAGGTCATAAAAATACATCCTATGAATGATCAAGTTGTTGATAATACTTTTTTTAAAATTCAAATGATTCATCCATCATAACAAGGAAACAAGAATTTTTTACCCAATAAATTCTCCTTCATACTGTCTCATTTTCTATATTCTTCCACTTCCTATATGTTCAATTCAGTTTTATGATGAGTTTAATCTGAATTTTAGGAGGTTGGGGCAGAGAAGTTCCTTTCATGCCTGCCAGAAAAAAAACCCTTATTTTTGGAACCCAAAACCTGTATTTTTTAGTTGCTCTTCAGAAAATAATTGTTGTTTACTCCAAATTTTCACATGTGTCTGCCCATTCAAGAACAAAACTCATTTAATACCATTTTTTCTTCTTATCAATTATTCTTTCTTATGATAATAATAATAATAACAGCAACTATTAGTATTTCCTCTTGTTAGTATTACTTGGGCTTGAGTGAGAATGGAGGATCAGATACCTTAGACAATTTATTGTGCTACTGTCAAATCACGGTCAATGCTGTAATTATGTGTGTGTCTAAGCTTTTGGGACTCACAAATTGCTTCTTAAGCACTGAGGAATTAAGTACCCCCTTTATGGGTGTAAATGAGGATGATTACTTCTCTTAGATCCTAACTGGTAATCACTACTGATTTTATTGGAATTTTGCTGAAATCACTCTTTTCAGTTATACTTATGACACTAAGCTTACTTTTCATCATAAAGAGGTTTCCCTAAAAAAGAGCAAAACAAGACAGTATTTTGTTTTCCAATAGAATTAAAGAAAGGACAATAAAATACTTGAGCATTAAGCAGTTATCCAAGGGTCTTTTTATTAATGAATGGGTAAATAATAACAATTTTTTTCCATGATCATTAGTTTACATAGAAGAAAAAAAGATGAAGAGACTATTAAATTAGCTAATTTAATGATTACACAATAAGAGACTAAAGTAAATTATTTCAAATTAGAAATCTAATTTTATTCTTTGTTGTTTCTGTTTTATAGACTTCAGGACATTGTAGGCATGTCATAACTTTCATTTTTGCAGGTACAGCTTGAGACAAAATGAAAAGGAAAAAAACTCACCAAACAGGAAATGTAACACTAGAGCCTTTCCAACTGCTTTGATATTTGCAGATCTTGAGGACTTTTAAAAATACAGTTAGGTAATATAGGAATATTAATCAGGGTTTAAATTGTACTACATATGGGGATCTTTAGAACCTTTTACTTCGCCAAAATTTTTTCAGGCTTTTTTTGAGAATTATTTGTTACATTTCTTTGAAGTTCACTGGACTGTATTCCTGTCTATACCCTGTAAGGAGCCTTCCATTTTGACTGCACTTTGTATTATCTGTTTCCATGACAGAATATTTTTCTATTTTTTTCTGTAATATGAAATCCATTTAAATTGCAAATAATACCCTGATCTACTCAGCTTGTTTGCTTGTTGACTGTGACTTCATATACCCAGTACATTGGGGTATAAAACTAGGAAAATTATAGCTCTGATAATTTTTCACTATCAACATCAGTGGTTTTAACAATGGAGTTGGACTGTTATCTAGTAATGTCATCAGAAAATCTGAACTACATGGAAGCAAAAGCTTGATTTAGGTATCTCTACATACATTTACTACACTGAATGATGAATATTAGCGACTTTATTAAAGATAAGCCAAAAAGTGGATACTATCAAATTTCTCTACTTTCTAAATGTCTATGAATGAATTATTTTTATCCATATTTCCTTCTTTCTTCTTTTTCCTTTTATCCTCTCTCCTTGCTTCCTTTGCTTGCTGTTTCAATGTCCTTTTCCTTTTCTTTTGTTCTTTTCATTTAAATATTTCTGCCTCTGTGTCTCTCCCTGTCTTGCATTCCCCAAAATAATTATTTCTAAAAAACAATCTAACTTTTTTTAAACCTAAGATGGACATAATTCATATCAACCATGTCTTCTCTTTCTCTTCTTGAAAAGTAATAGTTTTATGGCTTTGCTTTGACTTTTCAGATCCTAAACCTTTTGGAATAGGGCCCATCTTCTAAACAGCAAGAGACTACTTAATGGTGTATTGATCCCAGCAGGAGCCTTTAGACACTAAATAAATATAAATGATTACAAAACATTGCCACACACTTGATCTCCAGCAGCTGTGAGCTCTGTAACAAGAGCATGATGTTCCTGCTTTCCCACTTGTCACCTCCCCAATCCCACTGGCCAGTCTACAGTAGGGCATAACAGTTCTGGACTTGGCTCTTCCTCCTGTGCCAGCAGTAGTTGTCAGGCAGTTTCCACGAGATTTAAAGCACAACTGGGCAAGGAGGACTGTAGACCTACACATCCAGCAGCTCTGCAGGTTTTCCGTGCACAGTTCATCTGTCCATGATTGTCAGATATGAGTAGGAAAGTGATTTTTGTCAGCATTATCAGTCTATAAGACATAGACTGTTTGATTTTGAAATTAAATGTAGCACAGACGAGCTTCAATATTTGGCTCTTTACCTGTACTTTTTTAGTCTTTAAGTACTGGCAAATCATATACTACACATGAACCTTGCCTCCTGTCTTTAAAATGCTAAAGATATGTTTAATCTTTTAATTCCTAGGTTTAATGAGCTTGAACAGAAAAGCATTTTAACTTATTATCAAAGGTTAATTATTTAAGTGATTTCACCTTAACCCCTTCACATGAATGACCTGAAAATAAAGGCCAACCCATAAAATTATACACCGGGAGTCAAAAGAATGAAAACTATGTATTTATCCAAAGAGCTAAACAGTAAGTCTTCTGTAATAGTAGCAGCAGAAATTGTGATATTAGGAGCATTCATGAGTTACAGCATTTATCTTCAGATGTGAAAGTAGTAGAATGAAGCACTATACTATACCTAAAACCAAATTTACTTTCCAAATTCATCAATTATTTTCTCTGATATACACATTAAGTGTTTAATATGCACAGCTAATAGGTGTCAGGCATATTTCAATTCTAGTACAAAAGTAAATGCATGAGAAAAATTGGTGGTATAAAAGCATATGTATTTCTGTGGAGATCTGAGGTACAATGCTGCTAATAAAACTATTTAAGTTATATCTGTAATAGTTATCTATGGTAGCAATAAAAGTAGATCATTATTTATAAATGGAAGTATAACCCATGATAATGAACAAATAAATTGCATATTCATGAAGCATAAATTAACCTGATTAATATTACTTGACAGGCACAGTTTTTGAAAAATATCTTAGGTCTAAACTCCAACTACACAGTCCTAGAAGAAAAAGCTCAGCTTAGATTTTGCACTTTTATTTGTTTTGTTTCCAGTAATTTAAAAATGCAGCTTTTATGCACTAACTGCTGCTTTTTAATACAAAAGAAGAAGGAAAAAAACAGATATAAAACCCTAAAATGTATTTACAGATCTATATTTTGTTGGAAACTGGATGCCACCAGGTAGATTGTTCTTTCCCTAAAAGTGCTTCAGATTTCACTAGGGAGCTATTCTTAGCAAGAGAGCCCTTGAGGTTTGAACTCAGATATTAAAAATCAGTAGTCTTTCATAGAAATGTTACCCAAGAATCTTCAGAACCCCAGCAGCTTAAAAACAAATTCATTTTGTTCAATTTCCTAACAGTTTTAAACTTTATCCACAAAATCATGGTTCCTTTTTTCTATAGTTATCAGTGACTTCTTATTTATCCTTTAAAAGTGAGACTGAATCTTCTCATTTTAGCTTTGGGAGTCTAAGCCATGCAATAAAGTATGATGTTTTATATTAAAATAAAATGCAAAATAGAAAAGAAACAGCTTTTAAGGACAATTCAGGAGAGGTCATTAGAACCCTTAGTAACCAAGGTCTTACAGAATGCTTATTATAATTCATTGTCTTTGTTGGGAAGTCTGAAAAATTGCTTTATTTTTAACTCTCTGTTATGTGGAGACACAGTAATTTTCAGTTTATCTAGGTTTATGACTGGGAAGCTGAAGAATATCTTATCCAATAAAATTACATGAACAATATCATTAAAACATTCCCATAATATAAAACTATATAATAATTTAGATTGGAAATGACCTCTAAGATCTACAAGTCTGTGTTAAATATTTTAAGCTTTTTGCACTTGTATTTACTTTCAAGAGTCTTCTGGTTTTTTCAGTTGTGCAAAGGTTACATTAAAGAAATTAATATAGAAGAAATTATGATTATATAAATACAGATTTTTTTTTTTTTTTTTGTAAATTTGTCTAGGGGAAATCGCAACTTTTCATTAGATCAAGCACATGAAACCATTGGCATTCTTTCATTCATTGAAAGAAATTATGTTCTTTTGTAAATAAAATTGTCTTCCGTTTTAACATTTAGTAACAAACACAATTTCAGAGTTCTGCATTGATACGTTGTTTTAGGTTTTGGGGACCCTGCTAACATATTCAATTTTTTGTTTTCTGTCAGGCTATGGTGATATGTTATGAGATAAAAATGAAGAAAAATCAAAAATTTGCCCATACCTTGGCTGCTTATGTGTGCATGACAGAAGTAGAAATATATGGTAAATTACAAGAAAAATCTTCTTTTGCTCCCACAAAATGAACCTTGACTAAAGATGAAATTGAAAACAGAAGATCTGTGAAAGAGATCATAGTGAAAGATAACCCAGAAAGTGCAGACAAACCCATCCAAAATTAGAGGTTACCACAAGCACAACTGTCAATCCTGTTACATGGCAGAGTGAAAATGAGAAAATATCTTCACTATCACAGCTACAATCCCTGTGAATGTATTAACATAGCTGGAAATGTTCTCCTAGTATCTCTGGCATGGAGTAACTGGAAAGAAATGAAGGGATATTCCTCCTCCTCTTGCAGATATGAAGATATCTCCTTTTCAAGCACTTGCTAGCAGCCCTGGAGGACTGGGGAGGTCCCACTGGTCTGGAGGTTGGCCAGCATGATGCCATCCACAAGAAGGGCCAGAAAGAGGATCCAGGGAACTCTGGGCCTGCCATCCTGACATCAGTGCTGGGAAAGGTCATGGAGAAAATCTTCCTGAGTGCCATCCCATGGCATGTGCAGGACAACCAGGGGATCAGGCCCAGCCAGCATGGGTTTATGAAAGGCAGGTCCTGCTTAACCAACCTGATCTCCTTCTTTGATAAGGTGACTCATTTAGTTGATGGGTAAGGCTGTGGAAGCTGCCTGAGTGAACTTTAATAAAGCTTTTGATACTTATTCCCACAGCATTCTCCTGGAGAAACTGGCAGCGTGTTGTGTGAATGCGTTCTCTCTTCTTTGGGTAATGTCTGGACTACTAAATCATAGAGATGGGGTGACTAGGAGGTGATGCAAAAGTCTTTATTTTATCAGTCTCATGATGGAAGGGTGAGACAACAAAGTGTTAAATCCAC
>VZTR01025348.1:10371-86865 GCA_013400775.1 Chaetops frenatus
CCAAGCCTGGGGCACTTTTTAACCCAGCTGGGTAGTCTTTCTGCCTTATTTGACTCTTTTGTATATAAGAAAATTTCACCAAACAAGGTACTCAGAAACATTTAGAAAGATTGAATTTATTAAAATATTTTAAAATTTTTTATTCACACTTAAATTTATGGGCAGCTGAGGAAACCACTTTTTGTAGCTGATGGCAAACAGCAGTAAGCCTGGCAGTATTAACACATTGCTGAGAGCCAACAGTTGTTTTTAGGTGCTTGTTGCCTCTGTCCCTCCTTGGGTGTTGGGTGGAATAAGTCAGGAACTGTCATTATCTGCTTCTGNGTATAATTTTCATTAACAGTAGTATGCTGTAATGGTTCAGGTGGAGAAGATTACTCTTTGCAGGACCTGAGCTAGATTTTGTGAGTCTTAAAATTAATTTTACCTCTCCAAACACTTTTATGTCATTGAGATACATATGTAAAATTGCAAAAACAAGAGTGAAGGCAAAATAAGCTTTTTTTTTTTTTTTTAGCATGGGAGTTGCCGTTCTTTTTTTGGCCTTAAATCTGTCCCATGTTTTCACCTTTGGAATTTTAAAGGGAATATTTTAAAAGGAATTTTAAATCTTCCATTGTTACTTTCCCATAGCAGTTAATTTAGAAAGTTTAGAGGAGAGAATCCCTGCAGGAGGAGCTCAGCAATGTAGCATCAGACTTTGCTCTCCATCTTTGTGTTCTGAAGTTCAAGTCCCTTAGGTGCATTAAGTTTCTTTTCTGAGGCCGTTCATTTTTAGTATGAGCTGGTCTTCTGGTAGAGAAACCTGTAGGGTCATTTTTTTTCTTACCCATAGTATGTAATGCTTTACAATATTGGGATAGTTGTATCTCAGTGTCTGGGTAGTAAGTCTGCCACTGAGAGCTACTGGAAAGCAGAGGATGATACATCAGTTTACTGCATGTTGTAGTGCTAAGAGTCTGAGACCAAGGCCCTTGCTATAATTCAGTGCAGTATGATAGTCTTCTTTTTTGTGTTGTGCAGGCAATAAGATACCTTTTCCCAGGATGGAATTACATCTCTGGATTCCTTTGGCTGTTGTTTTTGCTTTTTTTTTTCAGGTAGCTCAGTTAGTGGGATTATGCTAGAGAGAAGAGAGCCTTTCCCATGGTGCTGATTAGTCAGGTTTTAATACTGTCTCAGCGGAATTCCAAACATACCTCACCTACCTGAGGAGCTCACAAGTGATAAGTGAATACAGCTAGTAGGGAAGGAGGGTGACAGGTCATGTCAGGCAGCATGGAGCAGAATGAGCTAGAAGAAGTAAAAAAAAAAAAAAAAAATTGGGGGATTCAACTGAAACACTTCAGGGCAAGGGAAAGTGAAAACACAAAATAGCAGGTAGTGGGTAGAAATACCCTTCTTTCTCCTTGTGTTGACTTGAAGCTTCTGCTTTCAGAGCTAGTATTGGTTCCAGGATGACATATTGGGGATATCAGTTTCCTAATTTCCTTTTTAATGTCATTTGTGTCCAGCACCGCCTCTTTAGTGATGAAACTTTTTGTTGGATCAAAATAAAATTTGGCCTGCCTCTTTTTTTTTGGATTCAACTTCTTTATGAAGTGGCATTGCACCAAAATAATTAAAATTGGAAAGCCCTGTTTTGGGGATTGTTGCATAACTGGTCATTGTGGTTTTTTATTTGCCAGCTTTCCTTTAGGACAGAAATGTTGGAATTATTTGATGTGTTTGGCATATAACCTCTTGTGAAATTATACTTCAGCCTTCTAAAAGGATTTTACTGCCTGGCTTCTTTTGGTAGGCTGAAGAGAATGTAATGCAAAAGTGATTAGACAAGTTTAATTTTTTAAATTTCCCCTGAAAACAAAGCTAGTGCTCACTATTTAGGAATTGGCAAAGTGCTGTTCAGAGACCCCTGACATAGAAGAAACTTAGAAGCTCTGTGTTAAAGGAAAGCCAGAGATGACTGTATTTAGGTCAGGATGCTGAGTGGGGAACCTCTCCAGAGACACCTAACTAACATGGAGCAGGTTGTAGCTTGTTTCCACCATAGTTACAGTCAAGGCTTTAAGGAATGGAGCCACATGCTCATCAGCTCACCATGGGAAATCCATGCCACCATTTCCAAACTGTGGATATTCTGAGGTTAGTAGGATATCATTTACAGAACCATGGGGAATGCAGTTGAGCCATACATATTACAGTGTATTTCACCTAAGCATATAAAAGCAGTTTGCAAGAGAATGTTTTTTTTTCTACTGAGGAAAAGGGGAGAGTGGGGAACTTTTCCTGGAGTGCATTAAACGAAACATTTGGCCTAAAACTCTTGTTCTTGAGTCTTCTTCATAACCCCTGAATGCAGCTTTGGTTTGTAGTATTTTGTTTTAGCTGAAGGTTGGTGTGCTATTTATCCCTTTTCCCACCCTGTGAGAGCTTCTATGGTCATGTTCTTTGACACAGCTGAATCTGACTGCAAACTGTGAGCCTTGCAGTAAAGATGTCAGAAAAGCCCAAAAGCAGTGCTATCATTTGATGATGGAAGTTAGTGTGGCCTGACACAGTGCCTGTGTCAGAAATGGCTATATACAGCTGTTTACCAAACTGGAGACCTAGGGTATAGCTGTATTTTGACTCTCATTTGTTGTATCTTACTGCAAGATACATGGTAGAAAGACACCTACATAAGAGAACCTCTCTGGCAGATCTAAATATGGAATTGGAGGGTGAACAAATTTATATATGATTTTTCCATGCTGTTTATTTTAGTGCCTTGTCTGTTGTAGCTTTCAGATTTTCCAGGTGCTGCTGTTATTTAAGGCTAGTAGAGCTGGGTAAAACTTTCACCCAGATAGTCTGAATTTACTAAACTTTCTCATCTTAATTTTGGTACTACTTTCTGTTTCTGTCATTCTGAAAAATGCTCTTGTATTGCCTAATAGGGAACAGATTTTTTTTTTTGTGCTAATTTGAAGTGCCTGTTTTATAAAAGTAGTCTGTAATTTCCTCAGTCAATTTTATATGGGACTATGTGTAAAGTAGCATCACAGAATTGGATTATATAAGTGCCAAAGACAGTTTTTGCTGGAAAGCAATAGTCCAAAACTAGTTCTAGCTGCCTTCATTTAGAATGCAGCCTGCCAGAACTGGTACTTACAAGCATCCCTGAAACTATAGGGACAGACAGTTACCTTTGTTTGCTTGTTTTTCATTGCTCAGTTCACTTAAGTAGCTTTTATTTCTGAGAAACCAAAGAAATTAAATGAAGGATTAAAGTGTTCGTTTTGTAGAACATTCAGAATTTATACCATGTAGCCATCACAGAGAAATCTGTGGAGCCTGTTTAATTCTGAGTTGCAAAGGTGAAAGTTTACTCAAAGGCTGATAAAACTTGCACACTGGGGTTAGTTAGTTCATTCATCAATCTAGCATTGCTACTAAACAGCTTGCCTGGGGCTTCATGGGATCTAGCAGATTTTTATAAAATGCACACTCTGTTTGAGGCATTGCTAAGTAATAATGTGTAGAGTTTAAATCCTTATTACAACTAATATTCACTGCAAGTCAGCCTTGTCATGGCTGCATGTTCATCAGTAAAAAAGCAGGTGGATAAAACTTTGTTCAGCAAGGGCTGATTAGGCCCAGAAGAATGAGTATTTCTTTTAAAAAACCATTCTCTACTGTGTGTATGGCATGAAAGGGGACTGTGGGGTGTACATAGCACAATTGTAGGATGGAGTATGTTTAAATACTTTCCCACCCTCATTTACTAAAGGTTTCTAGAGGAAGTCTGTCTTTATCATGGATGTTACTACTTCCCACCAACACATCTGAGGTGCTCATACTATACCTACTTTGTCAGGAGCCAGGCAAAAACCATGGCAGAAAACCTTTGCCGGTATTGAAAGTTGTATTTACTTAAAAATATCCTGGGAGAGCTATCTGGTACATCTGTTTTCAAACAAAGTGTTTTTAAGTTATGGAAACCTGATGGGGAGACAGGCATTTCTGATGTTATTCTGTAGGAAAAATCAGTTTTGCAGACACTGATGAAAATTGTTATAGAGCAAACAACTGCTAGGTGATGAGAGTTGTGCACGCTGTGATTTCAAGTATGCCTCTAAAATACTGGTTTCTAATATTTGATCCCTTTCACTCCTCAAAATACAAAGCAAATTTTATTTTGCTCTTGTTAAAATTTGAGTAAAGTGGAAATGGGAAGCATATTTTTCATATGGATACTTTTATTGCGCTACTGTTGCTTCCTGAATCAAATAATATTTTGATTTTTTAAGCTACCTCTTTATGTTGAGCTTTTTTGTCACTTTTTTATTTAATTGATTTTTGGGAAACTACAGAATATTTCCTTTTTTATTTGTGTGGGAATCCATGACCTAAAGTCCTCAAGTCATCCTTCTCTTTAAAGTTTTTCTCAAAGACCTTGTAAATTTAATTAAAATACTTAAGGCTTTCAAGGAGCATAATAATTACACAGGTAGAACATGGCTTTTCTGTGTATGCTGTTTGCCTTTAAAAGGGCCAGAAAGCCCTTAATTTTATACTAATGTCTGTTGAGGACATGACTTTTCAGGGGTGATAAGTTTTGAGTTAGGGGGCTTTAATCAATTTAATTTATTGCCAAATAGTTTTTTGTTATTGCTTTGGTATTGGAATTAAAAATAATTAAAACACTTAAGGAAAACACTGCTGCTTTTCTCCAGACACTGGTCTTCCTTCTCTCTCCCCATGCCATCTTCCAGTTCCTTGGCTGCTTGTCATGCTCAGTCCCTTCAGCAAGGCAACAGGCAGCACAGGAGACTGGGATCAGTCTGTCGTGCCTCTGTTTATTCACTGCTCTTTGTTTCTTGTTCTGCTGCTCTCTTGTGCATTTCATCACCAGCCATAGTCCCTTCAGAGTTGTAGCTCCTTTTCAGTCTGCTCTCAGCCTCTGCTCAGGTTATGATTTTCTTTCGGTGTTTCTCCTGCTCATCTGTCTCTCCATTTCTCTTGTGCTTGGTGTGGCCTTACCCTTTTTCCTCATCCTGTTGTAGCACTGTAATCTCTTTTTCTTGGCATTTACAGCCCAGTGTTAAACATGCTTTTGTCCAAGTGGCAGCAGCTCCTCTGGCAGTGTTGGAGTGCAGTGGGTCAGTGCTCACTGGGCACTACCTGAAACACAGGAGGATCCATCTGAACATAGGGAAGCACTTGTTTAATGTCAGGGAGATGGAGCACTGGCACAGGCTGCCTAGAGAGGTTGTGGAGTCTCCATGTGTGCAGATGCTCAGGAGTCATCTGGACATGGTCCTAGGCAGCCAGCTTTAGTAGTTGTCTCTGCTTGAGCAGGGAGGTTGGACCAGGTGACCTCCAGAGGTGCCTTCCATCCTCAGCCATTCTGTGCTTCCTGTGCTGGCTGCTGCTGAGCTGTCTGGGACCAGCACAGGCAGTCCATGGTATCTTCCCTCACAAGACACCCTGCAGCCCCCTCAGTGCCCAAGCCCTGACAGCTGTTCTCTTACACCACTCTGCAGGGTTTTCTTGCAAATCAGGTCCTTGGCTTGGGCTGACAGGGAGTGGTGTTTGTGGTACTGTGTTGCCTTTCTGTGTTGCTGTTGTCTTAGGTCAAGTAACTGAAACTCCTAGGGATATAATCAGACATTTATAACCAAGTTCTGTGTCTGTTTGCATTTACATCCTTGCTGATTTTAGAAGACAGAACTTAGACCTCCTCTTGACCAGAGGACCAGCCAAAGGGATAATCTACTTTTTTGCTGTTCCACCTTTCATCATCACAGAAACAAATCTTTGTGTAGTCTCTATCCTATAGATTTTGCACTGTTTTCTCATGCCTGTTTAATTTGAACTAACAATCAAAAGTCCTTTCCAGTTGAGAGCTGAGTAACAGGAAATTGGAAACAGGGGCAAGGGGAGCAGATTCAGTTAAAAAATGAAGCTGTGTATAGTTGATGTGTGTACTGTTAAATATTTAATTTGGATTAATGGAATACTGAGTGTTATGAGCCTTCCCATGTTAAAATGAGGATCGATACATTTCAGAAGTACTTTCTCTTCTTTAACTTTATTAGTGTGCTGTTGTTAACTCAGAGCTGTACTGCTGAAAAGTCTGTTTGTAGAATACTTCATCTGAGAAGTCACAACTGAAGACAGCATAAGCTTTTCCACAGTAGACCTTTTATGGTGATATATTCATATGTTCTGTGAACAGCTGTTGGATTCATCTTTTTAAGATGTTCTTTGCCATAGGTGAGGGGCCATGACAAATGTTGAAATATTCAGAATAATTGCACTTACCTATTCTGTTTTCTTAATGTATTTCCTATGCATACTGCCTTACCTGTATGTATTGTACTTCACTGGAGGTACTAAAAGTAATTATCAGGTTCTTAATTTACAGTATGTTAATGAGTTTTTAAAATAATTCTGAAATACTAAATGTTTTCCTGTGATCTCTGTCTACTAAGAAGAGGGTGATGATGGGTGAGCCCAGGTGAATTTAATCAAAAGTGATTATTGGTGGTCTTTATCTTAATTTCTGAATTATTTCAATAATTTTAAATACATCTTTTCTTTTAAGAATTTTGTAGAGGCTAACCTATGTTAGTAAGCCAACTTTTAGGTGATTTGTAACAGCTCTGGTACTGCCTCTGACTCGTACAGTTCATCCAATGTCTTTGTAACTTATTTTGTGCCTTTTCTTCCCCTGACACAAAATGTCTCAATAAAAACAAGTTACTTTGCAACACTACAAACCTATTTTATTGTACTGATTTTTTTACTTGCCTGACCCTTTTGTTTTGTTTTCTGGAGGGACATGAAGCTCTCAGAATAGAATAGATATTTATAATGGACTCTGAAGAAGAAAATTGACAAGGTGGAAAGCAGGTCATTTTGGAAAGGCAGTGCTACAAAGCGCCTGGGAAACTGGGACTGTCAGTACCAATCAATATATTCCACCATATCTATCACAAATCATTTCTAACAAAAACTGGCACCAGTGGAATGTGAGAATCAATTTACTACTGGCTTCAGTTGTGCTGATTGATGTCGAAAGACTGGAAACACTTTGGGGGATTTAGCATAGCAAAATGTCTGTGGTGGTGTTACTAACATGTACTGGGGGAGGTCTCACGAGCTCTAGTTGTCTCTTAAACACCCCTTCTTAAAGTGGGATGCAAATACATAAGGCAGTAGTCCCTGTCCTCAGTGCTCCTGCCAAAACATCTCATCAGGGAGTGGCAGAATTTGAACATTTGTCTTCATTACCTGGCAGTGAGGTGATAAATAGCTTGACTGTATTTCCTGTCCCCTGTCCAGTGGCAAAGAAAATATTGCCGGAATCTGGAAAAAGTGACTGTGGGGAATAGGGATCAGTGCTCTGTTCCAAACGGCCATTTGATTGTTTTCTCTGCCAGCCTTTGCTTTGTTAGAGAGCAGTTCCTGGAGTCCCTGGTAGCAGAAACTGAATAACCCTGTGCTCCTTTGAATGCTGTTCTTCCCTCCTGACCCAAGCTGCCCTTCTCCTACCAGAGGACTGGTAGCATTATTCACCTAATTTTCCATTTGAAACACATCTGCCAGTTTCCCTCCCTCCAGGAAAACCCAAGGAGCAGAGAGATGGTTTGCTCCTTCATGCACTAGCCCGGCCAGCAACTTGTTCTGCATATTCCCAGTGGATTTATTCCACTATTGTTTCTCCTCCCCCGCTCCCGTTTTCAGTGCCCTTAATCTGCATTTAACTAGTTCTAGCCCTAAATATCTATCCCGTGGCCTGTCACTGCCTGGAGCAGATGCAGCACAAACGATTGACCCTCTCTGCCTTTGGCAGTTTGGCTTTGACTGCACAAAACAGCCAATAAAGTGGAAAGGGCTGGGCAGCTGATTATGGGAATTAGCTTGATGCTGTATAGTTTTATGGGTCTGTGATGGAGGAGGAAGTGTTTGCTTAAGAATGAAATTGTATTCTTCATTCTTTCTCCTGCTGCCTGCTCTTGAGGATGACAATTTTTCAGAAGTTATAGACTAAAAGGATAGCATATGTATTAGCCAGACATAGCTTGGACTGGAGGCTGTTAGCTCATTTTCCAGTGACTGAAGCTGGAGTGTGTAGCTATGCAGGTCATTATCTGATCAGCCTAGAAATTTTCTGAAAATACTTAACTGAAGCCTCTGTAGAGATTCTGTCTCAGACAAAGCTTGTTCTCACTAGTTTGCTGACTAACTTGGTTTGCTTTGTGGTACATACATCATACTTCTAATAAAAAGCAAATTTTTTCTCACTTCTGGTGCTCTCAATGTATACTAATTGTTCCCTCATGGCAATGATTTCCCTCTGGGCCCGTTCACTGCAGAGTCCCAGTGACTCTTCTCCCCTCCTTTCTTCCCACACAAAGCGTGGAGTTGTCTGGGCCTTCTCCTGTGCTTTTCTTGAGACACAGGTACGTTAGCAAAATCTTCCTTTATCCTGATTGCTTTTTCAATTTCTCCTTTCCATCCTCTCCACAGTGCCATGTTAGCCCCAGGACACAACACAGTGTCCAAATTGACATATCCTATGGATCACCTAGGAAGTTTGGTATCTTTGACCTTTGTGTATAGGGTGGCAAGCTGAGGAGTTTGATCAGACAGCTTTTGTAGTAGATTGGCAATACTGCTAACCAAGATCATGCAAAAACACATCTGCTTTTCATGTGGTTCAGACAGAATGTGGTTGTCAGCTGTCTTCACTCTGTTGGGGGCTTTTTGTGGGTTTTTGTTTGTTTTGGGTGGGAGACGATGGGGGGTTTTTGCTTCCATTTTCTGTTGTTGTTGTTTGGGGGTGTTTTGTTTGTTGGGTTTGTTTAGTTTAGCTTTTTTTTTTTTAATCTCATTCTCCTCCCACACAAGTATTTCTTCCAGCACTCTAAAATCTCTCATGGGGACCAGGCTTTTTTGGGCCTTTTTGGAGACCCTTCTCAGTTTCCTTGCAGAAGCTGACCTGTTTGTTCTGCAGTAATTATATTTTGATCAAGAGAAGGCACTAGATCTTACAGGTCAACTGTTATTGGCCTGTGATATATGAGACCTAGTTTCTAGCTCTGGCTCCAGTGAACTCTTGTACATTTTTTATTATTCAGTGACTGGATGAAGCACATAAACAGGGATGCCAGTCTGAGTCTTCTCTCTCCCAAGTGAGTTCATGTTGGAGTGACTATTGTCACTTAGCACTGGTAATTTACTCAATTTGCTTCAAACTGCTGTAGACTCAAGCAATAAGTTCTGAATCGGGTCAATTTGGACACAACAGCAAAGTGTAAAAATAATACAAGCTAACACTGTGCTCTGGAGAGCAGTCATGAAAAAAATACCAGCTCCTGGAAATGCAGTGATCCAGTCTCACTCAGCCCCTCATGTTGACAGAGCATCATTGCAAGGATGTTTCTTGGTTTGGCTCTTTTAAATCTTGGTCTGTCTGTCCAAAGTTATCGTAGTTCTAGACTTAAAATCCTTTTCTTGACACCTGAAAATAACCAGCAAACCTATGCTGAGATCAAAAATAAGGCAGCTTTTTCTCACCTGAAAGATTTCCAGTGCTAAAAGTTTTCCCAGTTGCACTGTGCTCTGCCAAACACGTTTTTTCCAGATGCTGTTTTTCTAACCATGTGTTTAAATCAGTGGTATTGAGTATTTCCTTTTTGGCATGCAGGCTATTTACCTAGGTATATAAATAAAAGTGCTGGAAAGCTCCTGTTTTTGTGGATGTTGGCTGCAGGTAGGTTTTCAAGATGGTGGTACATCCTGATTGAAACAGTAGAACAGTAGTTGTAGATTAGTGATGGATAAAACATAGAGAGGAAAAATACCCTTAGAAATGCTTGGAAATGGTCTAGTGGAATATTTTATGTTTAAATTATGATGCACTGAACTTACACTATTTCAGTGAACTTTCAGAGGACAGTACATGGATTCAGAACTCAGAATGCCAGTTTTCCTGCCCAACATCTCAGTATGTTCTCCTGGAAGCCTCAGAGCTGATGCAGACAGGGCTCCCAGCTTCCTGCCTCTCCTGCCATCCTCTGAGCTGACCATTTTAGACTTGGAAATTTCCAGGCTCTGAACACATCACCACACTGGGTCTCAGTGATCTTGGCAATACTAGGAGCACTGCTGTATGATTTATGTTTGCTGCCCAGTGGCTTGATGTTTAACAGCAGCTGCAAAATGGACTGGATTCTGATGAATTTCCTAGTTGAGGCTGGTTGGTGGTGGGGTAGCATCATTATAATCTCAGCATTTTTCAGAATTTCCTGTATCCTCAGCTGGTGATCCTGGAGTGATCACTTTCTTTGGAAATACTACACTGCAGCCTGAAAAGATTCAGGTTGTAAATAACTTGGGGTTTCAAATCTCTTGCCAGGTTAAGAGAACTCATTTCTAGCAAGAGCTATCTGCCTTTTTCTGATGTGTCTGGTATGATCACGAATGGAAAAAAAGATATCAGGTTTTATAAACCACTGGACCTGATCCAATGCTGTGCTTAGCTTGGAAAGGATATAAACCTTTAACTTGCATGATATGAAGTGCAGGCCCAAGGCTAATGTGAGAACAAGCAGCATAGGCATTCGGAGCATTTTGGAGCCTGCCAGGTATTGATTGGTAACGGGAGGGAATGAGTGGAGAAACATTTCAATTTGGCACCCATACGTGATTCTGATGCTGTCACAGCGAATTAGCAGGACTTTCTTTTCCCTGTAGTCCATCCCAGGCTTTTGTCATTGAAGTAGCCTCTTTGCTCATATCAGTTTGTTAAAAGACAAAGTGGAAAAAAAATCCAAATAAATTCCCAGAACTTTTGCCCTCAAAAAGCCTGATTATGTTATGGTGCTATCCTCTGAATGGGGGCTGAACAGTACTAACAACTGTCACAGCATAAATGTTATAGGGGATTCAAACTACAATTACTCATTTTGCACAGTCACTTAATCCACTAATGGGGAGAAGTGGGACAACAGTTTAAGAAGGCAAGAGAACTGTCAGAGATTATTAAATCTGCTGGGATAATTTGGTTTAGCAGTCTGTCTTGACCCAAGTACATGCTTCAACTAATGTAACAGACTTAATGCCTCCAGTAATTAGAGCAGGAAGAGATGGGTCATCATTAGCAACTAGAAATTCAGAACTGTATTTCATCTGGAAGGCAGCATCTTCAACAGGGCTTATTTGTTGGCACTGCAGATCATCTGTGAGTCACAAGTGGTACATTGGACTGACTCATTTGTGTGATTTAGCAGAGGCTTTTTAATACATGTTCACTGTTCCGTATGAATAGTTTTCCTAAATAGTTGCCCAACAGAGAAAGGCACAATATTGGACAACCCTGTGCAGTTAATACTACTGCTCTTATTTACAAGATGTTGGTGATTTCTTTCTTGTTGCGCAGTTCACAGTTCCCATTACTTTTAATTGTAGGTTTGAAATGTCTTTGTCATATCTGTGAAAACTGAAGAGTGAAGAAAGGAAAGCCAAGCAAGCATGGA
This sequence comes from Chaetops frenatus, assembly GCA_013400775.1. Classification (NCBI taxonomy): domain Eukaryota; kingdom Metazoa; phylum Chordata; class Aves; order Passeriformes; family Picathartidae; genus Chaetops; species Chaetops frenatus. The sequence goes on from VZTR01025348.1 coordinate 21,903, forward strand.
AAGCATCAGTAATTGGCATCTTCAGAAGACACAAGAGCCAATCTAATACCATTCAAGGCATATATTCACCGAATACTTTTACAATGGTTTCACAGATCCACAGTCATATTCAGTCCTGCATATTGCCAACAGCATGAACCAAAATGATATACCACAGATTCAGTGTTTTTGCAGATACCAGAAAATTTCTAAATTCTCTTCAAAGAATTTACTGATAAGTAAATAAAGATGCAGGTACAAAGGAAATTCGCCACAATCTGAACTCTGTTACAAGATACTATGAAGTGGGAACTGAAATAATATAGCTGAATCATTTCAAATGATCTTACGCAGATCAGCAGGCAGGGAACTGTGACTTGAGAAGACCAAAGTATTGAAGTATGGCTTGAAAATTCTTGAGAGAAACTGGATAAATCAGTGGATGCTCATAAAGCTGAATTTGGGTGTCTGTGGTTGGCTAATTAGGTAAGTGACGCTGAAAACCTCCTCAGGGATACCACCAGAAAGGGAAGGAAGGTTGCAGTGCTTCAGCAAGAACTGTCTGGAGAAACTGTCTCTCAAAAATATCCCCAGACCCCAGTGGGGGCTTAAGGCACTTCTAACAATAGCTAGAAAAGAAGGGGATTCGGAGGTGTCAAAAAGATAGGCATTCTCAGTGTGGATGGGAATCTCCTTAGAAACAAGTATACTTGGGAGTTTAATTTGCCAAATTAATCAAGCTCAAAAGCTCTCACCAGTGCTCGTGTCCATGATATCTCTGATGGGTTTTGAGCTAACTAGAACTGAAGAGGCCTTTTGTGGTTTTGTCTTCACATGGTTGCCTGGCTTCAGCAGAGTGCTTTTTATCTCCATGAAGCTGTTGAGAGCTTTTCACAAAAGAATGGGCTAGGTTGGAAGGGACTACAGTGGGTCATCTACTCCAACCTCCCTGCTTGAGCAGGGTCATCCCAGAGCACATGGCACAGGATTTAATCCAGACAGTTCTGGAATATTTCCAGGGATGGAGACTCCACAACCTCTCTGGGCAACCTGTTCCAGTGTTTAGTCACCCCCACATTTAAGAAGTTCTTTCTCATATTCTGGTGGAACTTCCTGTGCATCAGTTTCTGCCCATTGTCTCTTGTCCTGATGCTTGGAACAACTGAGAAGAGCCTGGATTCACCCTCTTGATGCCCTCCTTCTTTCCTTCTGTGCTTCTTGAAGAGTGAGGAAAAAGAAATAGCCATTTTTCACTCCCTCTTGCTGGTGTGCCTCAGGAATCAAGTCATTGTATGCTCAGAGGAAATGTTTTCTGAGGAGATCGTGTTTATCAGCCTTTGGAGCTTGGATCCATCTTGGATTTTCTCCACCTTAGTCTTATTTTATACAAGCACTATTGTGATAGAAGGTTCCTGAGAATGACCAATCTGATGAAGGTTTCACTGCATCAGCTCAGTAGACCTCACTGGAGAAGCCTGGATTCTTTCCACTTTGTGTCTACATCTTCTTTTATCTATGCAGATGTTCCAATTTCTGCACTCTCCTTTTTCTTCACTCTTTCCTTCTGATGCAAGTTTTTCCCACAGTAACATTCCCTCCTCACAGGGCCTCTTGCTCTGCTTTTCTCTTGCATTCTGTGCTACCTGGTCCTCGTGACAAACAGTTCTTGTGTCTGTTTTCCTCAGTGAGGTCAAGACTGGCTCCTGCCTCCCATACCACTCTAATCTTTATTTTGCAGGTGGTGTAAGGGCCTTTATCAGTTGTAGTATTTTCTGTCAGCACTCTTCCCATCCTATAAGTAGCATAATATGTGCTACTTATAGGATGGAAATAATGGATGGATTATAATAATAAGGATTATGAACGTAAAGTATGTTACTATGTAAAAGAAAAATGACCAAAACCACTTTATCTCTCTGCCAGCACCATGTCTCTGGACAGCTGTCATGAGGAGAGACCTTACAGGTGCAAGAAAGAGAGACCCTTAATCTCTCCTTGCTTCATAATACATGTCTGAGGTTCTGAGTATTAAAGTAATGTGTGATGGTGTCAAGAGTGTCAAGGAAGTTGTCTGCTGTATGTGCAGCTGGCTGTCTGAGGGGGCACAAGGGACTTAATGTTTTGGGGGCATGCTTTTAATGGAACCTGACCACTTAAAGGCTAATTTTCCTCCCTTGTACACTCTGCTTGGATTTAATCCCATCCAACCTGCTCTTACAAGTTCCCTTCCAACCTATTATTGCCTTCTTTCATACCCTGCCTTTAATCTGGCTTCCCTAGCTGAGCTCACATAAACTGCTGGCTCTTCAGGGGAAAGACAGCCAGTAAGTCTTGAAGTGGGCAAGAATGTGGTATGAGTCCTTAAACATTGGGGAAACAAGAGAATCTTTTTTTAATGCCCAACTCTAGTGGAAGCTGGTTTGGGAAGTAAATGTCTACATGTCTCTGTTGAAGAGTACTCAAGCCCCTCAGCAAAAAGACAATGGCAGCTGTCTGGCAGAGAAAGGTTTGCTTTGTAGGTGCTGGGGAAGCAGATGTCCTGCAGGTATTGATGCTCCAATTAATTACTTAAATTAATGTACTTCATATTTGACTGTTAATGAAGGATAACGAGCAACAAGAGTGCCTGTCCTGAGGTAGCACCCAGTGCCCACCCAAGTGCTGCCTTCTGCTGCAGAGGCAATAAATAGTCAAGGGATGTCAAAGTTCATTTTCCAGGGGAAAATAGCCATTTTACTCAAAAATGGAGTGTGCCTTCCTTAATAAGGAATGCTTAGCAGCATGGGATCTCATCTCTATACTCTTGTCACTCCCTTCCATGTGCTGATGTACCCTTCTTTCTAAAAGCCACCAAGCCTCACTGGATCAATGAGGCCTGATCAATTGTTTTTGCCTCTGAATCATCCATATGGGGTTGCTAGCTGAGCTGCTGGCAGAAAATGAGAGGCAGCTTTCTGTCTGTTTACTGTAAAGAAAGCGAAGCAAGCTACAGGAGGGGACAGGCTGCACAATATTTACTGTCAATACAGCCAGAGAGAGAGAGGAGATATAAGGAGAGGGGAGGAGAGGGGAGCAGGGGCTGCAGACTGCAACCCCAGTGAATGATCTGAGTGCAAAAATACCCATGCGTGTTCAGATGGAAAGAGGGTGGATTAAAGTCAACTGAGAGCATTTAAGGAAGGGTGTAGTGAAGGGCTAGCAAGGCAGGAATGTACCAGTGGCATGCAGAGTAATAATGCTGTGCACGAGTGTACTGAAGCTGCACTGCAATCTGAAAGGCACTTCCAGATCTGCCCTGAGACAGAGCAGTAGCTGGGATGTTTTTGTGTATGCCTGCATGCAAGATCCACCATTTAAAAGTAATAAGATGAATATTAACAATTGAACTTAGAGAATAATATTTGGAGCTAGTTTTCTGAATGAGCTGGATGTCACCATTGTAGCTCAGATCAGAAGATTATTAAAAATAGGCATACTTCCTTGCTTCTCTTTCCTCTTATTCATCCACAGAGGTATTAGGTGACCTGAGCTTCACAGGGCAAGAAGGCTCTGAGCAGCTCTCTCTGAGTGTTCCTCTACTTCCAGAGGCAGGTGAACGAGTGAAGAGTGAATTCACACTTTAAAGAGCAGTGAAGACCATCTTGCCATGAAACCATTCACAGATGAAGATGTAGAAATCTACATCCAGAGCAAGGTAAGACTTTATCTGACCAGATTTTCTGTCTCCCACACTAGGTGTTGATTCTGAAGGGTGCCAAATTTGACAGTTAGTTGCTTGCCTGCTGTCTTCATTTCTGAGACAAGATTGGGTGAAGTTTCATGAGAACTGTATTTCTAATGAGATTTCTAGGTTTCTGTTGCAGCATCTTATCTGCTGGTAGCCTAATTTTTCAAGGTGCTTATCCTCTTCTTCTAGGTATCCTAAATTTTTGTTCCTGATCTAGAATTCCAGAGATAAGACTAGCTGTAATTGCCAGCATTTAAATCTGAGGAAAGGTCCTTGCCTCTCTCCCTGTCTGGTGGTCTTGGCTTGACCGAAACAAGACCGACACCAGGCATTGCCTGTAAGAAAGATTCATGTAGGAACTGCAGAGACAGACCAATATTGTTAGAATTCAGTCATCAGTCTGTCACCTCCACTTAGGATACTTCTCTATATACTATGATTAAAATAACATGTCTCATTAGCACATGCAGAGTGGAATCTCATTTTCTATTTTATAAGATATTCCAGCACTCAGTTTTTCTCCCATTATGAAATGAAATAAAACAGAATAAAATCCTCTGTGAAACAGTACTGTTTAATAAAACCTCTAAGTGAGCCATAACATTTTTTTAAAGCTGACACGTTTCATGGCAGTACTTAGCTAGATCCTGTTTTATAGTCTGCTTTCCCCAACAAAATGCAAGAAATCAGAAAGTGTAAGGCTTTATTTTCTGTAAAGGATTACATATTCAAGGACAATGAAGGGGCTGGTAGGAAAGGTTTCTTTTCTCTATGGAAATGTTTTGGCGACAGAACAGAAAATATACCTTCTCACTGAAATATACCTTCTTCAGGCGTGCAGTGTTGTGCACAGGAAAATCATTCCATGAGAATCTGTTCAGTGAGCTATAACAGCAAATGCTTCTCTGAAGATCTAAAAAGCGGAGCTACAAAGGAGGGAACAGAGGGAAGCCATGCACAGAAAGATGCTCATATGACAGCCATAAGTACAAGGAACAGAAGCAGAGTGTGGTTAAGTGAGGCTCATAGTTGCCAATATTTTAGGTTATACTGAAAGTCTGTTTTCTAGCAGCCCTCCAGCTCTGATGGATTCGTAGTTTCTGCCTGCTCCTGAGTTTCTTGTCCAAGTGATGCTGCCTAACCTTCAGGCAGTTCAGCTTGTCAAATGCTGCCTGTTTTTGGAAATAGGTCAACCACCTGGTGCAATGGATCTCTATAATACCAGAGATTTCATCCTTAAGCCACTCATCAAAGGAAAAAGTCAAATGCATATGGAGTGGATGTGGCTGGGTAAATAAGAGAAGACCCAAATGTTCTTAACAGTTCCTAAGAAATCCCAATCCTGCTTCCTTCCTCCTTAATAAAACCTTAGTTGACCTTGTTGTTCAGGTTTTGTGCATTTGTTTTGGCAGGATTCCCCAAGTTAAGACCTGGTAAGGGGAATGCCAGTAAATCATAGGAGTGATTGTCCAGCAAAGACCTTACAATGTCTGTTCTCCCAGTGTGTCTGTGCTGGTGCTAGAAGTATCTGAGATAAATGCTCTTCAAACTTATATTCTGTTTTCTGATTTTTTGCTCTCTCTTCTGTAGGAAGGTTGTATTTTCCAACAGGATGATTAGGGAGCTAATTATGGCTAGCTAATTATAGTGAGCACCCTTTGTCAGTCACATGCCCATTGTTCTTTTATCTCTGCTCCAGTGATGAGGAGTACACATTGAAAGAGGGGTTTGGTGGTACTCCTTCAATTCGTTTTTTGAGTGTACTCTTACAAAGAATTCATGACAACTGCTGTAGCCTAGCCAGTAGGTGATGAAGGCAGAATTAAATGAGGCCAGGCTGGGTTGGATGGATTCTTCCAGGATACTGGTGGTGGCAAAAAATGTTTCCAGGAGGCGCCCCTTAGAAAGAAGAGAGTATGAGCAATGCATACAGAAGGCACTCTAGGCCTCCATTTGAGCTGACCCACTGTGAGATTGTATACTTTCTATATTTTTCAGTAAAAAAAAGTTGGGCTTTTTTTTTTGTCTAAAAGCTCTTAGATGGACAACTTTCTCTGCCACTCGTAATTTGCTTGCTGAAGAAACCATTAGGTATCTTGTTGAGCAAGACAAGCTTGTTGGACTGTTCTAAGGAGTTGCTCTGGATGAACAAAAATAAGGTGGAGAAAATAGCTATAGGTATAGATGGAGAAGTGCCATAAATGAAAGCTGAGATGAGGAGGTGCAAACGAACATGGGCTAAAATCTTTCGTTGTTTTGGGGTTTTTTTAAGTACATGTGAGTAGCTAAAATTGTTCTTAGAGAAAAGGCTAAATTGGAATGAGGAGGAGAGTGAATTACTAGGGAAATTAAAGGGCATTATGTAAATGTAAAGGATTATGTGGTGTTAAGATAGCAAAGCAACAGGATGTCATGGGTGGGTGACAGCCATTCCCAGTGAAGGGAATATGGTGCTGCTGTCTGATGTATTTTCCACTTCCAAAAGCTATTCAGGCTTAGTAAAAGTACTGTTAACTTTGTTGTCTGGGGGAGGAAGGTGTCCAAACTCTGCTCATCTTCAAGTTCAGTATTAGTCAATTGCTGTTCATTGTTAATGGATGTGAGGCAAGCACTAGTCCACTTTACTCCATTAAAAGGTCGCTTGTTGTGAAGAAGTGTATCCATTTGTCCCCTTCCAGAACCTGGGGACACATTTCAACACACTTGAGTGTTTTTGGCTGATAGTTCAACATTTGACATAAAGGTGTTCAAAAGGACTTTTAAAGACGTGCTTGTCAATGATATTTTCTAAAAGAGAAAAGAGAGTTGTTTAGATGCTGAAGAAGATGCTGAGTAGACAGGACACAGGAATTTTAGAAAGTCATAGGCTGATTTGGGTTGGAAGGCACCTCTAAAGATCATAGAGTTCGGTCTCCCTGCCATGGACTATGACACCTTCCACTAGACCAGGGCTCAGGGCCCCATCCAGCCTGGCCTTGAACTCTTCCAGGGATGGGGCCTCCACAGCTTCTCTGGGCAACCTGTGCCGGTGCCTCGCCACCCTCACAGTACAGGATTTTTAACTTATGCTTTTGCTTCCTTTTAGTCTTTGATAATAACAAAAGATTGTAGCAATTACATTTGACTGTGGCAATTATGCTTTATCACGCACTTCAGCCAAGTGATGATCTCTGTTTCTGTTTTTTTTTTGTCTTGCCTGCAAACAATAAGATTTAGTAGAATATGATGAGGAAAAAGAAGAATCAAGAAGAAATCAAAAGCTGCAACCAAATGAGCTGAAGCATAGGATCCAAAAAAGATCAGTAAACAGTCTTAATATTTCACTCTGCACAAGTAATTCTGGTTGTATAAGTAATGACAAATATGTTCATGAACTTCATTAGCAGTAGCTGAATCTCCTCACTTTGGTAAATGTGTAAGGATACTAGGGAAATATTGAATGTCCTTTACTAACATAGTTCCTTCATGTTCCTCCTGTTGAATCTTCTTGTTCAGATTGTGACTGTCCCCTTATGCTCCCTTCATTTTTAGTCATAAGTGAAGGTTCAGGTTCATCTTATATTTTTCTGAGTTATCCACCCCTCACCACAGTCCTTCCAAGACTCAGACATTTCACTGAAATAACTTTGAATAATTCATTATGCTCCTGCTTGTTGAATTGAAGAACTATCCTTTAAGCCACACAAACACCTAGTTCCCAGTGGGACCAGCTTTGGAAAGAAGCTTTCTCAGTATCTAGGAGTAGATTCTCATCTGTACTTCAGCCATAAAGACAGTGTGGATACTTTCAGTGTGTAAGGTAGGCATCTAAATGATGCCACATACATCTACCACCTGACTAATGAACAGACCTTTAACTCTCCATGTCCTGTCATTCTTGGAATGAAACATTTTCCTGGCTTTGAAAATGGCTACTGTATGCAGGGAAGTAACTGGTATTCTGCATCAAATGAGTAAAGAATTGAGACTGTAGCTGTAGTTGATAACAAATTTATCCATGTAATGAACTCTTTTTCTTCCATCCAATGGTGTTGGCATGGAAATATCAATTAGTGCTCAATAGTCTTGAATATTGACCCTTCGGTGTTCACAGCTCTGTCTCACAGTAAATCAGTTGCAATACACAGGGAACAGTTTTTATCCCCAGCGCAGCACAGGCACAAATGTTTCAGGATGCTTTAAGCTGATTTGTCTGCTTCCCACTGGAGACCAAGACTGCAATTACCTGTAACACAAAGTGTCTTTCCTGGAACTGACAGGTGGAACGGCGGCATTACCTGGTTTCCAAAGCAGTGGAGGAGGTGCAGAAAATCATCCAGCAGCTGACGGCAGAAATCAGCTACAAGGCCGTGCGATTCCAGGCTATCTCCAACTCTGGCATTCACAATGAGAACATTAAGGTAGGAACAAGAGCCCTAATGCACTCCCTGGCAGCCTGTAGGCAGCCAGGAAGTGATTTCTCCATTGTGTAAGTGTTTATATGGGCAGGTACCTCACCTGAAACACCACAGGTGATGTGCTGACACTGCACTGTGGAGTTCTAGTGACTGGGTCATTGGCACTTACTCATGGACATCTCACAGCCAGAGGAGCACCAAAGAGGGATGGGTAAATCAGGCAGAGCCTCTTTTTTCAGCTGCTGTGTTTACAAAGAGCATCTATTGCCAGAGCTGTCAATCCACAAGCAGAAGCCAAAGGTCTTTGCGAGACAGAAAGAAAAACTTATGCAGCAGTAACGTAAGAAAAAATGCTCACACCCTCATGAGCTATGACTATATTTCTCACAGGTGGAAAAGCTGTCAACTCACTAAAAAAAGAGAAAGGAAAATCAGAAGTCCTTCTTCTGCTATGAAAATTAGAAAGCTCCCTCAGAAAAATGTTTTTTCTTTGTCATGGATCAGAATTTCTTTTTTATTGGGGAAAAAAATGCTTATTAGTGGGAGAAGTGAAATGTCTCCCCATTTTGGAGCTTCAGACATGAAAATAATAATGCCCTGTCCCAGCTGTGACAGAAGAAGGCTGCTTATTTCTTGTGACTGTAACATGAAAGTATCTAGAGTAAAGACACAAGAAACAATCACAGCAATGGCAACTTCAGATGAAAACAATCTTTTTCATCTGAACTAGTTTAAATACTCTAATGTCAACCATTATAGTAAACTACAGCCATTTACAGATCAAAACACAGCAAATATGTAAATGCATGAGGCAACTTTTGCAGCTCTCTAGGGCTGAAAGGGAAGAAGTCTTTGTATCAAGCTACTGGGAGGATATGGAGGCGGAGGCAAAATATTATCACCCAGTCTGAAATGTGCCTATTGCCCTGGGAACAAAGACATTCAGATTCATAGCTTTCCTAGAATTTTTTGTATCCCAGAGCAGGTAGTCTTGTCAGTAAGTGTGGCCACAGTGACATAAAAAAGTGCCACAATCCTGATCCACGAGCTCCTTAGTGCCAGAATCTCCCAGCCACCTCTTGTGCTGGAACTAACCTGCTTGGCTAATGAGGTCTGACAGGACCAGGCTCAGGGTAAAATTGTTGCTTGGGAAAGCAAAGCAGAACAAAACCACCAAGGCAATTCATTACGAGCAGTAACTTGCTGTTATAGTTGGCTGATAAGAACAAATTCTGCTTGAAAGAAATCCTCAAAATATATTTCCTTAAAAGTGGCAGATCTGTTGTTCATGCTTAACTGAACCCAGTTGTCCATGTTATAAATCTGTGGAAGTAACACTAGGAGGACCTGACTAACTGTCCTGTATGTATGGGGCAGCAAGGAATGGGTTGATGAAAAATTATTTTGGTTTGGGCTGTCTGATTTCCAAATTTGGAAACTTTAATATCGTTGTGACATACTTCAACATAGAGGAGACTTATGTCAAGGGAAAGTCAATGTATTCATTATTCTGTGTTTAATTTTGCAACATCTTTTTTTCTGTTAGTTAAACCTACAGTGATTTTTCAGAACTTTCAGCTTCTGCTTAAAAGGAATCAATTTAATATGGTGAGAGATTCAGATCTGTTGAGAAGCCTCAAGTTCCCTTCTAAATACAGAGGGCTGAGTGGAGAATAGTTAAGAAAAGTCTTTAGGTATTCAGTGTTTTTCTGTAACCCATGTAGCAAAAAGGCACGCTTTAATGAAATACCGAAATTAAAATTCAGATGAACAAAACAGATTATTTAATTTTTAAAAGGTCTAAGTGTTTGTTTTTGTTGTGGCCCACCATTTTGGAGCTGTCAGCTGTGCTGGGCTGGTGCAAAAGCTGTGGAGGCTTCAGTAAAGTTATAACGAAGAGGTCCAGACTAATCACTGGTACTGCATTGCCCAATGGAATTGCCAGGTGTTTAATCAAGATAGGGGCAATGGGGGGGGGGGATTTTCCTTAAACAAACTCCAAGCATCCAAGGAAGCTTGCAGCTTTGCTGTGTGACTGAATGACCTAGCACATGCTTTCTCTCTGTTCTGTGCACTTCTTGTCTTCCTTTCTGCTTCTCTCAGGATCAGCCAGCTTTACTGGCCAAGTGGTCAGCTATGCTTCGGAGGAAGCGCCCATTCCACCCATCCATCCAGGTACAAAGCCTTCCTGGTGCCTGACAGTCTCTGTGCTTGCTTCCTCCCCACCCACCCTCTTCTCCAGACAACTTAACCCACCAAACTGATCCTTCCATGACTATTGTATCCTCTGCACAAGAGACTTGGTTTTTTTCTTTCTCAAAGCATAATTATTTTCTTTCTAAATTAATGTTTCTGCCTCCCTGGAATAGCCAGGTTCACAAGAATTAGGTTGTATTTAATTTGTCCAGCATACTTTAGACAGGATTTTAATACAGAGGAATTGGCTATAATTTACACACCCCAGAACTAGAGGCTCTTGCTTGAGCCTGTGACTTGCTGGGGCCCATGGCCTGTACATAGCGTGTGAGACCGTTGTGTGACAGAGCATAGGTGTGGGACTGGGGTTTGTTTAGGCCAAGAAGACACCAACTGGCCAGCTTTAGTGCTATTTCCAGCCTTGTGTATTCTGTTGTTTTCTGGTAAGCCCCAGGTGGAGGACCCTTGTGACTTCAATTTGCAGGCACTCACATAACATGTTCAGCTCTTCCCTTTGCAATCTCTTGGGTGCCAGTGCATACAAGACAGCATTTTGGTATGGGGGGAATGGCTGTTTACTTGTAAAGGTGGCTGAGGCAGTGAGAGGAGCAGTAACTGCATGACAGCTATTGTGTTTTTTCCTTATGGAGGCTAGTACTCCATTTCTGAGCTGCCCACAGGACTTCTTAGCCCCACCAAACCTGATGTGTGCAGGTCAGCTTGATCTGCACTGTCATCCTTCAGCATCCTCCTGCCTTTATGGTTTATAAATGACACAAGAGTGGCTTTCTGGTGTTTTCTTTGCTATTTCTGTGCTTCTGGCTGGCCATCTTTTGTTTTCCAAATCTCTTGCCAGGGAGCAGAGAAGACCAGCTGCTCCCTCTGAGAGAGAGAGAGAGAGACAGGAGGTGAGCATAGCAAGGCAGCCCCTGCCCTATGGTCCCTGAGTGAGACAGACACAGGGAGGGCAGCTGGGTCAGGCAAGAGTCTGCATCATCAGGCAAGTCTGCTGATAAGTCAGGTCTGAGGTCAAGCCTCTCCCCCAGTCACTGGAGCCCAGGGCTAACCTGAAATGAGGGTCCCAGACCCGTGGGCAGAAGGTGTTGGGTTGAAGTCCCAGAAAGGCTGCCTAGGGACTTTAAAGCCTGTTAGAGCCGTCAGGGCCCTGGCACCTCAGTGGAAATACTTTAAATCAGCTGAGCTACCAGAGGAAGGCTACCAGAGTGTTTTGGATTATTACAGGAGAGTGACAAGTGTGTTTCGTTCACCATGGGTGTAACCACCTCGCAGCAGCAGCTGTCACTTCACATCCTGCTCATGCAGCAGCTTCACCTTACTTATGCCAGTGTAAGTTAGGCTTGGTAGCAAGTGGACTTGAAAAGCTCCTAAGCCAACATGGTAAAAATCTGAAGGAATTTGAACACCCCTTTTGGAGCCACAACTGCCAGATGCTTCCAAAGTAGCACTTGGACATGTCTGGCTATGCCCTCAGCCAGACAGATGATGTTTCGTGGTATTTGAGTCACCTTATTCTTTCCTTGCAAATACTGTCTCAGAACTGTTCTCTATTGGAAAATGGTTGTTCCCCAAGTGAGGCAAATTAACTGGCTTGTAAACAAGCCTGTTTAAGGCTTCTTTGTCCATTGGTTGCTGCCTCCAGCCTTACACTGTTTCTGTCACACTCAACAGGAGATGCAGTTCCATACATTACAGCTGGCCAAGACCTGGGTTTATTTCTGAGAGTGCCACTGCCTCTGTAGGCCCAGGCATGTCATTTGCCTTATGTCTCTGTCCCTTTAAAGGCCAGTCAAACAGAGTGAAACACTTGTAAAATTAATGGGCCACAGCCTTATTTTGCTAATGTCTGCAGTGGACTTGGAAAGTGATCAGAAAGGTGCACTTCCTGCCACAGTTATCACTAGTAATGGACTCTAGGCTTATCTCAAGTAACAATGCTGAGATGATAACTAGCACTATTTGGGTTTCCCCTGGCTGGATCTCCAGACATATTCTCTGATGCCTTCCTGCTCCTTGGAAGCTGCTGGTTATTATATCTCCTGCAATCGCAGACTAGAAATAACAAGAAAAGGGGGAAAACACGGCAGCTGTGGTGGCAAATCAGCATCTTATCTTCTAAGAGCTTCACATCAGATTCTTTCTAAGACCATTTCCTTTTAGTCTGCATACCTCCAAGGTAACCCTTAGACAGGTCCTGGCTGTCTTCAGTTGGTCCCATCACACCATGGTTTTTCCTTCTTTCCAAACCCTTAGTGTTAGCTGTTACTTCCTCAACCCTGTTTTCCTTACTTTAGCTCAAGGATCTGCCTTTGTCTCCTCTCTCAAATCTCTCTGAACTCTCCTAGGTCTTGGCACCCAGCCAATTCCTCATCACAGTTCCTCTGCGTGGGCTGACGGGGTACAGGGAGTGCCAGGTGCGGCACTGGCGCTATTACACCGTCAATGGAGCCAAGCTCCTCTCCTCCGTGCGGGACCCTGAGGAATTGCATCAGTGGCTGGAGGTGGAGCAGTTCTCAAAAAGCCTTCAGCAGTGGCATGAAGAGGATGTGAACATCGAAGGAGATCTGGTTCCAGCCAAAGTCCTTATCGTCTTCCGGGAGCTGGTGGAGAAGTCGATTGTCTCCTGTAACCTCTCCAGTGAGTTTGGTGGGGACAGGTGGAAGGGAAACCATCACACACACAAAGTGTTTGGCTTGCGTGGTCAGAAGCTGAGCAAAACCTTCCAAAATCAGGAAGCCTTCAAGTGATTGCAGTGATGCACACAGATCTGCATTGAAGATAGAATTCAGTAGCTCTTGGGCACTTTTACCCAAGATGTTACTCCTTTCTTAGGAATTTGGGTAGAGCCTCCAGCAACATCACCCTCACAGTTCAAGTAAGAGGCAGCCCAGATTTTTAGAACATTTAGGAGTTTGTTTGGGAAAAAATCTTTCTCTACTGCAGCACCTGCAATATATTTAGATTATCAAGGAAGGTAGTATAAGAAAATTGGATACTGTAAAGATGTGTAAGTCTGAGGAGAACATGTTTGAAGATATTTATAGGGCAGATAATATTCTGGGGAAATCTTAACTGCCCACAGCTTTCCAGCATGGGATGGTGGGAACTAAGTAGAAGGACATCTACTGAAGCAAAATATGCTGGACAAGTGCTCTTTTCCCCAGTGTTCAGGCTACTCCTGTGGTGCCTCTTCCCGTAGCATGTTTCCAGGGTGACTTTACTCATCAGCAGCCTAATGAGTCTTCTGTGTTTCAGAGCAATAGAAGCCATTTCCACTCATGGGATCACACTCTGAATTGTAGTCACAGGAAAAAAAAAACATGTTAAAGTCAAGCTCTGCTAGATAATGGCATTTTTTTCATTAAATACTTGTTATCATAGCAATGGAAAGGTGGATACGAATGAAATTTCACCGTTGAGGCTCACAAGAAAGACCAGCTGGAATGGGCTTGCTTCTGAGGCTTTACTTATGTGAAAGTTATTGTGTTGAGCAGCAGTCACATCGAGTTGTTGAGTGAAAGTTAAGTGTTGCAGGAAAAATACTTGCAAGGACCCCAGAGAATGATGTTTGGGTTGATGATTCTAACACCTTTTTTGTAAGGTCTGCTGGAAGGATATGAGCTAGGATGAAGTCAGGAGAAGCAATTACCATTTTTGTTTGTTTCTGTGAAGAATGGACTTTCTTCATCCCACAGTATGGCTAAAGTTACAGAAAAAATTTCACTGATTTCCTTGCTTCCCTGTTTTTTAATTCTTTGAGCACCAGCAAAATCAGTTTTTGAGGTGTCTCACTTTTCATTAATGGAAAAAATAGGTATAAGCATCACAATGCTTTTGGAAATGCCACGAACGTATTTACAGGCTGACATAGCAGTTGCTCTAACACTTTTCAGCTGCTTGAGGTTCTTGTTGGGAGCCTGGGAACCGAATAGCTCCTGTTTTGATGCCAAGCTTGGCTCAGCAGGGAAATAGCTCACAGATTTTCTGAGGTTTATGAAGTTCTGGTTGGAATGGACTCTACTCTTTGCAAGAGAATTAACCCCATGAATTGCTCCTTAGCCCATGCCCATCAAAATGAGGTGGGATAACACACTACTCTTCAAACTGCTTACGTTCATCTGCTCAGGCTTTCACTTCAGTGGGTTAGAGGGTGAACACACAATTGGCTCAGATGGCAGAACTGAAGGGACAGTGATCCTGCCAGAGTGACTGGGACAGAAACTTCTTCCATGAACACAACTGGACCAACAGGAAACATCTCACAAAGTCCATTAGTTGCAGCTTGCTTTCCTTTCTGTACTGTTAGGTGATGTTGTTCCTGGAGATGAGCCACTCTTCTTTCACACTGAGGAAACTTCTTTCCTCCAAATCACCTTGGAACTAACTCTCCTTAACACCCAGCACTTGCAGTGATGTAGCAGTTAGTCTTTTCTGTGGGACTGCTGCACAACAGACCTTAAATTCTGGTATTGTCTTCTGTGCAAGTGCATCTCCAGAAACAAACCTTACAGATACCCCACAAATCATTCTGAATGACTGGCAGTGGTAAGTGTGATATGGCAAGGGTCTGATTTCAGATTGTCTGAAGGAAGAAGAACATCTTTAGATAGGAAGTGTTCATCTGGTCCTCTGCAATGATCTCCTTGTACTGTACCTTTAGAAATGTTAGGTTGCACCACTTGTCTAGCTTTATTTTTTAGAAGCTGATCCTGGGATTTAAGAGGACCCACAAAGGAAAAAAAGCATGGTAATTGAGTATAAAGCTGAGAACTAAGTTGTTCTTTCATCTTCCTGTTCTTATTCCCTGGGATACATTTAGATAGATTTATGTTTTCCTTATACTCTGCTTATGGCATTGAAGAAGAAGTGTTAAGGCAGACCAATAGAACTGCAAGGTCCTAGACTGCATCTTACTTGGCTTGTGGAAAAGGGCCTTTTTTAATCTATATTTTCTTCTCTTGTTGTTCTTTCACAGGTAAAGTGACAGTGCTGGAGAGCTTCAGCTCAGTGGTCCGGGTAGCTGTGGAGACATCAGAATCCCAGGTTGAGGTGGAGCTGGTCCCTGCTGTGGAGATTCCAACTTGCTGGCCTGAGAAAGCCCGGTGGCCCCGTTGCCTTAAGCGTTGGCCTTCTCAGGAAAAAGTGCAATGCATCAAGGTAAACAGGGTACAAAACACCCTTAACTCTGGGATGGAATTTACCCCTCAGGTATCTGACAGGGTTTTCCCAAAGGAGGAACTGCATGGTGATGGCAGTAGGGTTAGAAGATGTATTTTCTAAAGAGAGAAGCAATGTTTCAAAATATTCTGTCAGTTTTTATTTGGATTTTGTTTTCCCTCCCTTATGGTGGTGAATTCTATACAAAAAATTAGGTTAACTTTTTATTGCATGAGTCTCTAGCAAAGAATTCTACATCACACAGCTCTGACATGCATAATTCTTGCTCTGCCTCATGTAAGCCTTCAGCAAATGGGCTGCTGTCTTGCAGTTTTCCCTCCAGCTCAATCCTGTCTTTCCCTACAACACTCATGGCTGGACTCTGGCACTTCAGCTCAGCCCCAGATGCCATGTTCCTGCAGGCCCCATTCTGCCTTCCAGTCCTGCTCCTCTCTTAAGCACAACCTGCAAAAAGCCTGCAGAGCTGCCACCTCTGCTTTAGTGGCATAGCTGGTGCTGTTCTTGATGGTTCTAGAGCAGGATCTCCCAGCAGTAACTGAGCACACAAGGAAACAATGCAAAATGCATGTTTATTCAATGGAGAATTAAGATGGGAGCACGCCTCATGTTTGCTGCCCCTGTCTAGAATAGGCTTTGAGAGATGTCACACATGCTTTTGTAACCTCTCTCTGCACTGCTGGGAGAAGTTTGCCTCTGATCTGATGTCACACTTCCCCTGTTGTTCACAGTCGCTGGGTTTCGACCTCCTGGCCCGCTCTAATTATCACTGGCAGCTGTGCTTCTCCCGTGCTGAGCACATCCTCATGGAGGGACTTGATGAAGATGGTGGTTGTCGCATGAAGTGCTTCAGGGTCATGAGGCAGATGAAGGAAGATGTCTGGTGTGCTGGAAATAAGCCTGTCATCACAGCTTATCACCTTCAGGTAGGCATCACCCTGATACCAGTGTACAGTCGTGGGATCTGTTGCAGTGGCTTCCATCCAGTAATGTCAGAATGTTGTGGTGTAAATCATTGGAGCATCTGTGGAACTTTCAGGTAACTGTCAAAGCTGCTGTACCTTTTCATTGCTTTACGGTGACAAGGAGTTCACTAAATACGTGTTCCAAACTTCAATAAGAAACTAAGGGCTGTAGGAACATTATGTTTGCAGCAACCTAAATAATGTTAGAGTCAAGTCCCCTGCCCTGTTTTGACTTCACATTATACTTTTGTTTGTAATTGCACACTTATTTCCTGCTTCTTGACTATCCCAGCCAGCTATATACATCTGTCTCTCTGGTGGAATGTGGTGCTTTTTTTCTTTGTGGATATGCAACAAACAAAACTGGTGAGCATTATTAATGAATTAGTTGCAAACTACAGTTCTGGTGATGTTTCACCTGGGGTAGGAAGAGAAAAAAGAGGTAAAGGGGCGGTGGCATCCTCCCTGCACCTACTTCGGGGTTCAAGATGGCTTCAAACAAGATTTGTGAAGAAGAGAGGTAAGACTCTGCTATGGCTGTGTCCCCACATCTGACAGCTGCAGACAACAGATGGGCCAAAGGCAGCACCATTTGTCAGATTATAGATTAAAAATCCTGTTTTCTGGGGCTTCATCCTCCTGGAGTTGCCAGGGAGAGGCTGTGCTTTTCCCACCTTGAAGCCTCAAGCCACCAGGTCCCCACAGTAGTTGCAGATCTTTTGGTGTCCAAAACAGACGCAGTGCCGAGGTTTCTCCTAAAGAAAAAGCTGGTGATCATCAAATGCTGTTACAGTCATGGCACTACTCTAAGTCAAGATGGAATAAAAAAAAAAAAATTTGATGAGGCCGATTATAACTTAGCTGAATGCAAAACTCCTCAGTGTCTGTAAGAACAACCTGGTAGGAAAATGGTCATCCATAAGACAAAGTGGAAAACCATTTACCCATTAGGAACAATGTTTTTCCCTGGCTGAAGGAGCAGATGTGCAGGAAGTGCTGTTGCGTGGACTCTTGATCAAAGTAAGAAACTATTTAGGAGCTCTTCAGTTCTTTACTGTAACTGTACTTCAGATTTTTACTGCAAGAGAGGATTGGTTTACCAGACCAAAAGAATTTTTCAAAATTACTCACATTAAAAGGAGCAACAGGAAAAAAAAGAAAAGAAAAATGAGAGAAACAGGCAGTGGATAAACCAGCAGTTGAGCAGAGGCTTAGTGTTAGGTTTCTTCACATTCCCCCTGTCAGAGGTATCCAACAAATAGGATTAAACAAGACCCCATATGAGAAAGACCCTCTATGACAGAGGAAATCTGCCTCCCAGAAAGTGTGAAAGCCAGAGAGGACCAAGTGACTGCACTTCTTTTGCTTACCTGCATAGGAATAAAGTTCGAGGTGTGGAAGTTCAAAAAGGTCTAAGTACATTCTGAAAGCCAACTCCATGCTGTTGGTAGACAGCTGGCAGTTAGGGACATAAATGCTGGGGATAAACCACCTGTTTGAGCACCTGACCAAAAGAGCAGCGCTGTTTTCCTTGCCTCCAGAAACTTCATTGCAACTGCTGCCCATAGATCCTGCTGGAGTAGTTTTAGTGTGTCAGAAGGTAACTGCTCTGCAAGTCTTCTAGGAGCAGCTCTCAGAGAGTTACAGCTTGAATTCCTCACTATGTCTTTGTTCCCTGGTGACATTCAAAAAAAAGGCTTTGTGGTTATTGCAGCTGTGAACCAAAAAAATTTCACATTTGAAAAACTGTTAGAGAAGAAATTTGTCAGCAGTACAAATACAGATTAAGTTCTACCTTTGTAGAAACAGACAAGTTGAAGGCTGTGGTTCTGCCACCTCTCACAATGTCCGTGAGTCTCTTTTCAGGTGGCTGAATTTGCAAAATAAAATTGGGATTCAGAGGACAGCTAAGGGACTTAGCAGAATTACTGAACACAGGATAGGTGATTTTGTACTTTAAAAAGTGATTTCAGGCTGACCAAGGCAGTCATTATGGCTTTTTTGTTACAGGAAGTCTAAGTTCCTTGACAAAATTCTTCTCAGTCATGGCAAAGTCTGAGAAAATGCAGCATGGGCAGGGTAAAAATAATACTCTAAGAGCAATAATCATATGCATTTTGTTATTTTAACTATGTATTTCTCAAATACATGTTGAATTGCATAAAATAATTCTGGAGGAATAGAATATAAGACATGCAGTAAGTATCACATGTCAGAAAAAAACCAGGCAGCATCTGACCAGAAAGCAAGCCTTGCACCTGCAATAGCTTCTTGGAATCTCAGTCTGTTTAGGATGCAGATCTTTGTGCGTGCGTCTTCAGCACAAATACAGCTGAAGCTAACAAATAATTATGTTAATCTCATTATGCTCTGTCCCTCCTTGCACCTACTGGCTTCTACCTTTGGATAATAGGCCATTTTCTACAGCCTAAAATGCCTGGCATTTCTACAGAGGCTCCTGCTGGACTATGGCAAATAGGCCAAGATTATTTTAGCAAGATCATTTTCCTTGGGCTCCTGGCTCAGTCAGTGGAGAGTGGCTCCTCTGGGGAGAGATCCTAACCAAGCACCTCTGAGCTTCACTTCCTGGTCCCCAGAGGAAACTTTAGTTGGGATCCCTCAATTGCAGAAACGTTAACATGGGGAAGGAGCAGCGCAAGTCTCAGTGATTTCCGAGGCTGTCAGCCATTTACCAGCACTAAAAGTGCCTTAGTAAGCTGTCTGAGCCCTCGACAGAACCTCTAACACATCTTCTCTCCCATCTGCTTCTTGCAGACAGTGCTATTCTGGACGTGTGAAAAATACCCACGCACCAAGGATTGGCGCTGCTTCCCTGAAGCCTTTCTGAGGCTGGTACAGAAGCTGCACAAGTGTGTAAGCCAGCACTTCCTCAAGCATTACTTTCTCAAGAACACCAATCTGCTCAAATATGCCAACACCAGTGACCTGGACCTGGTGGCCAGCAAGCTCGCAGTCTTCTTGGAGAACCCTGTATTCTGCCTGGACTAAGGCAGGCAAAGGTCTCACCCCAAGCCCGAGTGGATCCCCCAGCTCCTCTCCCCATCTGTGGTTGCTCTCCGTGCCCTTCCAGTAGATGCTGCAGCTGGCTCTGTAAGGCAGTTGGCACATGCAGCGCGAAAGAGAAGTGTTGAGCTGGCAGCGGTGGGCGGTGAAAACTGATGGGAGGTATCACTTGATGCCCAGCTGATCTAATTTGCTTTCAACAGTGACAGCCTGCCTGGAAGCTACAGCCAGTGAAACCCAACTTTCTGTGTCAATCAGAGCAGGCAACTGCCTTGTTCTGTGTCTCCGGTCTTGTGGCACCCAAGCTGAAAGGCAGTGCAAAGGAGTCTCGCTCTGCTGCCTCTGTAACCCAGCACATGTATTGTTGCTGCAGTCGCCTTTCTCACGAGGACAGCGGCTTTAATTGCCTGCTTACCTCACAGGCCAGCTCTGCAGAAGGGCAGAGGAACATTTCCGAGGTGTTCTGAAGCTGGAAGCTTTCTCAGATAAAATGCAGTTCAATGAGATTCTGCTCCAGTAGTATCCAGTAGGGATTTAACCATGCTGCTAGTAGTGCTGAAGAGCTCAATGGAAGCAAGAAGAGGAACAGTGGATTTTGCCTCTTCATTTTTCTGTCCTCGACTTATATTTTTCTTCCAACTGCTTCAAATATGTCTTTATCATGTTTGCCTTTGCCAGATGTGCTCGTGCATACAGTCAGGGGGCTTTGGCAGGGCAGATTTCACTCCCATCCCTGGCTCCATCCAGCAGGCTGGAGGAGGAGCAAGTCTTTCCCTAGTTGTTAGCACCCACATATTTTTGGATGCCATGCAGTAGGAGAGAATTTTTCAAAGGCTCTTAGCTCCAGGACCCCCCCAGTGCTTTTAATTTTGTGGATGTTTCAAAAGAAAATGAATTTTAGTATTTCAGAAGAACAGCGCTTTAGAATTAATATGAAGAATGCTAGTTTTAATGATATTAAATCACTGAAACTAAACCAAAATAAGGGGGATTTTGGGGTTTGGTTTGGTAGGGGTTTTTGTCACGCCTGTGCAGGAAAGTAAATAAGTCCTTTGCCAAGGGGGGGTGTCAGAGGTGGGATTTGCATCCCGTGCTCCAGGGAGCTGCAGGAGGCACATCCACGGCGCGGCGTCTCCCCGTCGTGGCAGGCTGCGGTACAGCCCCGTGTCTCCAGTGCAGCCTCTGCCTCTGGAGCAGGCTTTCTTCTACAGTTCTTGAGCAGATATGGGTCAGGAAGGATCCCAGCTGTGTGGTCCTGTGTCTCCTGCATCAGATCCCTCCATGTATAGACCTGACCCTGCCATATAAACTGGCAGGCTCTTTGCTCAGATCCTCGGAATACCCTCCAAGTTGCCTTTGCACATGGGTAACTGTGTTGTTTGGAACTGCTTTGAACAGTTAACTTCTCCTGCTGAACCGTTGTTCTCCAGGCTCCCTAAATGGGACACAAGCGTCAGTTTCATGATGACACCTCCTGTTGAAGTGTGGCTTTCCTGTTTCCTGTGAGCTGAGCTGTTTCGGTAAAGTGCAAGGAGATGCCAATCTGCCAGGCAGAGTCAGGCAGCTGTGGCAATGAAGTAATGTCTCCTGTTTCATCTTGGTTTTGCCTTGTGGTTGAAGAGCTGTCTTCTGAAGTTAGAGGAGGGCAAAACCTATCCAAACTGTTCAAGGACAGTGAAAAACATTCAGAGCTATTAATCCAAAATTGGGTATTTTACAACTCTAATGTATGATCCTTTTGGGATTTAGCTGTGGCTTTTGAAGAATTTATCTCCCTTTATAGCTGGGTGAAAAAAAGTATTTCGGTGGTGATACCTTAACTAGAATGTTCCGCTGCTCTGCCAGAGTGGCAGCTTCTTACAGCCAGAAATGACTCAGCAAAGCCAGGAAATAAGCACAGAATGATGGACCCCTGCTTTGAGCCAGGTCTGATCAGTTTTTGCTCTATTTTCTTCTCGTTTACACAAGCAAATGCATCAGCTAGCATATGCTGCTGCAGAAAATACCCTTGTCACCACTGAAACATGGAAGGTGCATTACTATTGACCACAAAGACACAGCAACAATTCCCCAGCTTTTTCTCCAGAACAGCAAGAGGTGATACAGCTGGCCACTAGCAAAGGGAAAAGGCTTTGAGGAAAGGACTAAAGTGTTCACAGAAGTAGTTGAATACAAGAATTCATTCCATCTCAGAGACATCTTTGAGATACTATCTTATATCATCTCATGCAGGTCTTCTTGGGTGTGTGGGGTTTTGTTGTGAGGCAGTTTTTTGTGGTTGTGCAGGAGGTCTCTTATTTAAAAAAACAAACTTACCAAATACATTTATCACATGTCTTACCACAGTAAACTTTCTGCAAATAGCTTTTCACTTTTACACCAAGCCTGAGTGCAAAATCATGGCCTCATCCCAAGATTTTCCTCCAAAAAGAGACACTACATTGTATTTTGGCTACAGAATAAGTTTTATGTTTCATATTTATAATTTTTCTTTTTAAAAAAGTGAGCATTTGGACAAATACAGACTTTCTTGGAATAGGTTTAATCAAAAGTTCTTTGTTCAGAACATCTGGAAGGAATGTGATGACCATTTTCTCTCCCCCTCTTTTTCATTGCTTTCATCAGTATTTGCTGCATTCTCAGCCCTCACCCCAGTCAGCATCACTCTGTCTGTCACAAATTTCAATTGAATGTGTTGCTCTGCCATAAAATCATACAAAACCCATGATGTTTTAGTCTTTTTACAAAGCCTGCCTTCTAGTCACTAGAGGGCAACGTCTCTCTGAAGCACAACCACTGATCCACCATCCCGCTCTTAAAATCAGCATCTTGTTATCATCGAGCTGAGACAAATGAGCTCGATTAATTTAATGCTGAATTCTGTTGCCAAAAAGGAGAGAAGAGACCACGGGAGAGCTTTCTAATAAATAGCAAGACTTGGGTAAAAAGTCTCTAAAGTCTGGAAGCCACTTTAAGAGCCAGAATATTGATCAATTGTTTCTGATGGTCTTGCAGTAATTCCCAGCAGGCTTCGATTGGGAAAGCACCAACAAGCAAAGTGCAGGCAGGGTTCTGGGAAGGAGGGAACTTGCAGGAATAGCCACTGCCCTGCTCCATTAGGGTACTGCCTTCTCTCCATGGGGCTAGGTCATGACTCCCATGTGTGCCTACCCCTCAGACTCCTCTGTCTCCCTCTTTTTTTTCCCCCTCCTCCAGAAAAAAAAAAAAAAAAAAAAGAACGAAAAGAAAGATATTTTCTCGGAACAACTTTTCTGATGGCACCCCTTTGGCTCTGGTGGGAATGGTCATTTCTCAGTGCACATCAACTCTCTTTTAGTTCATGGGACCCAGGTGTACCCAGAGGCTATTACAGACCATCTACTCACCCTCACTTACAGTCCATCTTTAGTTTGAAATGCTGCCCAGCAATCAAGTTAGATCACCTTGCAAACTATGTTTCCAGTGGGAGCAGCCTGGCCTCTCTGACCAAAGCTGGGACATGGACAATGATAGGCAGGATAATTCTGCCTTCACACTAAATATTTTTTCTGCTTACCAATGCTAGGATTTCTGGTTTTGAAGAGAAACATATTTTTTATTATTATACCCCACCCCCAGCGCACATCTGAGGCCCTTGCAATGTCGCATGAGATACTGACACAGCAGCCAATGCTCAAATCATGATAAGAGATCCCACTCACCCTATCAGGCCAACCTGTGCCATTAATGTAGGAGATATGTGGTGCCCTTAACCTCTTTGGAATCTGACTTCTCTGGCTGGAATAATACGGACAACTTCAAAGGAAATTAAACAGCTGCAGGTAGCAAATGTGTTTTAGCCTGTTCTGACCCAAGCCATTGCAGCACAAAGAAAGGGACAACACTTCCATCATGTTGCAGATACTTGTCAGTTCTTCTCCAAGCAACATCTTTGAACTGAAAGGACAGCATCAGCACCTGTCTTTGAAAGCATCTCCTGGATGGGTGATGAAGAATGCACAGATGCCACCAGAGACCAAGCCTATGGAGAGTGCAGAAGGTATTTTTCACAGGAAAGATTGTCTAATTTACCATTAGCATCTTCACAAATACAAATTACAAGGAAATGCATTAAGGAAAGAATTAATCAGATTGAAAGGCTTTGTAGTAATTAGGAAAAGAAATGGCATCTTCCTAGGCTCCCCTGGGTGGTGGTAAGTACCAGCTGCACAACTGTGGCTTGTGCCACTTCTGGACTAAAAATCTTAATATCTTTTTGTTTCCATTCTTAGAGAAGCCACTCTTGGAATCAGGCAGCAACACAGGCCAACAGCTCTGAGAAGCATGAACTGAGCCTGCTTCAGCCTGGGAGGGCACCACTTTATGTGCAGGGTGGTCTAGAGCCTGATCCCAAGCCATGGCTCAGTTGCATCTGGCCCAGCACATTTTTCCTGTTGCCTTGGAGGAGATGGGTACCATTTGTTATCCAGCAACTCTTCTGCCACCACTGCAGGCAGCCTTACACCCACCTGCTTCTGCAGCACATCCCAGCAGCAGAGAACAGGCCATAGCCCCTTCTGGTGCCAGTATTGTCACCAGCACAGCTGGGGGACCTGAAGGGCAAGGCTGCATGCACTGCAGGTCCAGGAGGCTAGCAAGGCACTCCAGGGGAAAAGTTTGGTTAATTCAGGAGAGCTTAAGAAAGTCCAGTTCCAAGCTAGTAGTCAACCAAAACAAAAATGCAGTTCAGAGGAATTTTGTTTAAATCCATGGTAAAAATTGCTAAGGAAATTAATGTTGAATTCCTGGGATCTCATTTTAAAAGGGTGAGGAAGTGTAGCTGGGAGGAATGTCATCAGCCACCGAATCCATCTGCTGCTCTTCCTGGTCCTTTCCCCCCAAATTAACCAAGAGCAGTTTCAAAGGTAGGTGGATACTTTGCCCCTGGCTCCCAAGGCAGGCAGATTATTTCAGACCCACACACATCATTAAGAGCTTTCTTTGAACTTTCAGCCTAGATGTGTTCATAGCCAGTGCAGTCTGGTTTGTACCAGTACAGATCAAGCTGCTGCTCACCCTCCAAAGGTTTGCTCTGTGCAACCATCACAAGGGTGATCATAAGCTCCCTTCCCTTTAGCTGAGTGTGACTAGATGTGCCAAATTCTGTGGTCTCTCTTTCTCTGATAAAACCTCTATTCCAGTCCTACTCTATGCTGAGTGTAATTCATCTCTGCACAGACAACCAGGCTGGTTTGCAGCCTTCCAGATGGAGTCTCATCAGTATCTCCTGTAATGGCATGTCACATTGATAATACCAATCCATGCAGTATATCCCCTGTGCTGAAGAGGAAGGAAAACAGAGGTTTTTCAAGTTCCCTTAAAAAACAACTGCAACTTCAAAGGAGGAGCGACTATCATCAATGATTTCCTTGGCAAACCAGGTTAGGCTGGTGGAAAGGCTTGCCGTGGTCTGGTTGTCTTGGAAGTGAACCACATTCCCGAGGCCATGGGCCAAGAGCTGCATCATCTCCATAAGACCTGAGCTCAGGCCAGAATCAATAAGTCTGCTCCAGCCTGTTCTTCTCTGCCTTCCCCAGGCAACAACCAGCTCTGGCCTGTAGTTCTCCCACACTTCTTCCCCTTGAGTTAGTGGTAGACACCATTCCTCCTTGTAACACATATCCAGCTTTTACCAGTAAGCTGAAGAGTTTGGCTGGTTTCTTGCTGTGTCATTAAAATGCCATAGACTGGAGAGGCAACAGATCAGTGACCAGAGCTAATAGCAGCAAAAAGGATTAAAGGAACAATGGATCTTGAGTGTAATTTATGAATGCCATTAGCCACTGAGAGGGAATTATGTTTTGGCTGCAGTTCTGAGGGAGAAGGGTGGGTCTTATCTAGGGAGGAAGAAAAAAAAAGTGTCTGATTGCATTTGGATTAACAAACAACTATATTGATTTGCCATGTGATACATCATGGGCTTTTATGTTTAGATGAGATGTAATAACATCTGACTGAAGACAAACTGTATTTTCTCTATCTTGTATTCAGACCCTCATGGCCAGACAACATTATGGTCACATCTCACAGCTGCCAGCTACGGAGCATCTGCCACCCTGCCTGACAGAGCACAGTTCTCCATCAAAACTCTTGCAGAAAGGCAGGTCTTCTCCTCTTAGAGGAGAGACACTACATTAGTTGCATGAGTGTTTCCTTGTAGCCCATGCCCCACGTCCTGGGGATGGGACTGAGCAAGCAATGCCTTTGTTTGCAGTCTCCTCTGCCTTTCGTTTGATAACTGACACAGTATCTCATTAAACTCCTTAGCTTGGCAGCTGGGGCCATTTGTTATAGTGTGATATAAAGGATCATAATCAGATTAAAGCTCAGGATCATATTGTGGAGACAGAGATTAGACTGGAGAAGAAAGAGAAAGTTTAATTTTGTGTGACAGTGCAGAGTTACCTCTGCTGGGGTGGTAAGGAGGGTAAAAAGTGATTGTGGAGGCTCAAGCCTGAGGAGATTTGTTTTGATGTCTCCCTGCTCAGTTTTGAGCAGAAGGGTTTTAGCACACACTTTGAAATAGGGAGTAGCTCTGCAGCCCCACCAGCCCCTCACTGCTTTCCTTTCCCAAATGAAGGCCTGAACAGGGGGCTTGCATGGGGAAGGAAAGCTCAGCAGGTGTAAATGATGCCAGAAGCCAAAGCTGCATGTGCACTGAAGCGTGGTACTTCTGGGAGGGGGTTGCCCTTGACTTAATTATCATTATCTCTGTGCTGGAGGCCCAGGCCCTTGACTGGAACTGCTGTTCCCCAGTTCCTTCCTGTTCCAGTGCATTTAGCACAGCATCCTATGAGTCCTCCAGCAGTCTGGGGACAGGAGACATCCTCCAAAAGTCAGCAGGAGCCCCACAGTGAGAATATGCACTTAGGAGGTCTTCTTGTGATCTCCTCTGAGCTGGTTTGGTGAGTATTAGAAGCAGCAGTAAGGGAAAAGCTGGCAGGTTGGGAAAGGCAGCATACAGATGGATTTCTGGCATCTGTGGCACCAGAGAGAAATGACCACAAGTCAGAGCAGCTCGGTCTCTGTTGTGAGCCCGTTTATCAGACAGGTCTTAGGAAAGACCCCAGCTACCTCCAGCTTTAGAATCAAACTCAAACCTCTGCAGTTCTCTTCATGGACATTATCTACTCACATGATCACATGCACATCCTATCATGACCAGTGAAAACAGTGGGAACATGTTAATACACTCATTTTCAAAAATGGTGGCAAGGCAGAGTCCTATCCCAAATGAAGTAAATGGATGTCAAAAAAGAGGAGATAAAAATTAGTATATAAATTTTTTAAACTGTACCTAAGACCCTGTTCCTGCACTCCCTCTGTTACTTGTTCTGGAGATACACTTAATGGGTAATATATTATCTCACTGGCTTGGTCTTTTGCTCAGATATTGTACCCTCTTTTTTCTCTTTTGTCTGCCCTCTGTTCCCCAGAGACCAAGTACTTTAGGGCAGGAGCCTGGCATACAAAGATCTTCAGTTTCATTGTGCTTCCTGAAACTTAACACAATGCAAACCCTTAGCAAAACCTCAGAGTAACAAAGGAGATGCTGATCTGAACAGCTGGAAAGACAACAGAGCCTTTCCAGCCACCCAAGATAACTCCTGGGGTGATAAGGAGGTACTTGGGGAGGAGCAGATGGATGAGTGCTCCTTGTGAGTGCCACAGCCATGCAGATCGCTAATGACATCCCCTGGTTTAGGATGATGAAGTGGCAGCATGCAGGGGATGGCAGTGCCAGATGCTCGGTATATGGCTTCAGGGAACTCACACCCGATATTAACAACCAAAAAAAACACGGCAGCAGACTGTCTTCCCCTCCTGGTGCCTGACAGAGACTGCAGAAGGGCACTCACACAGTGGGAAAGCCCACACCTAGCTGTGACACTCCTCAGCCTTCCAGCAGGGTGGAGTGATTCTCTCTGCTTCCTCAGGGCCAGACATAGTTCTGGGCTGTTCCCGGGACTTCTGCATGGCATGGTGACTTTGGGCAAGCTCCCGCACCCATGAGCAGCCAGGGAAGCTGCTCAGGAGGCAGAGCCTTTTGATGACACTTGGAGGATTTCTGCTCAGCCTACAGCCCTGGTGGGAGTGGGGAAGGGGCAGAAATCCTGCTCTGGCTGGCCAAGCCCACCTTGGGTGTAGTGGCAGCCTGAGACAGTGTTGTACAGGATGGCAGCAGCTGTGTGCCCGCAGGAGCTGCTCCCCCTCTGGCCAGACACGTTCCCAAAGGCATCCCTGATGATGAAAGAGGCTGCTTCCAGCAATGGCACCTCGAGTCTTGATGAAGATTTTAATAAGTGGTGATGATCATATGCAATATGCATACAACAGATATTCTGTAATGTATGCACCAATCTCGCCAGGCCTGGGCTGTATTTTCCTGCATCACTCTCTAGTGGTACACGGGCACCATCAATTTGGGGCAGAGCCCAAGCTCTCTCTGCCTGTACTTCCAGCTGGAGCTGGAGGCAGCTGTCCCTGTAAGTACAGTGCAAAATGAGCTGCCCAGAGGAGCAGACTGGTCAAATGTTGGGCTCCTGTGGCCCTGGTGACTTTGTCAGCAAAAGTAGCCTGTGCTCAGGTGCTGTCCTTGTGTTAAAGGCCCCTAAATACAGTGACCCTGCTTGAGCCCCCATGCAGGGAGGCCCCAGTCCTTATTGTGCCTCTTGGAGCTGCTGCAGCACAAGAACGTACTTGGAAGTGTTTCCAATTAGGTTCCTCCAGCCACTGAGAGAGGGAAATCTGAGGCACAGTGGTGAGACATCAGAGCTGACAAAGTCAAACTACACGATGCACATGGATTTGGGACCTATGGCAAGGTCCGCACCTAGCACCTAAAAACATAGGTACCAACCCTCTGGCAAATTAAAATACTTCAAGAGCTGTTAAAGAAATCCCAAACTATGATCAAAGACCTAATATGATCAGTGCTTTTCCTGCTGCATGTGAAAAAGCCACATGGCAAGCTGGGCTGATGGAGGTTGGGATGTGACAGAGGTCAGGATGTGGAGGTGGATGGCATTTGGAGGTGGCAGCAGCCTTATCAAGCAGCCTGGGCAAAGCCCTTAATGTGATCCCAGCATAGAGAGGCTGTAGCCACTGGTTGCTTTCATTTGCTAGGATTTAACAAGAGCAAAGTTTTTCCATTCAAAGTGGAGGACCACTTCCCTGTTTGTATTCCAGTACTTAACATTCCCCTTTTGCCTGGGAAACCACAGCAAAGGCTACTCCTGGTCTTCTAAAATTTAATCTCTTAGAACCTTCAACCTACAGTCAAAACAAGAAAACAGAAAACAACATCTCAACAAATAGTCACTGTTTACATCCAAGATACATGTAATTTATTAAAACCATGCTAGCATCCAAACCCAGTGTTTGCTTCCTGAGCTCTGTGTAGCACCTGGTTAGTGAATAGGAGGGCACTGGGGGCTTGGGGTGTTTTTCTAAACAGGAAACATCTCAGAAAACAAATAGAAGTTTTGGCAATACCCAGTAGTTGTTGAAACACAGCCTAAGGTAGTTTGGGAAAGTCCTAATACTCATTTCTGTTTTACCCAGGGCACTTCAGCTCCTTGAGAGGCTGGTCATGTACCCACAAACTTGCTGTGCTAAACCTTCACTGAAATTTCACGCAAAACTCGTGGGTGTGAACAAGTGCATCCTTTTCTCAGTTCACAGAGAGACTGATCTGGTCTGTGACCAAAAATAAAGGAAAACTGTGATATGTGCCCAAGTCTAGGGCTTAGTAGGGAGAAGCACCAATGTCAGCCCAGCATGCATCTTGTAATGCTGACAGCAGGGCTGTGTGGGAACAATACAATAGTTCTTACCTACATACACTGGACAACAGCTCAATCTAAACCTCATTCTATTAGAGGCTGAAGTTCAAGCTTAGCTTTTATTGATTTTTTTTTCCAGTGGTCTGTTCTTACAAGCTTCTTGTGGCTGGAAAAGCCATATAACAAAGCCTGTTCAAATGAAGTGCAGGTGCAGGGGTCTCACTTGAAACACTTGTAAGAGAGATGCATGGTAGTACTTTGAAAGATGACCATTAAAATCTCTTTTCTTCCTTCAATTTATCCTTACAAAATCCTCAAAGGCATCTCCAGACCCTCTCCCTGGCCTGGGCAAGACATGAACCTGTCGCCCTGTTTTTGAAAGCCTTCTGAAAAGTTTATATTCTCGAATCAGATTTTCTCACACATTGTACTAAAAACACTAGCTTTGTTTACATTCCTTCTTGGAGAAGGGAATCTGATGGACTGGGCACTTAGCCAGTCTGGTTGAGAGGTGGGATTTCATCTTCCAATCCTCTCTCACTTTGCAAACCCTATAAATTGTGTATCCATAATAAACGGGCTCTCTTTTTGGGGGCTTCTGCTGTTCTCTCGATTGTGGTGAAACCGTGTCCTTCTTTTCGTGTCCTGTTGCTACATGAACCAAACCCACATCAGCTCATCTTGAGAATCTGGAAGAGCTGGCTAAAACCTGAGCTGGATTTAGCAGGATTTTTAAGTTGAGGGATCTGTAGTTTTTCCTTCCAGTATGACATTTGGAACAGGTAGAACTGTGCACCGTTTTGGGAGGAGGGAGGGAGGTGTGATTGTCATGGTGCATATTCCAGGCTTCTCCTTGTATTAGTGCATAGGGCAAAAGGATGGCCTGTGACTTGTCCAAAGTGATGCAGCAGAGGGTGGTACACAGACCTGGACCCAGCTCTCCCAGCCTTCTGGCCTGACTCCTTAATGTGTGCTGAGCTGGGAAAGTCATATGTGACTGCCTGGCTGCTCTGTAGGACGAAAAGCTGCTGCTGCTGCTGCTGCTGCTAGTGAGGCTGTGTTGTTTTTCTCTATGTTGATATTTGGTATCATTAATGGTATGATTTCCTTTCTATTTGTTTGCTTGTTTAAATCCTTCTTGGTGATTACAGAGCCATCTCTTGCCAAATTGCAGTGCTCCATCTGGACATTTTTTGTGCCTTGTGCCTAAATATTATTTACAGTAATTTCTGTCTGTAAATGCAGGGTTGTCATAAGGAGAGCATTTTTTATACCACTGCCTTGGCCTCTGTTTCAAAAATGGTGCCTGCAACAGGGCAGGCAGGACTAACTGGCAAGGTCGTATTCCTCAGACTGACCAGAAAGAGCAGTATTTGCAGTAATTCTGTTGCTCTGGCTTAGGCAGGAAGCTGTACAAGTATCTGGGCTACTGTCAGTATCTGCCCAGAAACACAGGGGCAGGGTATGAGTGGATGCTATCACACTGTCCTGGTGCAGGGAGGTGACACTTCTCTGCCCTCCCTTCTGCTGCCTGATCCAGCCAGCTCAGGTGGGAGTCTTGCCACGGGTTGTCAATGTCTCAGCTCCACAAAAACACCAGCTGTATTTGGGGACAGTTTCTGCCCCGCAGCTGCACCTCCAGGTGAAGGGGGTATTTATTTCTCCCACACCATGGGCAGGGCATCGCTCCAGCCCTGCTGCTGGCAGATGGGTGCCCTGGTGCCCATCAGGGTGACAATGGGTGTGCAGCTTCAAGCTCTGTTCACAGCCTTCCAGGGTGAGCCCTTCTTGCTCTCCTCCCGTGTTCCTGAGCTTGTAGGGTGTGGTGTGTGTGAGCTGGCGAGGGCACAGGTCATGCCCTACATCCAGCACATGGCAGCTGGTCCCCTCTAGAGTGTCACAGTGCCATCCTCCTGCTTCTTCTGCTGGAAGAGCTGCAAGCACTGGGGAGAAGGGGCGGGCAGGCTCCAGGTTGCCTTGGTTGTGTTCTCCCCTGTGCTCTGTGTCTCTTTGGTGTGTTAGGGAAGAAGGTGCTGCCAAGGGTCCTGCTGTTTACTTATTTAACTCATGTATCTGCTGCAAGCAGCCCCCAGCTCCCCAAACCCTGTGCCACAGTCCTTGTGCAAGCTTTTCCTCTGGCTGCAGTGTTGCTGAAGTCTGGGACAGAGGGGGAGCAAGATAACGGGAGGCACTAAAGTGGCTGTAATACAAAAAACATCTTTGTGACAGAGAGGCGCTGGGGAGGGCTAGGAGCTGTTGCAGTGGGAAGGCTGAGGATGGTCTGAGGGATGTGGAGGGAGGCCGAGAGAACCCTTTTCCCACCAGGAATTCTGTTTGCGAGAGCTCGGCGGCCACTGGGGTGCAGTGCAGCCCCGCCATCCGCCCGCGGCCGGGCTCCGGCACCCGCCCAGGTCCCCACTGGGTCCCGGCTCGGGTCCCCACTCTGAAACCATCGGGGTGGCCGAGGGCTGCTTGAGAACAGCAGTCCGGGCACATATAAGCCTCCTCCATTCCCCGCAAAACCCGATGTGGGGAGCGTGGTCCTCTGTGAAGTATGCCTTAGGAACAAGTCCCTCTCGTGGGGAGTGGCAGAAGGAGCTGGGGCAGGTAGAGCTAATCCTCCAACCCGTTTTAAGCAGGGGGTTCCTGGATTTGGGACAGCCCAGCACCAGAGCCAACCCTGGCAAGGCAGTAGGTACTTGCCCATCCTGGGCAGAAGCCAGGGGTGATCTGCACGCCAGGCCAGAGTTTTTTCTCACAGTCAGGTAGGGCAGAGCATTGCTTCAGACATGGGCATCTCCACAAAAGTCTTCCTAAAAAGTTTCTCACACAATTTAATTTCATCTGAAGGTGCACAGGTTTGGGGTTTTTGTTCGCATCTGCTCTGATCCAAACCTAACTTTTTCTCTCCATTAGCTGTGCCAGCATGACTGAGCAGGCTCTCCCTGGGCAGCAAATGTGCCCATTGCTCCACACCTGCCCCATGTCCCTCCTTGGCCCTAGCCTGGGCCAAGAACATCATGTACCTGCTGGTGGGTGGTGCTCGTCAGTGACTCTGCTGCACTGTTATGTTCCTCAAGCCAACACCAAAAGTTTTCCATTTTTTTTCCCTTTAAATGAATGCACTAGATTTATTGAGTAATGGAAACTTTCCATTCCAAATGACTCAAGTTACACTGGAAACTGAAATACTTAAATATTTCTCATCAGCCCTTTACACAGTTCCCTCATGTTCCTTCTCTCTGGAAGGGCTTTTAAACCCACAGATGAACTGAGACCACTCACTGCCCCCTGCTTCACCAGACCTCAGTGCAGCCTCCAGGTGGCTGAGCACAGCAGCTCCCCTTGCTGGGATCGAGGTGCCCTCAGGCAGCACCACGGGGCCCAGATGCAGCCAGGCACTTTGGATGCAGTTGCTAGTCCCAAAGCCAGACTTTCAGCCTGTGATGGATGCATGTGCCTCCTTAAGAGTGCTGGCAATCAGATCCACTGGGTCCAAATTCCTTCCCACCCGCCCAGATACCAGCTCAGGAAGGCAGTGGGTGCTGTGCCAGCCCAAAGGAAAGTCCAGGCATGTGGATAGCTGGCATGGGGGGATGAGGGTGTCCTTTAGTTGCTTAGCATGGTGCTTCTACTCTCCCACTCTGATCTGGGGCACCTGATGGCTCCCCTGGTCACACGCAGCAGTCCAAGGAAGTCAGGATGATGCTGTGTGGAAACTGTAGGCAGTACTTTGGATCTGCTTTGAGCTTCGTCCATCTCCAAAAGCTTGTCTCTAAAAGGAGTTATTTCAGAGTAGAGGAAAAGCACTCACACTTTATGCCACGCATGGTGTTACTTTGGAAGAGTAGTTATCATGCAAATACTACTTGCATCCAAATTAATTGCTGGGCAAGTGCATGCCCTGTGTCAGCAAGTCAGCCCTACCCTGGGTTACAAGATTTTTGAAGACAGCGCTTCCTGGGACCGGCAGCCAGGTCACAAAGAGCACTGGGCTGTTGGTGTGGCTCCCTGCTGGCACTCAGCACAGCTTGGCTGAGCCCTGGGGACAGTGCCTGTGCCTGTCAGCAGTCCCCCTCCCTGCCACCATCCCCAAGCCTGCAGCAGCCCCCTGGGTGCAGCAGGAAAGGGGTGGCCCCAGCAGGGATAGCTCTCCTGCTGCTCACCCTTGCAGCGCAGCAGCCAGCCCTGCCCAGTGTGTAAGGTGATGGGGTGTGGGAAACAGGATGCCAAAGGGGGCCTGGCCCCTCCGAGTGCCTCCCAGACAAAAGAGTCACAGTAAAAATCATGCTGCCCTGCTTTGGAGAGGACCTCTTGAGAGCATGATGGTGTGCCCCTGGTACACCATCTGTCAACTTCTGTCCCACGAGACAGATTTCCAGTACCTAAGGAGGGCCTACAGGAAAGAGGAAGAGACCTATTTGCGAGGGCACACAGTGATAAGACAAGAGAGAATGGCATCAAACTGAAACAGCGTACGTTGAGATTCCATATTAGGAAGAAATTCTTTACTCTGATGGTGCTGGGGCACAGGAACAGGTTGCCCAAAGAAACTGTGGATGCCCCACCCCTGGAAATGTTCAAGGCCAGGCTGGACAGGGTTTTGAGAAACTGGTCTAGTGGAAGGTGTCCCTGGCCATGGCAGGGGGCTTGGGACAAGATGACCTTTAGGGTGCCTTCCAACCCAAACCATGCTATGATTCTGTGTGTCCCCATGTCATGGGCAGGTGCTTTCAGCTGCAGCCATGAGGACCACAGAGGATAAGCAGAGCCCCGCTGCAGCCAGTGGGCTGAGGATGGTTTGTGCAGCTGAGCCAGCTGCGGCGAGCCCAGAGTGTTTGGCCTTGTCCTGGTGTCACCAGATGACTCAGGTCACCCTGGTTTCCTGAAGAATGACAGGCAGCACTGGGCAGCCAGGGCGAGGCTGAGTCACTGCGGGCAGAGCAGCTGTACGCAAAGTGCCGCAGGCCATCTCGGATCCTTTGGCAGCAGGAGCGCTGCCCCAGTCAGATCCCCGCGGCCGTGGGCTGGGTGGGAGCAGGAGCGGGAGCAGGGGCTGGAGCTGTGCCGCAGCAGGAACAGCATGGGAACAGCATGGGAGCAGCGTGCTGCCTCTTGCAGCGCGGCTGGAGACTTGCCTCTGACCGAGAGGTTAAAACAATCCCTCCCTGGCCTTCGGGGGGGGGTTGGATTTCCACTGAGAGAAACGGGGGCTTGGACAGGAGATTTCTGACTGAAGTGCTGCTTTGCTGCAGTTCCATAGGCGATGGGGAGAGCGAGTCATGGTGATTTATTTCCTAGCCCGCCCCTTCTGAGCCCAGGCTCTGTGGATGCCATTTGCTGACTTCCCCTTACTCCCCACCCAGCCCTTCTTTTGCATCCTGCTGGGGTTTTCTTTGCCTTACATACAGGGCAGCTTTTAAATCTGGGTAGTTTCCCTCTTGATAGTAATAATTTAAAAAGACAAAACAGCTCTTCAATTTGAGCTGTTTAGTACATCAAACCTGTATCAACCATCACAGTTATTTATAAATCACTTCTAGGGTTTTCATAATAAATATTACCTCTCAAAGCCTGAAAGAGAAGATGAAAGACCCTGCTCTTCATCTTAAATATAAGAGAAACCTTGATTTTTCTGCACGGGTGGCTGCACTGGGCAGCACTGAAGAACACCCACAGTTGCTAGTTATTCCAGTAAAGCTCCATATTTTCATTTAAAAATAATAAAGTAACTTTCCAGGCCTGGGCTGTGTGTGGGGGAAAGTGTGAAAAATGAAACGTACAAGCCTCACATTTTTCATACTGAGCAGCAAATAAACCCCCTACAGATTAATTTTAAAATAAAATCTCAACTTTTTTTATCCACCTTCATGATACTTCAAAACTTCACATATGAGGGTTCTTTATTAGTTATTTTTCTCCTTCCTGCCTCCACCCCACCCCAAAAGCTGGGGAGCTGGCAATAAAAAGGCAGCCATTAATCCACCCATCAAGTGGTTCTGAAAATGTGACCTGTGGCCATGTAGCTGAGATGGATGGTGGTGCCAGGCTGACTGTGTACATAGCCAGGGAGGAGCCTTCTATATTTAAAAGGCTCATATGGTGGTCAGAGCAGAAAATAAGACAAGTGAGTCTGTTAATTAGGAATGGAAAGCTTCAGTCCCTGCAGCTGTGGTACACATCACACTTTCCTCTAACTCTTGACTTCCTCTCCACCCTGGTTATTCCACCTTTCTTGTTTGTCTTACATTTGATTATGAGGTCTTGGAGCAAAGGCTTCCTTGCCACAGCAGAGCAGAGTAGTCAGCTGCTCTGAAATGGCCTTTTCTACTCCTCAGGTCACCTAAGAATTAACTCACTGCTTGATTCCTGACTCATGTGGATGGAAAGCTAAGAACAGTGGCCTGAACGACTTACCAGCTCTGGTCAGCTCCTCTGTCCATAAGGGCAGCTTCTTAGAGGATCTCACCCACTAATTCTTTAAACAGATACAAGTTCACTCTTCCAAAGTTCACTCTGCTCCCCACTAGACCCATGTTCCTCCAGATCATGGACTCATCCAGGGCCTGGATGTTACAGCCCAGACAGCCTCCACTTAACTTCTGATGAGCTCATCAGCACATGTGAGCACCAGGTCCAGCAACACTTCTCTGGCTGGTTTGTCCAATACCTGGACCAGTAGGTTGTCCTCTAGGCACTTCAGGAGTCTCCTGGGTTGTTCTCAGCCAGCTGTACTGCTTTCGTATCAGATGTCTGGATGGTTGAAATCCTCCATCTGGATGAAAGTGTTCCTTAACCTAGAGCACAACCCTCCCTCCTCCCCAGCCTGTCTCTTGTAAAGCTGGTAGCCCTCAGTTGCAGTGTTCCAGCTGTGCTACTCATCCCACCGTGTTTCTGGGATAGCAATTAGGTCATAGTTTTTTAATTGCACCATGGTTTCCAGCTACTTGTGCCTGTTTCCCATGCTGTGTGCATTGGTGTAGCGACACTTCAGCTGGGCTATCACCCTCCTTACCTTTTGGGAAGAACCCTCTTTAACTCCTTTGCGATGATTGACAGGTATTTCCCTGCTGCTTCCTAAAGTGTTGGTGTTTCATTGTTCCTCTCTGACACTCAGATAAACGAATTTTGTAATTTGTGGCTCCATGTGAGACTAAATAGTCATATTAAAATTTGTGAGAGCAAGCATTGCTGTGTTGTGTTTGGCCTGGTATTCAAAGCAGGAAGTGCCCGAGGTCTCAGGAAGCCAGTTTCCACAAATCCAGCCTAATTTTGGCAAATTCAGGACGCTTGGAAACAACAGCCAGCTCTTATATGACCTTAATCATGTGTAAGCATGCACTGGTGAGACAGGGATAGGCTGTTTTGGTCTCATCCAGAAAAAGCAAAGGCTGGATTGTGAATATTCTCAGAGAACGAGGTGGGAGGGAGTGTTTCTCCATCACAGGCTCACTGTAATACTCCAAAATGCTCCTAAGGACTACCAAACCCAGTCGCTCCCTGAGGCAATAATGGTCTGTAGCACACTCACTCCAGCTGCTTGGGTTTGCTCCACAGCTGAGAAACCATTCTGTGCCAATCAGGTGGTTTTCCATTAGAGGTCCATTACATTTAATATCATCCATACATAAAGCTCTCTGCTTCACCTGCAGCCTTAAGAGATCTCCTTAATAATTCAGAGCCTTTAGATACATGCAGCAACAATTTGGCTCCTTTCAGTGGGGATTTTACCTCCCAATCAGCAAGCAGAGGTCTCTCAGTGTGATAATGCTGCCCCTTTCCCTCGGGGATTGGCTTCCCTCAGCAGATACCGGCAGCAGAAATGCAGCTTTCCCTCGGCACTGGAGAGCTGCCATGCCCATCTGCCTTCCTGGAAAAGACAATTTTAGCAAAGCTGTAGCCCTCCAAAATTGTTGCCTTGCTGTGATTGCTGGTGGAATCCAACGTGGGACATCCCAGGGCTTTCCAACAGCAGCTGATGTGGGGCTGTGCCCTTAGCCTGGGCCTCCTATGGTTGGTGGTGCTGAGCTGATTTAGCAGCTGTTGTTCCCTCTGTCCCACAGCTGCTCCTGGCTGTGCCAGAGCCTGGAGTGAAAGAGCCTGTTGTTCCCCACAAGGGGTACACTCTTGCCAGGTATATCATGTCCTCATTAAGGCAGGGCTGCTTATCTCCTAACCTGCAGTGGTGATTGCAGCGTGCCCTTTGCTATGTCTCCATTACAAAGCAGCCAGGGACAGAGCCTGGACACAGGGAGCGTGGGGGTGCACACCCCCCCACTGCTTCCCTGCAGCTGGCCAAGGGCTGGGAGACCTGCACACCCCCCACACCAGCCTTCTGCCCTGAAACAGAGTCATCTGAGGAAATTTAATTAGATAGCAAGGAACAAGCGGAAGGCATGGGGAGTTAAATGGGTAGTTGAGGGAAAGAAAAGTAATGAGATTTTTTTGTTGTTGTTAGCCTCCTCCCATGGGCAGTGAAGATGTTCCCTCCTGCTGCTGTACCTGAGAGCACTGGCAGCTGCAAGCAGCCCTCTCTAGACCTTTAGCTGTGGCTGCACTGATTTATTTTAAATTTCTCTTAAATTAACTGCTATCCATATGCCCTGCCCCAGCAGTAGGAAGCCAAGAGGATGAGAGGGAGGAGAGTTGTCTCTGCCCTGCTCGTAGCTCTTCTTTGCAAGGTAACCTGGAGTCAGACCACCTGACCCAAAAAACATTGCACCCCTATGTCAGGGCTATCCACCTGCAGTCCCCATTTTCATTTCAATTACGGTTTTGGAGGGGAGTCTCTCTGTCAAGAGCATTCCTGGGAGCTCATTTCTGCAGGCAGGGTTTGCTCTTGATGTGGTGGCCAGGCCTCACTGAGCTGGGTGGTGGGGACAAAGCCTGGACTTGCTGGCTGGGTGATGTGGCTCTGGTGGCTGTGACACCATGGAGGATGTGTCACAGTGGGAGAAGTCACCAGGGGCATCGGTAGGCAACCCCAGCTGCACTCATGTAGGACTCAAGTGTTGGTGAGTGCTCATGCAGAGAGAAGGCCGGGCTGGATGGAGGACAAGGCAGATGGCAGGAGGTTCTGAAACAGAAAGCCAAGCCCCTCAGGACAGGGCACAGTACTGCCCTTGGGTCTGGGGGCAGAGAGGCTTGGGGCTCCCAGAAGTGGCAGGTGCCTAGAGAGGTTTTGGGAATGTGCTGGGTAGCTCCCTACTCTCTCCCAGCCAGACCTGATTGAGCCCCCTTTCCTCCCACCTCCTCCAGGCCATGGCTGCAGCAAATGCTCTTCTCCTAGCTTCAGTGGCCAGAAACATTATCCAGACTGGCCAGGAGAAGCATCACCACATCAGCAAAGCCACAGCCAAAAAGATGCTGGAGCATGAGGTGTACCTGCACCAGGAGCTGATAAATCTGCTGCAGGAGATTGAGAAGAGCAAGGACGCAGAGGAAGCCCGGCTCTTCTCTGCATGGCTGTTTTGGACTGCTGCAGTTGCCCTGGCCCTGCTTGCTGTCATCTGCTGGCTGGTCAGGCGAAGAAGGAAGCATCAGGCATCTCCTCAGTTGCTTAAAGTCTTCTGTCCTGATCTCCCAGAAGACATTGCTGAGATTGAAATTGGATTAAGTGTTTATGACCGCAATCGCGGCAGGCGCAACAACTTGACCTTGGATTTGCCCAGGTCTTAAGTTTGCCCAGGTTGTCTGGATGGTGTCCCTTGCTTTTGTTATCTCAACTGCTTCATTAGGGTTTCTTTGGTTCTGTATAGGACTAAAGGAGTCACATTAAAATTTGGGAAAGCAAGCACTGCTGTGTTGGTTTTGGCCCAGTATTCAAAGCAGGACTTACGTTGGTAACTTCTGCTGCAGTAGTTTTCCATTGAGGCTGGGTATTTTCCAGAAAACGAGACAGAAATGTTGACATCTTCCAGGACCCCCCCCCTAGTCATCAGCTGGTACAGCTGACTCATCTTGTGCCTGCCTCTGTGCCTCTTCCTGTCTCCCCACCCCTGCATCTCCCTGCACATGTGTACACTGCCAGCATTGCTGGTGCTCCAGGGTAGCTCTGACCCCTTGTGTGGCATGTGCCATGCAAGAAGCAAGAGCCAACCTGCTCCATCCCTCCTCCCGGCTGTATTGCCAGTCCCTCCTCTTCCAGGGTTTCCCACCTGACCTCTCTGCTTCTTGTAATTTGGACCCTCAGGGTCCTCTACACTCTTCAAAGCCCACAGCAGCCACAGCTCCCCTGCCCTTTGCAAACCCTTTTGGAAAGTCCCAACATGCCTTTGCTGCAGATCCTCCCCCTGCAGCACCACACCTGTGGGCACAGCACAGAAGCTCCTCATGCAGGTGGCAGCTCATCTGGTGTGTGATGTGGTGGCCAATGTATAGGGGACAAATTTTTAACCAAGGTTCTGAGCAGGTATTTCCAAGCTAAGTCATGCAGTGCCAGCTGCCTTTTCTCTGAGGGAGAGGTGTAATGTTGCTCCTATTTTAAACAGCCTTAATTGCACAACCTGCATTTTTCTGAAATTGGAGGATTTTTGCCTTGAGTCTGCCTCTTCCAACCGCTTTGCAGCCCTTCCCTTTTGCCTGAGCTCTGGTGTGCATCTGTGCCCCCCACCCTTGACCCCCATTAGCCCAGGAGGCAGCTGCCTTGGTTCATACTCGTCCTTTCTTGTCTTGGAGGATGAAGGAGAGCTTCTCTTTCACCTCCAGCTTGGTGGCTTGAGGGCACTAAGTCGTTATCATAACGAGCAGGCTTATCTGAAGATCTTTTCCATGAGAGCAATGCAAAGGCAACAAGAAGCTGGGTTGTCCCCTAGGCCTTTTCCAAGAGCCCTTTCACTCCCCTTCACTTCCCCCATCCCTCCTCCTCTTCCCTGTCCTTTGTATTGGCTCTCAGCCTGCGCAATTCCAGCCAACTTGGGCACACGGGGCCTGGATGCACGTGCCTGTCCTGTTTACCAGGATAAAAAGGGCCAGTGGAGGGAGATGCAGGCAGAGACGCAGGGAGAGGCACACGAGCGTAACTGAGAAGGAAAACAGAGATGGACGTAGATGTGCAGGCAGCCCCGGGCAACCTGAGCCATTACTGAGAGCAAGACATGCAGACAGGGCTCCACGTGCAGGCAGGCACATGGGGACAGGACACTGGCACACACCGAGGAGGAGACAGGCAGGTAGTGATGGACCAGAACAGGAGGAGCTGCAGAGGCCTGTGGAGAGGGGAAGCAGCAGGCGCTGCTGTGCAGGGCGTGGGCCCTGGTGTGTGCCACAGCCCCTCTTCCCAGGAGAAGGGGTGAGCGGCTGGATGAGTCTGGCCTTCTCTCTCCTCTCCCCTCTCTGGCTGGATCCAGACCATAGACAGCAGCTGCTTTCAGTGCTGGGACCCCACCTGGAGAAGTTGCCCTCATTTATGGACAGTTTCCTTCCCGTGGCTGCCTCACAGAATTGTAGGGAAAATTGCAGTGAAGGAAGTTTTTTGGATGTTGAATGATGACCTGCACAAGGCCAAACCAAACAGCCCAGTAATGTGGGCTCATTAATGCCACCATGCATAATGAGCAGGGAAAGTAAAATCCTTTCTCAGTCAGGAAACTTTGAGACTGTCTCCTGGCTGGAATACTTGCTTGGCAGCTCTAGCCTCTTGCTATAGACTTGACATGAATAATCCTTTTCCTCTTGGCTCCTTGATCTCCCTGACCTGTCTCCCCTCCCTCCACCAAGGAGAATAATAAAGTCCCAGTCTTCAAAAAGGTGGTTTATGGAGCCCCCTTGTAGCAGGGGCTCCAGACTATGTGAGAGTTGCAAGGGGAGCTGCCCAGGGATGCCCTGCCCAGAGCCTGCCTCACACACCTCCTCCTCTTCCTCTTGCTGCTCTGGCACTGCAGATGGGAAACCAAATCCCCATCGCTCACTCTGAGCCACCTGAATCAGCCGCAGGTCACTTCCTCGAGACAATGGCTTTATTCCTTGGACCACTGGACGGCTTTTGGCACGGGAGCCAAATCAGTGAATGGAAATCTCCTCCCTGCGAGCTGCAGTGACATCCTGCTATTGTTGGCACCCCTTGGCAGGTTTGTTCAGCTGCTTTGTACCAGTTGACATCTCCGGGCTTTCATCAGTGCGTCAGCATCACCCTAAGGCACACAGGCTTCCTGACCTAGTGCCCAAGGAAAGCCCTCTTCTCCTGTTTATGGTCAGGATGCGAAAGTAAAGGAAGCTGAAATGCTACTCAGGAATCCACTCCAGGCTTTAATCACCACTGTCACTGCTAGAAGACGTTGGGAATGCTGAAAAATAATCACCATGCTGTGTAATAGGATGCAGATGTTCAGGTTGTGATCTGTGCAGACACTGTGACCTCTTGGCTACTGGAAGGCAAGCCCTAATCAAAACTCTGGAACTGAAAAAAAAAATTTCCTGCAAGCTTCCAAGAAATCTGGAAAACCTTTTTGTATGATCAGTAGATGTACAATGGCTCTGAACACAACTTTGGTTAGGCTAGGACACATCTCTCTGTTGACAGCACAAGAGAGCAGCATAGGGGAGACAGGGTTAACTGTGTCTGGGCAGTTTTGGGAAGAGCTGAGGAAGTAAAGTGCCTTCTCTAATGGAACATCACAGTCTCACCATGCCCCTGGGAGGCAAAATTGTGCAGACCTCCTTCAGCTGCCATGATGAATTTTCCTGTAGCTACAAGAGTGCTGGCATGGGAGAAGAGGTCCAACTGCAGCCAGTTGTGCCATCCGTCCCAGTCTCCTTCTCCCCTCTCCTCCATCCCTCGGCACACCCAGAGGCATCTACACTGGAGACTGCTGAGCCACTGTGGGCATCGGTGCTCTCAGAGGAGGAAGAGGAGGCAGACAGATGAGGGGATCTGAACTGCATCTTCCCATGGTACCTAAGTTCCCAGAAATGAGCTCTGCACTGTCCAAAAATATCAGCCAAGCAGCACAGACTCTCTCCCTTCCACACACACCTCATTGGTGCAGGCAGTTATGGCAAATCCCAAAATAGCAGTTAGATAAATACAGAGAAAAGGGTTTACAAATTTC
Source organism: Chaetops frenatus (assembly GCA_013400775.1). NCBI lineage: Eukaryota > Metazoa > Chordata > Aves > Passeriformes > Picathartidae > Chaetops > Chaetops frenatus. The sequence goes on from VZTR01025348.1 coordinate 64,257, forward strand.
TGAGAGGGTGACAAACAGTGGTGCTCGCTAAGGAGGGGAGCTTTTTTTAACTCAAGGGCTTTTTCTTTCTGAAGATCTTTTCCCCACATAGAATAAAAGATAAGGTACTTTTCAAGCAAAGTGCCCTGTAACTTGAAGGCTGACTGATAGGAAGTGATGCTGGGGGCTACACTGAAGCAGAGAGGAAATTTTTGGCAAATACATGCCTGCAAGACAGAGAACATCCTGAGCCTCAAGTTTACTTCTTCACAGCTCCAATGCTTTCTGCCTGCTCAAAGCCTGAGAGAGAAGCTATTTAGGAAGCATGTAGGAAAAGAAGTATGTGATGTAACTGGATCTGGGAACCAAGTTGCCTGCTTTTTCACCCAGCTCTGCTGAATGCTTCCTGCATTGCCTCGCTTCGATCTACTTGCATGGATACAGATCATGGTATCAATTTCACTGAAGTCAGTGAGGCACATTCACCTGCCATTTAAAGGCAGCAGCAGCTCATGGAAAACCCTGCCACACTGCAAATGACCTATTTTAAAATCAGAATTTTTGATCACATCTGCTCCTCATGGCATACCTGATGAGGATGAGGAGAACCTATGACTGTATGTTACCTGCTGGGGATGCACCATCCTCTGCCAGTGCTCCCAGAAGGCACAAGGGTGCAGCTGAGGTGGGGGTGAGGGGTGGAAGGGGCCGGACACCATCCTCATTTTACCGTCAAATAGGCACCGGGTGCTTGTGAACACCCCAGCAGAGAAACTGACACTCCTTCCGGAGCTCCTGCACTTCCCGTGGTCAGGCAACGTGAAGAGGGCAGCCCGGGGGATGCTCGCCAGGCTGAGCTGCAGCTGGGCTTTCGAACCAGACTGGGAGCACTGGGAGTAACGGAGACCCTGCCGGTGCCCCTTTCTGAAAGGAGCATTGTTATTCCACGGAAATGACCTTTGGAGTCCTAATGTCTTTATTTAAAATGAAACAAAACCAACCCTAACTGCTCTTTAGGCAAAAACAAGTTAGCTGTTATTGCTGCACAGCTTTAAATACGCTGTGGTGATCTTCCACACTACTCTGTGTCTCCCTGGTCAGTGAATACACGGTGCTGCCTTAAGCCCCAGCTCCTGCCACTCCCACGCAGGTGAGAATGGCAGGAAAAGAGTCAGGTCTCCCCCCGCGCCTCGTATTTCATTTCACCTCGGTGAAAAGATCTTAAAATGACCAGAAAAAGAGGAGAGTAGTTGACTTAAAACTGTTGATCAGGAAGCAAAAACCACTGCAAGTCTGAGTATATTATTTTCTATTTTAAAAAAACCACTGTTGGTTCACCAGGGCTCTCCTCTTTCTTCTGTCCCTGCCAGGAGTCACTGGCTTTTTTCAAGCATCTCCCTTTGCTGTCACCTCAGCAGAAGTTTGCAGGAGCTCTGCTTCATCTGCCTCTTGGCTGGGTGGTGAAAATGAGCCATAAAAAGCAAATCTGGAAGTCAGTTCCTCTGGCTGCATGACTCGTTTGTTTTCTTTTAAAAGCACCTAACTCTTTTCTTGGACCTTTATGTCCAGAGGGAGCGAAGCGCAAAGAGTTTCCCGGCCAAGTTTGCGGTAGCAAAAATGGTGTGTGCTCATACTCCTTCTCTACCTCCCTCCTCTTTTACAGCCCCAGCCAAACATGGCTTGTGCTAAAAGTTTGTGACCCTTGCATGGTATTTTCTGCGCCTTTTCAAGCCAAACCCAGAGACTGTTTCCAAACAAACTTGAATTTTCCATTAGGAGCTAGATAATCGCAGTGCAGAGGAGGACACTAAAACCAGAGCTTGTGCTCTGGAGTTGCGTATTTCCATAGCATCCTTCATCCAGGAAAATTCCAGAAGCCTACTGAAGGGTGCTAGCTGTGAGAGGTGGGTGATCAAGCAACCTGCTTGCCTGGAGGACATTGGCATTTGATCAGCTGGTTTAGGAGGCAGGAGGGGGCTGCCTAGGGCAGCCAGGGGAGGAGGGCTGACCCAGGGAAGGGGGCCTGGTATGACCAGTGCAAGCACAAAGCAACCCCGACACCTCGTGCCAGCGCTGGGGAGCAAAGCCCCTGCACCTTGGAGCCACAGGTACTGCCAGTGTCTGCCCTTGGGGCTTCTGCCCTCCTCGGGGTGCCAGTCGAAGGGGAGCTGTGTGCAGGGGCAGAGAGAAGGCAGGGAGTTTCTGCCCCGGCCCCTGCATGATCCCGCATCCCTGGCAGAATGAGGCTTCCCAGCCTGGGCAGACACGCTGTCTCCTGTCTCTAATTGCAGCCTTGTGCCTGTCCCAGAGTGGGAGCTGGCTCCTTCCCCTCCATCGCATTGTCTCTTCCCACAGCCCAGCTCCCACGGGGCTCATGGCTTTTCCTCTCCGGCTCGCAGCCCAGCTCTGTCTCACTGGCTCTGCCTTGCCCCTCGCATCTCAGCAACGTCATCTGCTCTCCCTTCCCCCTCCTATTCATTCAGATTTTCCTTTTTTTAGCCACCACCTTACTGTACTCCCTTATATCATCTTTTGCACAGAAGTCCAAAAAGCAGTGGGGCTGCACCGTGAGGACACAAAGGTGGGCTGCCTGCTCCAGAAGCTTCCATCCATCCCCTTCACCTTGTTGTCTGTGCTGCTGGGCTGCAGAGATCCCGGCTGTGCCTGCCTGGTGGGGATGAGAGGGCCCAGAGCCTAGCTGGACAATGGCAGCTCTGTGCTGGAGAAAGCAGCTCTGTCCGGCTGCCACCACGGGCCGCATCCGCTGAGCACAGGAGAGGGGAAGGGTGTCCCTCCATGCCCCTGTTCGCTGCTCACTGGGCAAAATCAAGGAGGAGATGGAGGGATTGATGCCTGAGAGCAGCATCACCCCACTGCCCCACACACTGTGAAGGCTGGTGCAGGGACTAGAGTGGCTCTGCTTTCACCAGGCACTGGCTGGGTCACACAGAGACATTTGCTCTGCTGCAGACTCCCAGGGGAACCTTGGGCAGGTGCCTTGGTCCATGCTGGTGCTTTGTGATCCCTGCAAGGCATGGAGGCTGCCCAGGCCAGCTGCACAGCTGGATCCCTGCAGCTCCATGCCGGGGGGTATGGGCTGGGAGCAAAGCATGGAGCCACACATGCATGCCCCCATCCCTGGAAGTGCACTGCACACAGGGCCATGAGATGCACCAACACAGGGGTCTCTGAGGCAGCCCTGTGCTGTGTGGGTTGGGAAGACCCACAGACACTCCCTGTGACCCTTGCCCAGGTGGCACTGGATGGGACAGTAGCACAGCTCTGCTTACGGGGGCCACCAGACAGACCTTCTTCAGATCCTGGATGCACTTCTGGTGTCACTGCTGGGCTGCTATAAAAAGTGATTTTGTCATCCTTGTCCTAATCCATCGGCAGCATCTCTCAAAGCGATGAGTTACCAAAAAGGAGCAATTGCAACATCCAAATAATATTGCTGCCACTGGCAAAGCTGTGGTGGCACAGACAACACCCCTGAAGAGGGTAGGAAGAGGGAGCTGCAGCTGCAAGCCAGAGAGGACAGCTTCTAGTCATAACGTGATGGCAGTAGGGGCTGGCTGCTTTGCTCCATGGCCTTCCTGAAGCCCTGAGAGGGACAGGAGTGGGGGGCAATGCCCACATGAAGGCACTGCTATATGCCTCACCTAGAGAAAGAAAAGGCAGCCCTTTCTAAGCTTTCCAGTGCACTGCATGCCAGCATCAGTGGGGAAGAAATCACAGCTTGCGTCCTTCTGAACAGTCTCTGAAGTGTAGTTTGTGCTGAGGCAGATACAATCTTGAACAGAGACTTTCCCACCAGAGCTATAAACCCCCTTTGAGCCCTGGCTTAGAAAACACACAAATTTCTGTTTCTTCCTCTGAGGTTGTCACCATAGAAAGAACCACAAAGGGCTCCACAAGTTCATGGCAAGAATGAAGGGCCTGTTCGGGTTTCCCTCCATGCCACAATTGCTTCCATGCACATTTGTGCACACATGTGCCATGGGCAGCATCCCTATTAGAAGGCCTCCCTGCAAGATTTCTTTTAGCTCTTCAAGAAAGAGAACAGTTCCTTTGCTTCAATTCATGCACTGAATTGAAAGTGGGCCTTCCAGGTCTTCCCCTGCAGGAACCAGAAGATCAGGCTGGGAGATGGGGACCAGGAGGAAGTGGGGGGTCCATCCTATCCATGGGAGCTGTGGTGGAGCCATCCCCATGCAGCCACAGGTATGTGAGGAAGCTCCCTCTTGGAGGGTGAGCACGGCTCATACTGGGACATCCCAGGGCCACTCTTCCCTTTGGACTCATCGAAATGGCTCCAAATCCAGCTGGCTTCCCAGCAGCAGAGCTAGGAAAGGCCTGAGCAAGTGCCAGGCTGCAAGCCAGTCACTTTGTGATGGGGACATCTGAAAAGCCTGGTTCCTCAGCTCCTCTGTCTGGGACATAACCCCTGAAACAATAGTCTGGCTTCCCAGCAGCCGGTGAGCCAAAGGATGCCGTGTGCTGAGGTCGCCAAGCCCACAAGGATTAATGACAGCTGGAGGAAACCGCTCTGCAGACGCCTTGCCGTGGGATTTGGCAATACAATAGCCAGAAGGAGCATGCAGGCTCCTCTACTTTTTCTCAGGGCCTAGGTAAATAATCCCCTTCCATGGGAGCTGTATGGATTCCCATAAAGCTGAATAATAGAAGCAGTTTCCCAGGCTTATGGTTAACAATATTTTTTTCCAGGCCACATAATTATTATTATTATTATTTTGAGAGTCAGGAACTTGGGAGAGAATGCATAGACAGTATTTTCCCAATCAGCTCACAGTGAGCAATTTGATTTCACTTAGAAGGAGCCAGCTGTGAAACAGTAAGTACCCCTTGACCCTCAGGAAAGGAGCACAGTGGGTGCCCTCATGCTTCTGGACCCAGCACCCCTGCACTAGCCAGGACTCAGAGCTGAGAGCCCATGACAGAAACCACATCTCCACAGCTCATGAATTTGTCTCCGGGTCTTGGATGCCACAAAAATGCTTTGGAAATTGCTGCAGGGCAGAGCGAAGAAGGAAGAGAGGAAGGAATGTGCTTGATCAGGCAGGGGAAAGCAAGGCAGCTTCTTGCAAGGGTTAGAAAAGAGCAGGGTGCAGGACCTTTTGCAGCCAAGATCCAAGTACTTTGCATGGCTCATGCAGGAGAATGCAGCAAGAAACTGGTGGGCATTTGTTCACAGCTGAACTGGCAGCACTGGAAACCAGGTCTCTCTGGCTGAGGGTGGGAGGACAGCTACATAGAGGTAGCAACTTGGGGGCTTTCAGCAGGGAGAAAAGGAGAACAGGAATACCAGCAACTCCAACACAAGTAGGTGGTGCAGAGCTCTGGTTAGATCCCACTTCTTGGTTACCGGCAGATTAATTTGCATGCTGGAGAAAAACATGCTGTGGGCAAAATCCTGCCTTTACAGGTTGGAGCAGCTGCCCCGGCAGCAGGGGTGGGACCAGCCTCAGACTTCAGCTGAGGAGACAGGACAGCCTGAGCCTGTACAGTCCCACCAGACAGCGCAGCACATGCCAGTGCAAGGAAACAGGATCCATGCCCTGCTGCTCACACGTGCCAGAGCCGGCCTGCCGCAGCCAAACCCTGCCCTGGGGAGCAGCGGGGCCTGGCTGGCTGGCAGAGGAGCCAGGCATGGCATAGCATGGCATGGCATGGCATGGCATGGCATGGCAGGGCAGGGCATGGCACGGCACACTTACCAGGGCAACCCTGTGGGGTTGCCCAGCACCTTCCCAGCTCCGCCTCGGGAGCCTCCTGTGTTTGCTCCAGGGTAGCATTGGGAGAGGGAAGACAGGGTACAATTCAGTAAGCATGTGGCTGACTTGACAGCTTTGAATACAAAAGGGTGATACTTGAAACGTGTTCATAAGGGTGAACAGCGTCCGCACAGGCCTCCTGTCTATGGGCTTTTCAGATTCAGACAGTCTGGCTTGTCTTTTTCCAGCAGTGTTTTCACCTGGTTGTCCAGATCTGTCCACCCTTCATGGCAAAGATGGTCTGGGAAAACAACAGCAAGGAGGGAGACAGTTGCTGGAGTGGGGGTTGGAACTAGATGATCTTTAAGGTCCCTTCCAATCCAAACAATTCTGTGATTCTATGACACACATATCTCCTCTCTCCCAGGCTCCTCATGGGACATGGGAGTTCACCTCAGCAGCTGGAGCCTCCCACTTCTATCTTCCTCCTTGCACGTGCCTCTGCCAGAAGGGTTTTGCCTCCTGCATATTGCATAACTGCTTTCCAGTGCCAGCACCAATTCTGTCTGCTCAGGTTACAGGAGGTTTGCAAGAGCTATTTGAAATACAGGAGCAACATTTAAAGGGCCCAGGCCGCAGCTCCAGAGGGTCTACTTGGCCGGCTAAATGTGGAGACTGGTACATACTGAGCTTGCAGAGGAATTCATCTTCTTGGAGAGTTAAAGCAAGACCAGGAAAGGTTACTTCTACAGGTTTGAGGTGCAGGCAACCGAGACAGTGCCTTGCCTGAGGCTACACTCAGAGGCAGGGCGTACACACAGCCTCCTCCCTGGCACTAGGAAGAGTATCCTGACTTTGAGAGCCTGCTTTTGGCTGCAGTCTTGTTTCAAGGCAGTTCATGGTACCTATGGTTCTCAGAGACATGCTATGGACTGAAGAAATGTTGGCTTTTCTGTTTCCAAGTCTTAGTAAAGGGTCCTCCAGCTTCAAAACTTTTATTGCAAGCAAGAACGTGATTGCTCTGGGGCTTTGGGAGCTGTGATTCCCTCAGCCCCTGAGGCTCTGCCAGTGAAGGGGGAGCCAAGTTAAGGGGTCTACCTTGTGCCCATTGCCAGTCAAATGCATAAAAATAAATACCTTTTCCCTGTATTCAGTTCTAGGACAGATCAGTTGTCATGGGTCCTGTGGGTGAGATTGTGGTTTAAAAGGGAATCTTCTCTACGTAGACCTCCAGAGACTTTCCTGGCATTGTGCCCTCTGTAAACCTTTCTCTGCAGCCCGTGACACTGTCATGGAAATGGGCAATTAAAGTTGCCAGCCTGTTGGTGTGGAGCACGGATAACCCCTGTCCTCTGGCTCTCCTGCTGCCCAGGGATGGATGGAAGCAGGTGGTGAGGGAGACATGCCAGTAGGGAAGGGTGAAGCAGATTTCCTGAGGAACACTGTCCCTGAGCCCAACACTGCCTGCTTTGCCTTGGGGAGGCAGGGCACAGCCCAGAGGGTGGCAGAACAACCCTTCCCCATGCCAGTTCCTTTGCAGGACAGGACCTGCCTGGACCACTCACTCCTTGGATGTTCAGCTGAGCCAGCCAGGAGAGGGGCTGTGTTGGATGGGTGGCAAGGGCCGGGTTTTTCTATGGGAGGGAAATGCCAATGAGATTCAGCTTCTGCCAGAGGTAGTTTGGAGGTGGTGTTGCAGAAGGCCAGCACCTTCTACACAGTTTGAGCTTTGAGCTCAATACTTCACCAGGACACTCAGCCCCTCTGAGCAGCCAAAGGCTGCTCCCAGCAGCACAGATGACAATAATATTCCCTGTTGCCTTCAACTGCTGTTGTATTTGAGCCATTTTATCATTTGACAATACTCTGTGGGGAGAGCTGAGGTGCTTTCAAAAATGTCCTTTCAGGGCCAGCCTATGAGCAATATAATTGTTTGGTACCCTGTCAAAGCACCAGCACAAACATCAGCTCAGCACCCTGAGAGGAACTGGTGGTGGGATGCTGGAGAAAAAGCAAAACAGGGAGGTAAAAGACAGAGAAGGAGGTGAGTGTCAGGATGGAGACTATAACCCAAACCTTCTTGCTTTCATCTTTTCAGCAATGGTCCCCTCCTGTAGCACTTGCAGGGAGAGAACCCATTTATATTTTGTTTCTGTTCTGTTTCTCTATTTGTGCTTGATAGTAAAAAAAAAAAAAAAACAAACCCACAAACCAGCAGATGCAATGGAAAAATGAAGTGAGAACAGCAATCCTCCCAGGTCACCCTCTTTTTCCTTTCCACTGTGCTTGCCAAGCACAACCCATTTCAGTCTCTGCTGACAATGCTCCGTGCTGCACTATGGCATGTTCCAGCCCTCCGGGGCATGAACTGAAAGAGAAACTCCTGGCAGCCCCCAGGAAGTGCAGCAGTGAGGAACTCGTATAACCTCCACAAGGCTCCTACCCTGCCACCAAAGCCGTGCAGTGTCACTGTCTTGGGACGTGTGTGTCAGGGAACTTTGTGAGGGTTGCAAACGGCCTAGGAAGACACCGTGTCTGTGTCTGAGCAAAGGCCCAGCTACTTCCCTGAGTGCCTGAGAAACGGCAGGGCAGCCTGTGATGAGGTTGCTGACAAGCCCCAGGGGGGTTATAGACCAGTCTGTCATTGTTAATGAAAAGGACTGTTTTTTTTCCCCTCTGCCTGTCCACAGCCCCCTTGACACTGAACTGCTTGTTTTTAGGTCTGTCCCAAAGAAGAGTTCCAAAGTACAAAATACTCCCTGGGAGCGTAAGCCAAGGCAGAGCCCCAGGCAATATCATGATCAGATGCCTGATCCCTTGCACTTGGTTTTGAAGAGACTAACTCTGAATTCTCTTCAGCAAGATGCCCTTTGACCTGTGGCCTGCAGACTCTCTATTGTGAATGGTAATTAAGGAGAGCAAGCCTTTTGCTGGCCATTTTAAATTCACTCTATAGGGCCTGTGTCTTCAAGGGGAGAAAATCATGGGAAGATCTATAATCACAGAAGTTGAAAGCCACTAGTCCAAGAAACTGGAGGCACTTACAGGAGAGATTGCTGTGCTGGCTGTGGTTTATCTTTTTGTTCCCACAGGACAAGTTTTGCCTGCATTTAGAAAGCACTGCAGGACCTGGTTCCTCTCACAGTTCTCCCTTAAGCATTGACTACGGAATAAATAGAGGATATTTTTCTTCTCTTAATATCTATTTCCTTCCTAAATAAACCATGGGTGAGTCTGTTTGGAGTTTTTTTGAGTTTTTGTTTTGTTTTGTTGTTGTTGGGTTTTTTAATGGAAGAAACACAAACCAATAAGGATTTTACAAAGCTTTCAATAGCTGTATTTGGTTCTTCAGTACCATGAGGAATGGGGAAATCACTGAACACAGAATAAGACCTTGGGATCAGCTAACCCATCCTTCTCTCCAAAGCAGGATTAACCAAACCCAGCCCATGCCTGACAGATGCTTTTTGACATGTATTTAACAGCCCTGCAAACCTCCAACCTACTCAGGAAGTGATTCACTCACCTTATTATTTAGGGAATGTTAATGGTATTGATGTGGGTCTTCTTAGTGTGTTTAAGGCACAAGAGTTTGGTTTTTCCCCAGTGGGAAAAGAGGACAGGTTCTTTTTTTCCCCCTTGCCTTTTGCAGTGACCTTTCACCTGACTGAAGCCTGTTGCAGTGGCTCCTCACAGTCTCCACCAGGCTGGATGAAAACACAGCCCATGCTTTCTCACCTCCCACCACAGTCAGAGTAGGGGAGGCAGCTGAGCAACCCTTTGTGCAATTCTTTCACTGTCTGTGATGGTGGTGATACAGAGGGAGTGGATGAAACCAGAACTGGTCAAATGCCATCCATGCCCTGTGCTCACAGAGCTCAGCTGAGAGCAGTTCACATGCATCAGCACTGAGGTGCCTCCTTGCAAACCATCCAAAGGCCTGAAGCTGTGATTCTGCAAAACTGCCCTCGTCCTCATGAGTCACTGGACAAAGGATCTGCTGGACTTCGACTCTGTTACATGGTTTGAACCCTCTGCTGATATGAACCCTGGGATCTCTTCTGCTCTGACCCTTAACCTCCTGCACGACTGAGCTTCCAGGAAGGCTTGGACTGAGACCTAAACACCCATTCTGCGTGGGCGAGTTCAGACATAGGTTTTTGCAAGCCAGTCTTTGCTTCACCCATAGACAATTTTCATTAGGATGGTTTTCCTCCAGCCCCATCTGTTGTTGTGGCCTCACACATACAACTCATGGCTTGTTCTTGCCTCCTACTCCTTGGCCTGCCAAGTCCCATCCCTCTTGCAAACACCACAGCCCTGATGCAGCCAGGTGCAGTATTCCCCTCGTGGTACTGGAAAATCAATCCTTTTCATCCACAGAGAACTAGAACTGCATTTAACTATTTTCTGAGTTAGCACTACTCTTGAAGCTAGTGAAATGTCAGAATTTGGTCCATGATTTCTGCAAGGCTGTGATATGGTAACCTTAGACTGATCCCTTCTGTGTAGATGAGGCCAAACTCTGTTTATGACAGAACATTGCTCCTTATCTGACCTATTGCATGGGCATGCTTCCTATCTTTAGTGTTATTGTCTAACCCTCTTACACTTAAAGCCCAGGTCACCCCAACAATATTGCACTGGAGCGCAATATTGTCTTGCTTTATTCAGCAAGACAAAATCATGTTTGCAGGTAACATTTCAACAGCCCTCCTTAGAGCTGAAGCCCAGGGCATTTTTAGGTGCTGGGGAGGTTCTGCCTGTGGAAGGCTCTACTAAGCCAGTACAAGGCCCGTGCACTGGAGCTTTCACTGGGATACAGTTGTCATTGCACAGGAGAACTTTGTGATTCCCCCACCCCAGTGAATGTGCTCATAGAGGCTTTCGGGACCAGGCAAGCACTTTTCACAACCACAGCAAGTGTGTGCTGCAGACCAGGGGGCACCACATGTTGGTGGCTGGGTGCCATCTCCCAATTCCAGTGGAGATCTGTGCAAAGAAATAGGGTCTGTGGAAACTCCTGTGCTGGGTTTGCTTTCTACATGGGGTGACATCTTATCAGTCACACCTCTATTGCAGAAATGCAGATGCCACTACAAACTCTCCTGATGCACACAGACCAAACACTGCCTGTCTTGTTAAGTTCCCACATGATGAATTCTGGAGCTCCTGGCAGAATTTATTCTGAATTCATATTCTAAAAGGGGAGAAACTGTTAATACATTCCCTTATTCCAGAAAAGGCTGGAAAACTCTTGGATGGTGACCTAGCCTTTAAGGTGCTGCTTTAGTTCAAAGGGTTTCTTACATTGAAAGTTTGGTGCTTGTTTAGCTGCTTTGAGCAGCATGGAAATGTTGTATTATGTGGATGTCAGAAAATCATGATAAGGATTGTCCACTTAGGAAATTTTAGAGACATAACTTCTTTGACTGTGTGAATTATTCTGGTGAAGGTAAACAGATGATAGATATGACCACCTATGACATGTCATTCCTTAGTTAATACTGAGTAAAGATTGCCTGTTGTGGGCAATACCCTGTTTTGATGTCTCTGGCCTGCATAGACTGTGGCATCCTCAGACTGCAATCAACCCCCAAGATTGCACAAAGGTTATGGACTGCCTCCAAACTTCCAGTTTGGGACCACTGCTGTGTGCAGGGGTGTAGTAATAGCTAAACTATATAATTACATCTGATTGCATTCACATCAGAGACTTCAGGACCAGGCCTTTGCTACATCTGCTACCAGTTAGGGCTGTGCAAAAGCAGGATCTTCAGCTTACTGAGCTGTGTCAGCAAGCCCCTGCTGTGTTGTACATGGAGGAGCTGGAATAAACTACAGCTGGTAGTTGCTGTAAAGCCCCTCGTGTTTTGCTGTACAACATAGCAGTGAGCTACATTGAGAAGGAGTTTCTTAATACAGACTTGGTGAAAGAGTGAGCAGCCAAGAGAATTTTGAAGCTGGCAGCCTGTAATCAGTCTGCATAAAGAAAGGACAAGGGTTTGGGGGTCTGAAGGGCAGTAAGTCCCAAAGGAACCACATCCCACAAATACAACCAGTGCTCAGATCCATGCAGTGATGACAGCAAAGCCTCACAGCTCTTTGTATGCTGCCTGGTCTTCCCTGCCTGTGGACACCTTGCCAGCTCACTACCTGCTGGGGGAGGAAGGCTCCCAGCAAAGAGAATCATGATAGTCCTCTTCCACCCTGCTCAGTCCCACACCACTTAGCCTGACCAGCCTCATCTGGATCCCAATAGCTCTGGAGAAGGGCAAGACAGAAACGCACTAAAGTAGAAATGTCAGACATCTCCTTTTCTTTCTGCAGGGAACAAGTAGGCTCCAGTCTTTATCATTTGCTTATGCAGGAGGGATGATTAGGAAAGGGCAAAGCTGGGAAGCTGAGCAGCCCAGGTGTAATGGAGATGCACGTTATGCTAGCACAGAGCCCTGCTCACACGGTGCCATTTGTTGTGCTGCTGTTTGGCCGGGCTCCTGCAGCTCAGCCGGTCACGCAACCACCTCTCGCTCTCATTAATGCCGGATTGGGTTCCTGCCGCCGCCCCCCCACTGCTTTTAATTATGTGGCCACCAGCCAAGGACTGCTGGGGAAAACCCCACCCCTCAGTTTGGGTGTCAGCTGACCCTAACTAAAACATATGGCTCTTGGAGGGGGGAGAGGCCATAAAGGAAAACAACAGAAATGGGAACAATTCACTGGAGAAAAAGGATGAAGGTCAGAGGTTAAAAGTGCAAGAACAGGGAGCCAGGAGGGGACACAGAGCAGAACCCCACCATTTCTGCCCACCTCTCCCTACAAGCATACAAAGTGCAGGGAGAGAAATAGCCACTGTGGTCCCCTCTCTTCATCTTCCTCCTCCTGGGGCTGCAGGTGGTCAGGGCAAAGAGGAGGCTGCTAAGGTCTTGTGGAGATCTCTGGAGGCAGACAAGGTGCTGGGACAAAGGCAATGAGAAAAACGCTCAGCCCTTGGGGAAGATGGGGAGGCACTGGGGCGTGCCATCAAGTTTGTCTTGTTGTCTCTCATGCTGCAGAAGGGATTTGTGTCCAGGAACCCCAGAAACCATGCTGTGACCATGCCTGTGCCTGCTGCTTCTGCAGGGTGTGGAGTTGGCCCATGGAACTATCAGTCCCACTGGTGTCCTTCAACATCTTCTGAGGGTAAGGGTTTATTCCACTTAGGGGTTGGAACAAGGAAGCGAGTGGAGTCTAATCACTTGTAGTTCAGAAAAGCTTCAATTTTGGTGACACCTGCCAGGACTGTGCTCTGGAGCACTTGGGTCTCTCTGCCACTTGCACAGAAGATGTGGAGGATACACAGTGGGGACTGATCAAGGGCATCCCTCCTCTGCCTCTTGGTGGTTGCAGGAGACCCGGTTGTTCTGAGCTGGAAAGAAATCAGTAGCAGAGACAGTTCCAGACACGCCAGTGTCCTGGGACCACACAGAGCATGGACAGAGGAACACACGTGGCTGGTGCTCTGAGCTGCACTGATGGGGGCACGGGAGGCTGCCGTGGAGGTCTCCACATGCCCCAGGTCTGCTCTTTAGCACATGCTGGGAGCAGCATCTCCAAGCCCCCTCACCTCTCTGCTCAGAGGCAGTAGTGCCTGGCAATTCAGAAATCCCAGTCTGGTAAGGCCAGCCCAGGGGCATTTGCTATACTGGGATATAGCACCAGTACTGGGTGATATTTTCAGGGGCAATGACAGCTGCGTTCCCAGGCACTCAGACACAAGGTCAGTCTGACCCTTGTACTCCTTCCTATTGCCCAGCCCCCAGGCAGCTCCCCACACAGGCCCTCTGAATTGCTTACCAGCCTCCAAAGAATCTAAAAAATCCCTAACAAGTCCCTAAAAATCTCCACTGTCTGCACACAGCGTCTTGGGAAGGATAGGCCTCCTGAATGAAAGGACAGTGATGGGCTGACCACCACCTGCTGCCAGATGCCCACTCAGCCACTCTCATTCCCCTCACCTCAATAGGTCAGGGGGAGAAAGTTAGATGAAAAAATCCCCTTGTGGTCAAGATAATTATAGTTTAACAAGAAAAGCAATAGCTGCACATGGAAGCAAAACAAAACAAGGAATTCATTCACCACTTCCCTTTGGGAGGCAGATGCACTACACAGGCTACTGTAAAAAAGTTAACTTCCTCACTCCATTCCTGACAGACCCAGCACAGACAGCAGACATGTTTTGCCTGTTTTGTGTACACACTTGCAATTTCTCACGTTTTTTTTTATTTTTCACATTTTTGCCATCTCACTTGGACCTAGGTCTGCCTCCCAAGTGATACCCAGTTCTTAAATGCCATCATGTCAGCTCCATCATCTATTCAAGGAATGAACCATCCTCTGATATCCTCAACAACCTCAGTAGTGCTCCCACACGCAAGTGCCCGTTTCCCTTGTGCACGTTACCACAAACACCTGCAAATGGGCCATTACACAGTTCTGTGCTCATACACACCCATTTGTTCCTACCACAAATACAGCTCGGACATGAAGCTGAAACCTCTGTGCTGGCAAGCTACTTAGCAACGTGAACTCTTAACATAAATTATGCTGACTGCACTGGTGAGCAGCTCTTACAATAAAAATCACGTTACCTTCCCTTCTGGCTTCCCATCCAGACAATGTGGCAGCCTGGGAGTCATGTTAGGTCAAGAGATGTAGAAGTCTGAACTAGCCGCAGCTGCCTCAAACAGCTCTGGAAGGATCTTTTTCTCTTTGTTCATTTTTGATCCTGTTTTAATAGGCAAGAGTAACTGGTTTAAAGCAGCACACAGAGTCCCTGGGAAACCCACGGCTAGAGCAGACACTTGGCTTTGTCCGGTGCCTGGGCACCTCACGCAGAATGGGGACTTTGTATTTGCTTTTAGAAGATAACCAATTCATATAGGAGGTTCATGAATATTCAGCTTGTGCTTAGGGTTGAGGAGAACAATCCCTAAAACAAAGAGGCAAATTATTTTACCCTTCATTTGGAGGAATGTGGTTTTCAGCCCAAGGGCTGCAACTAGCCTGTGATTCCTTTCTATGCAGGATCCATTAATGATTGGTGTTTTTCCAAGCCTGAGCGTGCATCTCGGCTGAAAAAATAGATGCAGTCAGTGAGGGCTTGGGGTTAATGTTTCTGGATGAAGGAGAATTTGGAGGTGAGTCCAAGAGCATAAGGAGCCAGTCTTGCTCTTGTAGCCTCTCTGGCTTTGTTGCCTTTCTGAGACTGTACCTGCCCTGGGAATCTCTAGCAGAGAAGTCTCCCAGCAATGGGAAGACATGTGGACACGTCTTTTGCAGTTATTCCTCTATGCAGTGAAAAACAACCAGTGAAGATTCTGTCTTCCCCAAGAGGTTTGTCAGTTGCCTGCTATTCCCAAAGTTGCATTTAGCCTCCTCCCTCATTCTCCTGGCACAGCACACAGTCAGAGCTTAGACACACTGTCTAGATATGGTAACAAACTACCAATAAATAATGATTGTACCTTGTTTGTTTATCTGCAATGACCCTGCATGTGTTGTGAACCCCAGGCAACATGCAGCTGATGAGCAGGAGCTTGCCATACCACAGTGACCTGGGTGCACTTCTAGGCTCTTGTATACATACTTCTCCACACAAAACAGTTGTTGGTGTTGTTTACAGGAATTTCCAGGTGAAAGAAGCTTTCCTTGAAAAAGTGGAATAAGCTTTCCTATTGAAAGTGCTCCTTTCCAGCATAACTATACCCATACTTGGGTTGTTGCTGCTTTAACAGGGTGCTGTATTCCCTCCCTTTCCCAACCCCCTTCCAAAACGACTACACTGGTAACACTTTTAAGTACAGCCTTGTTTTCCTTGTTTTCATCCTCGTGGGAACTCTCCTGTAACTGTTCCGTGTTGTCCAACCAAAGCAGCAGAACAAGTTGGGTGACCACTGTGTGACTGATCACCACCCTATCGTGGGGAAGACAAACAGTCAGGGATGGAGCTGGGCAAAGTGGGCACTGTTTGCACCAAATGAACGGGGTGTTACCTTTGTGGATCTCTGGCCTGGTCCCAAAACTGTTCCAGAGGTGTCAGGTGAAGATGGTTGCTAGCTGTGTGCATCAGTGCTACCAGGCACCTGGAGCTGTGTGTGCTGGGAAAGAGCCTCTGTGTGGCCTCTCATCTTTTCCCTCTTGCCAGGAAATGTGTGCAACATCAGCTCCTATTGATAGGCTCCCCTCCGTGCTTCCACCTGTTGCCTTTCTTTTGCAAGCATGTCTCCTTTCTCCCCTTCCAGCTTTTACCTCAGGACCTCCATTTTCTCCTTCTGTTCAGCTCTAGATTCTCCATCCCACCCCCTGCTGCAATCCTTCCATTCCCGCAGCCTTCCTCCAGCCTCATCCTCCCCTGTATCACCATTCCTCTTTTGTTTTTCCCAGGTGAGAAGCTGCTCAAGCTGTCCACCAAGCCAAGGTGGACAAGGGGGAGGGACAGGGATTAAGGAGAGACACGGCCCATGGGCAGCAGGACCCGGTGCAGCAGAGCTGTTGTAGCCCCCAGCGGTGACGGTGAGGGCTGTCAACGTTATTGTGGTGTTGGCATGGCAAAGGTGGGAGGAAGGAGGCAGGGGATGGGGGGGGTGGGGGGGAGGATTTGAAGCTTCAACTGCCCCTTTGTGTTTTCACCTCCTCCAGTTTATCTGGTGCCCTGTGGAATTTATGATCCTCCCCCTGCAGAGAGCTGTTGTGTTTCAAGTCACAGAGTGCCTTCCAGCCGAGTGATAGACTAGCTATCCTGCTCTTTAACAACCTCAAACGCCACAATGAGCAAAGCCAAACTTTCTTCCAGCAACAGTTATTATCTCTCTTTTACAAGTGAGAAAACAGTGTCAATCTATTCCAAATCGCCGTGGTGGAGCTGAGCAATGGATACAGCCCATGATTTTTATGCTATTCTAAGGCTGCTAGTAATCTCTTTCCCTTTCTCCCTCTCCATGCTCAGCCAGACATTTGCCCAACTTAGGGAGAATAAGGAGGCTGACCCTGGTCATTTAAAGAGGCAGAGAACAGGTAAAGCAGAGGAGAACAGGAGCAAATACAGAAGTCAGAGAGAAAACACCCATCTCAGCAGCAGGAGTTGCCATCTAGGTACTGCTTTTCAGGTACCCCAGATGAGGGGCCTTAGGAATCTCATCTGTTTCTTGCCTCATTGCTTTGGTGTGTTGTGAAGGGGACAGGAGGCGTGTTTTGAGAGAATGCAGGCTATGGGACAGGCAATTAGAGAGCCACAGCTCCCAAAGCAGCTCTGCCAGTGATAGATTGTACAAACAGAGCAGCCCCTCAAGGAAGCCCCAGTGCCAGCAAGCATGAGAAGCAGCCCCTCACTCCATCACCTTCTGTCAGATCACTGATCAAGGTCCACCTTTCCCTCTCCTCCAGCAAGTTCACCGTGGGATGGGCTCCAGGCCAGCCCTGGCAGCCAACTCCGTCTGAGCACCTGTGGCTTTTTCTGATTAAGGGGCACACAGCTGAGAGGCACTGGGAATTAGAGATAAGCTCCAGCCCTGGGAGCACTTCTGACAGCCCTGCAGCACAGGTGGAGAGACAGATGAGTGCAGAGATGTGGATTTCACAAGTCCTGTACAAGGCTTGAGGCACACCCAGCTCTGGAGGATGGAGTTGAGCCCTGAGCACCTGGGGATGTGGCAGGCTGGCCAGAAGCCCTTGGAGGAAGGTGCTGATGCATATACCAGCACCAAGTGCCCCAGCTCCTGGACCGGGTGCACAGTTGCAAGATACCACATGTTCCTGGTGGTTCCATGCCCTTTGCCAGCTCAGCCAGGGGTGGAAGGACACACAGACCTCAGACAAGCAGGATGCCTGGCAGGTATTGCTTTCTCCAAACATCACCAGCCCAGTCTGCTTTGCCTGTGCACCTGGGGTGCTTTTACTGCACTGGTACAAAATGCAGCTGAACCAGTGCTGCTGTGCACAGCCTGAGAGCCCTTTGCTTCCATAGGTCACCCCAGACACCCTGCAACCCTCCCTTTCTGTATACAGCCTGAGGGGCCATCAATCCACCCCTCCTCTCTGCCTGGGCACCTCCCCTGCCTTCAGGCTGGAGTAGGAAGCTACGAGACTGTTAACACCCTCCTCCCTGTCTGAGAGATAAATGCACAGATGCATTGGAGCCAGGGAAAGCCTCCTGGCAGCTGAGATCCACATTGGCTGCTTGACAGGAGTGGCCTTCTCTGTGCATTGCCTGGCACTCCAGATGTGTCAGTCTTCCTCCTGGATGCTAAACTTCAGAGGTCAAGCTGCTACCTGTGACATTCAGCTCTTGCTGTCACATTCTTACACGTGCCCTCTCAGGTTCTCAGTGACTAAGACAGAGACACGGAATATGGAAACTTATTTCATTTGCAGTTATTTTTGTATTTATAATTTTAAAACGTGAAAGGCCTGTTCTTCAATAATCTCTGATGCAGCAGTAGAGACATCCTCTCAGTGGGATTTGCAGCAGGATAGGCAGGTGGACTGCACATTTATTGGATCGATTTCAGCTTGCCTTCCTCATGGCTTTGCCACAGCTCCTCTGGTTACCACAGGTAGGTGTGCTGAAACCCAGAGCAGTAATGCACACCGTGCCTTCTGCTGTCCATGCTGGTGGGAAAGGGAGCAGGAATGGCACCTGGAAAGGCTCCTCCAACTCTGCTGTCATAGAGAAGTCACGCAGGCCTTGGTGCTGAGACCTGCAACTCAATCTGTAGACATGACCTTTTGGTAAATCAAGCTGAGTGTCCCAAGTTTCTAATTCTTGTGCATTATTAATGTCCTGCTCAGGAATTAATGTGGGTCAGGCTCTGCTTATGTGTGCATTTCAAGTGTAACCTTACCCAGAATTCAGAGATGGCTAAAGGCAGGGTTTTGGCTCAGTCATTTTTTAAAAAGACTATGAACTAATGACCCAGTGACAAGTATCCTCTTTGATTTTGTTTCTATTCCCTCACTAGGGAAATTGTTCACTTAGGGCCAGAGCAAGTTTTGTGTAGTGGCCACGGCTCAGACTTATGTTTGCACTGTATCAGGATAAAGGCTTCAGAGGTGAGCAAAAATTTTAAGAGAAAGCAGCAAGCTGGACAGAGGGCTCAGAAAACATGACCTCTGAGGAAGATGTAATAGACTCCAGCATGTTTTCCTCTAGGCACAACTGTAAAAGTTGTGATGCATTATTCTCCACGTCCACGGATGCAAGGCAGGCCTGACTTGACTTACAATAAAGGTGATTTATGGTAGGCATAGGGGCAATATTTTCAAGTTTTTCAGGATTGCTAGTCCTCCAGTAAGTACCCACAGACAGCGCTGCTGGGCTACCACCCATCAGTCTTTAAAAACCTGTCTCCACATTTGGGGGAGGGTGAGGTATCCTGGATCCTGTCTCAGAGCAACGGGAGGCTTAGATCACCATGAGCTAATCGGTGAGGCAATTGGGCATGGCCCATGGCCTTTTGAGAAGAAGGCTTTTAGGACTGCGTTCAATCAACATCCCCTTCATTCAGCTGGGTGGGGCTGGGTGACAAGAGCCGGATATCTCAGGCCTAAACTGCAGGAGAAAAACTGGAGGGCACCTTGTAGACAAGTGCATGGTGCAGTGGGGAACTACAGTTTTCCACCTGGAATATAGCTGGAGTTTCCTAGGCTCTGTGATGAATCCTCACCAATTAGTACATGTTGTTTGAGATTTAAGTATGGCTAGAAGCAGGGCAATGCCTGTGAAGTGAAGTTTACAGCTTGATCTCCTTCACAGCTCAGGCCTAAACCCTACCCTTAGGATCAAACTTTTCTTTCTCTTTCAGACTTTGGGTAGAAATCTAGTCTTGCAACCCAGCTGGTGTAAAGGTCAAGTAAGAGTGAGTAACATTGCAGCTGCACAGTGCTAAGCACAAAATCAGGTGCAGTACTTGGATTACCTTTTTTTATTACACTACAATGTTCCTTCAAGGCATTCCCTTTTATAGAGGCAAACTCAGTTCATATTCATTAACTTAGATGGACTGACAGCAAGGAGCCTGGCTTTCCTGCCCCAACCACATCAAACAAACAAAAAATAATACTGCATCAACAAACACACAAGCACTCTGTGCCAACAGGAACCAGAGGTGTAACCTGCATCCACTTGCATGGTTGTTTTCCAGCCCAGCCTTCCCTGACCATTACTTTTTCTAATGGCATTGTACCTGCAAGAGACATTTTGCAATCTACTTCCCTGTTCCTGAGCAGAGAAATGAGGCTCCACATGGCATAACAGGAGAGTGGAAATGTTGAGTTAACAGCACAAGATTGAATACCAGTCATGGCCAGCTCCCTCTTCAGTCCTGAAGACCTTCAGGTGAAGAAAGGGAGCTGTCATCTTTTAACTGTGCTCCAGCTTGCCACACCTGCCTCATGGCACCTTGCCTGGTGGCACCCTTCTGTATCTGATCACACACCCTTCCTTGTCCTGTGATTTTTTTTTTCCTTGCCATATTATAGGATTTTCCTTGCCTGATTTCAGGATTGCTAGATGTCCACGGAGCATGAAGGCACTTGTGTTTTGCTCTCAAGGACTCTGGAAGTGCTGCTAGAATCTAGCTGACCCCCACATTGCTGCCTGTGTTGGCAATATTAACAAAAAGTTATTTCCAAAACGGAACTGAAGAGCCAACTCCCTGATTGGAAGAGCAATAAAAAAATCTCACTCCTCTTTTACCCACACAATTTTTTTTCTTTTTTTTCCCCATCCTACTTCTCATGGGGTTATGCCCTTTTATCACCATGTCTGTTCTCTGTCTCCTGGGAGAGGTAAAAACCCCAGCATGACAAATCCATCTTTCTTAGGGTGGAAGCTCTCCCAAAAGCCTCAGCACTCTGGTGAAATCCTATACCTCAGAGAGCCACCCACCTCACTCACGCTGAAACCATTTCTTGAAAGATCACATAAAACAATCTGTTACGCAACTCTCAGAACATCAAATAACCCCCTTATTTATAGTATATACACTTGCAACAATAAACCTCCCTTTTGAACTGCATTGGCCAATATAGATTTAAAAGGCTTTTCCTATTTCAGTCAACATCTCAATTTGTTGTTTAAGCATTCAGTGTTTTGGATTTAGGGGAGCTGGTTGCATGACTTCCTTTGGGACTAGGTGATTAGGTTTGCAAAAACTTCTCCACTGTGGCTCTCTGGGAGGTGGTACTGCTCCAATTTTTTTTTAAGGCCAGCTTCTTGCTCTATACATCAGCCTAAATCAGGAAGCCTATGTTTTGAGTTTGGAAGTATACTTGGAAAATGTTGCCTCAAAAATTAAGAGGATAAAGGCTATTTCTTCAGGCTGCTAAGCGAGATTTAAAGAATACCTGTAACATTTGAGAGGCCTTTTCTGCAATAGGTCCAGCCTGTAAAGGCCAGCAGCAGAGCACCAGCCACTGGCAAGCAATCCCCTCCATGCCCATCAAAGCTCCTTTGGTCAGTCAGCAGAAACAGTTTTTCTGCAGTGCCCTGGGCACTACATCAGCTCCCAGAAGTCACAGATTTCTCTAAGCTCCCTCCACAATGGCCAAGAGAGCCAGACAAGCTCAAGCTGGGTGGAAGGTGCAGTGCCCAAGCCACCCCAGTTCTGCCAGTCAGCAGCAGCCTGAGCTCCTCCAAGGGCCACCACAGCTGCTCAGCTCGGGGTGGACTGAGCCATGAGGGGAACCTTCTGTCCCATTCCCTGGTCCTGCTGGCCAGTGTGGAGGTTTTGGCTTCTCCATCACCCAGCTTCACAGTATTGCAGGATATGCCGAGTTGGAAGGGAGCCACAAGGATCAAAGAGCCCAGCTCCTGGCCCTGCTCAGGACCATTCCCAAGAATCACACCGAGTGCACAAGAGCATTGTCCAAAAGGTTCTTGAACTCTGTCAGGCTTGGTGCTTTAACCACTTCCCTGGGGAGCCTGTTCCAGTGCCCAGCCACCCTGTGGGTGAAGAACCTTTTCCTAATATCCAACCTAAACCTCCTCTGACTCAGCTTCAGGCCATTCCCTCAGAGCCTGTCACTGGTCACCACAGAGCAGAGACCAGTGCTCCTTTATTGCAGTGACCAAAACCTTACACAAGGCCTCTGTTATTTCAGCCAGGGAAGAGCCGACCCCCTCTAGTTCTTCCCCAGTCTTTTCCATCTCTTTATTGCTGGTGACTTCCTCAGGGCAAGGAAATACTTTCTTTTGCGCGTTGGTGCAACACTTAGCGAATGATTTGCATACTTTTATGGGCGGTGCGTGCCCTTGCCTGGAGATGCAGGAAAAGAGGATTGCATGGGTGTGACATGCATTAGCTCCTCAGAACATACCTCGGGGAGGCTGTCTGGTGAGTTAGGCAATGCCCTTGGAGAGTTTTGTGTGCACACCGTAAGGATAATAAGCTTCAAAGAATGAAGGCAAGGCTGGCTGTGTTTGTTACTGTTCCGACTCATTGGGGCATAAATAAGAGACAGGAAGCTCCCTCTGTTTATGTAGGCACTGGAAGCTTTCTCATCTGTCCATTGGGATACACTGGAGATTACTCAGGCTGTTTTCTTCACCACCTCTCTGCAATATCTATATATTTCTATGTATTTACTTCATTGATGTCTTAGTCTTAAAATTTCCAGGTATAACTATTCCAGAAGCGCTATCCAAGCAAACCTTCCTTGTGGTAGTACTGCTTTTGCTGTCACAAGAGAGTCCTCTCGGTTTAGCTGATTTTGATAAGCAAAACAAAAATGATTACACATTGGCAAAAAGACTTTAAAGTCGATTCAACTGCATTGCACTAAGGTTCTTGTCATTATGGAAGTTTCAGCTTCTCTGCCAAAGAAGAAAAAAGATGAAGTGGAAAAAAAAAAAAAAA
>VZTR01025348.1:97186-184775 GCA_013400775.1 Chaetops frenatus
CGTTGGCGAGCGGCGCCGGTGCCGCCGGCCCCAGCAACGTGCGAGGGCGGCCGCCGCCGCCGCCCGCGGGAAGGAAGAGCCGGGCCGAGGGCGTGGCGGAGCCCGGGGCAAGGAGCCGGCGTCCTAAAGCCCCCGGCTCCTCCTTTAGGCCATGTCTCCCCGACGAGGGGCCTCCCGCCCGCCCGCAGCCCCCGGGGCTGGTTAGTTATCTCGTGGCCTTGCGGAGCTGGGGAGGGAGCGCGGCTGCTGCCCGGGCTCCTGAGAGTACTTTAGACTTCTCTTGAGACACGAGGGCCCGGCGTGGGGGGGCCGGGAGAAGGGGAACCGTCTGCGTTATTAGGGCTAATTTGCCTGTTGGTAGCAGTGAGGGTGTGATGGGAGATGGTGGCAGGAGGGATGCGGACGCCCTTAAGGTTTCCTCTTCATTGGGGTGATAAATTCTCGCAGAAGGCTGTGCAGCGGTTTCTGCCCTGCATCAGCATTTTTTCTACCTTATAGCCCAATATAAGCCTACAGGGAGGAGAAGTCCTTAATTCAGATCGTATCTTTTAACTAAAGAAAAGTGTATGTGAAGGCTGTTGGAAGGGAACAGTAGTGGAAAGCTGTTGAAAGGTGGATGTTGTGCTCAAGCACCCGTGTGTGGAGCAGAAACGCCTCTTGGCTTGCTCTGATTTCGTTTTATGTCAAAAAACTAGAGATCATTTTCTGGGGTTTGTTGCCTGGATATTTGTTTTTTCCCTCCGAATACTTCCTTGTGTATTTTGTGTAGTTGAAGGTGTGTAGATTTGTGTTTACTTTTGGTTTAGACACATTCCTGTAAAATTCCCAGATTTCTCTGCTTCCTGAAGAGAGGGTGACCGTGCCGGGCCATGGCAGCGGTGGTAGCACGTTCCCTGCCAACAGGTGTTCTGTGATTCCCAAGCGCTGTTCAAACATTGACTTGACTTTGCGTTGTCCTCATCGGTGCAGTGCAACAGCAGCAGTGTTGACATAACTGCATGAGTAGTAGGAGAGCTGCAAGAACATGGCTGTATGGACAGTTACTCGGAAAAGGGGCTTGCAGGAGTGTGTGGAGTGGGCTTTCAGCATTTTTCTGTGTATGGGGTTTCTTTTTCTTTTCCTAAAGAAGTCCTTCTGTTGCTTGGCAGCCTGTTTTATTTAAGTCCAGTAGGCAACAGGCAGTGTGGACAGTAAAAGTTCATCCAGGAGATACTTGGCAGAGTGGGCAGTATTCTGAATCTTGTTTAAATAATCAGAGCAGCCTTTAAAGTGTGTCTTTATGTAGGACTGCAGTGCAAAAGGCTTTGGGGGCTTAGCCTACCTTGGTGCGACTAAGAGAAGGTACAAACGCTTTCCAGTGTAGAAAACTGTCTTGCTCCATTTCAGATTTCATAGGCTGCATGGATAATAAAGCAATTAGCCTGACACCAAAGCGCCGCCACAAGGGATAATTCAGCAGGGATAATACGGCTGCCTCATGCTTTCTGGTAGCAAGTCACAAGATTTGCTCGTTCAGCAGTGAGAATGCATGCGTATAATTAGGGACCCCCTCAAAACCGGGCATGTGAGAGAACGAGGCAGTGAAAAAGGTGGAGTGTGGATGCAACACGAACAGCATGTGCCTGCCCTGAGGTAGGGTGCCCAAAAAGGAAACTTCTTTCCCATGGATGCATGGGATGGAAGACTAAAAGAGAGCTTAAGTGTGAGAAAACAATTTTCTTCTCTCTGTGGCTGTGAGGAGAAGCTGAGCGCAGCGTCTGTTTTACTTTAAATGGTAACGGGGCAAGAGGAGGTCCGTCAGCTGCTGCTATGCAGCCCAAAAAGCAGATTATCCAAGGGGGGGGGTGTGTAGCTGAGGAAAGCACTCTGGATTTCATTCCCGTTCAGAGCTGACTGGAAGCTGTTCGTAGACAGCAGCATGTTTCACTCCATCTCCCTGTCTGCACAGGCATAGCACAGAGTCAGTGGTGTGTGCTTTGGCTCTGCTTCTGGAGGTCAGCTCTGACTTAGAGCCCATGAAGTGGAGATGTCCTTAATTCAAATCTCTTGTAACTAAAGAAGAGTGTATGTGAAGGCTGTTGGAAACAGTAGTGAAGACTTCCTGAAGCTGGATGCTGTGATCAAGCACTTGTGTGTAGAGCAGAAACACCTCTTGGTTTGCTCAGATTTCCTTGAATCCCAGTTAAGGGTTTTGTCCCCTGTCAGAAACTAGGAAGGTTTATTGCTTAATGGAACCAGCTGAGGGGAAATCCTGCAAATCAAAGCAATCCTTATCTGGTGCAATTTAAAAAAATCTTAATATATTACCTTCTCCCTCCCTCATCTTCTTCATTCCTTTATTACTACAGCTATTTTATGATGGTTCACTTTTTATTACTATGGCTAGAGGATAGTCCTTTTGCAAAGAAAACCCTGGGCCTAGACAACACATGTTTCTGGAAAAATGGGGTAACAGGGACAGGGGTCTCTGGCAAGTGAGGTGGGCTGTACAACCCACTCCAATCCTGACCTGCTGAAAACTGCAGCTCATGCTTCACCCAGGCCTTTTCAAGGGGTCACCCTTCACCAGCTCTTCTAGGCAAGAGCTCGGTCCAGTCCACTCATCTTGATGGGTTCATCAACTACTAGAGATGTCTGGAGTTATGGTGCTTATTTATCACAGGCAAAGAAGTGAGGAAGGTGACTCTTTGTAGTTGGCACAGCACCAGAAAACCCCAGGATGGTCTGCTCAGCTGTGCAGCGATGACATTTGGAAAGCCTGCTCTGCTCTTGGGTCTTCATGCAACTCCACGAGCAGTAGAGATGTTTGTCCTAATATGCAGAGAGGGCTTAAGGTGTGTGGGTGGTCCTTGTTTTATCCTGATGATTAAAAGCCTCATGAGGTTTACATCTCTTCTCATGGGAGAAGAGCTTGTCCTTTCATAATTTGGGAAGCGGCAGCCTGTGCACAAATAGCAATTACTAGCTGTTGAGTAAAAACTGCCTTGTACTGTCCTAGATGCTGAGAGTGTGATTGGTTGATGCACCTTAAATTTTTGATTCAAGATAGGAGATTGAACACGGCTCTTGGGAGAGAGTAAGAAGGATCCAAAGAAGCCATTCCATCTTTTGCTAGGATTACATAGGGTCGTGGAACAGTTTCCAGTCCAATAGGTGGAGTTAGTTTTATGACTCATCTGGTTAATATATTTACTGTCTCATAAGGCAGCAGGACAGTAACTTTTCTGTTTTCTCTGCACAATTGATTATAATGACATAAGCAGTAAAACAGACCAGGCCTCCAGAGACGGCATAATTTGTTTTGGCTCTTACTTGACATTTCTTGTTGGATTAGGTGATCATAGAACAGGGTACTTCTGAGCTTGTCTGCTGATTTGTACCCCTCCTGTTTCCTGGTCAATCATGGCTTGTACTGAGAACATCAGCCGTGAATGGCTCAATTAGCCCAGAGCGGAAAATAATCAGCTGTACCTGAAAGACAATAGGATTTTCTGGGGGATGTATAAAACTTCTTATGCTGGTGTGTACAAATGTTGTGCTTAAGCCAGTAGAAAAAAAAATAAATCTTGCATGGAAAAAAAAAGAAGCTGTGTTGTTTTTTTCTGAGGCAGTTTTGATGAGTCAGTTCTTGGGCTAAGTCAAGGAACAGGGGTGACATTTCTGATGAGACAGACCTTCCTTTGTGTTCAGGCCATGTGATTAAATCGTGATAAGATGTGGATCTTGAGTACCAAAGGCCTTCTTCTCTTTGTACAGCAGGAAAAGGAGGGGAGAGCAGGGAAATCCTACAGCGCCGAGATGGGATGAAAACCTCTTCCCCTGGCAGCCCAGCCAGCACAATCCTTTGTTGAGCAGATTGGGCTCATCTTGCAGGAAGGGAGGCAATGGCCCCGGAGGCACAGAACAGGGGCAGGACTTGGACTCTGATGCGTGTGTCAAGTTCAGGTTTGAATGATGGAGCAGGAAGTTCAGATTCTGCATGAAATGATCCTGTAACAAGAGCTGAAACTGATTCTTCTGACTTGCCTACTTACCTTTTCAGCAAGGGTGGGATGTAGTACTAAAGCAACAGAAGGGAAAGTACTGTGCTTTCTTTTATTTCTTAAGCTGAGGAATTGCTGAGCTCCTCTGTAAGATGGACTCCATTAAGACCCAAATACTTGCTTAAAGAAACAAGTAACTCCGTCCACTCTTTGTTCTGACTGCAGCTGATGGCTGGGTTTTTTGGATATTTTTTTGGTTGTTGTTGTTTTTTGGGGTTTTTTTTTAAAGCAAATCATGCTTGAACAAGGGCAATGAGCCTTTTCATGTTTGCCCACTTGTAGATTGTTTCAGCTGCAGCTGAAAAAGCTTAAGCACTCCTATATTCCTGGATTATTCACTGCCCCCAGTAAACTGAGTAACTGTATTTCTCACAGAACCAGGAGGCTTTTAGATCACCTGCAAGAGCTTGCCAGGCTTTTCTTGGGGAGAAGGGGTGAAGCTGAAGGTGATGGAGTGGTAGTCAGACAAGGCACTAGCTCCTTCACCTTTGTTAGGAATTATTTCTCATCTCAAGCAGTAATAAGAGGCATGTGTTTTGTGCAGGGCTGTGTTTGAACTTGCCTGCCATGGCTCTATCAGTTGTTTCCTTCAGAGACTGAAGGCGAGAGATGCTTCGCGGTGGTTTTTTGTGAATTGCCCTGTGGCAAATTCCTGTGATGCTGGAATGCGAGGACCGTGCTGGTTTAAGTACTGTGGCTTTCACTTTTTTAAGAAGGGAAATGGGAGTTTAGGTGCAGGGAAGAGAATGTCAGGAATGCTGACAGTCTGTAGTTCTGTGTCCTTTTCCTGGATCAGTGGAGGCAAATAGCTCGGCTCTGCTCCACTTATTAAAAACTGTTTCCATTGCACAGCTCCAAAGCAGCGTGCAGAGCTTGCCTTTGATGAGCAGAAGGGGAGACTTCTGTGCATGAGGAATGTGTGACTGGCTGCAGAGTGTTGCACACAGCTTTCTCAGTACGGTAAAAACCCTTGTCTAGATGTGACTGACGGGTTCTTTCAGAAAAGTAATGATCTTTCTTTTTTGTGCAGTTTCACTTTTGGTTTTGGTTTCTACTTCTCTTGAAATAGATAATAAAAATTTCCTGTGCTAGCTGCTCATCAGGACAGGTGTTGGATTCAAACAATTGTTCCTGTGTCCAGATCACTCTCAGGAATCCCACTCTCAGGAATCCAGTTCATTATTTTAGGTGTTCATGCAGAGAACGAGCAAGGCAATGCCTTTGAAACCTTTTCTTAATCTTGTTAAAGATTTGACTCTGGTGCCACTAAGTGCTGTTTCATCTTAAAGTTCTTCTCGGGGATCTCATTAGGTGAAAAATCTCATCACATAAAACTTGGCAGGGTGTAGGGATGTAATAGGTCCCACACAGAAGGGAACAGAAGACCATCTTTTAAGTGATGTTTGTGCACTAAGTCATGGTTTGTTTGTCCTTAGATGCTTGTTTTCCCCATTATGACAAGATCTAAATCTTTTCACGATTTCATGTAGAATTAACCATAATAAAAGTGAATAAAAATCCTACTGAATAAAGAGGCTTTGAGCGAATCATCTGCTCTGTGAAGTGTAAGCAGGACTAAGCACAGATTGAATCTGCAAAAGTGTACTGCTGCTTTGTATACCATTCTTGCTGCTCAAACTGCCATAAATTGAAAGCAGATTTCTGTTGCGTAAACCGGCCAGCTAGTGTGCCAAACTGAGAATGAAAGTGTTGGAACTTAGCCCCCAGAATCGACCAGCCAGAGGTACCACCTCTTATTTATCTTTGGTTGATAGGCTGCTCCTCCTCACCAGAGGATGTGAGGAGGCTGGGAGGGGGGAAGAGGAGTTAATGCCTTGAGGGGAACATGCGTTTGCTTCTGCTCTTCGTCACTCGGGGCTCACGCGTCATGATTGCCTGAATAGCGCATAGCTTGCTTTCCTCCTAGCTAGACATGCACAATGTCTGGCTCTAATCTGTGTATTGGGGATGATACTGAGCAGACTTCTCTGTTCACTAGCTCACTTTTATTATTTATTGAAGTGGCATAACTTTCATAGAACCGTGTAGGTTGGAAAAGCCCATTAGAATAATTGAGTCCAACCACTAACCCAGCATTGCCAAGTCCACTGCTAAACTGTCTCTCCAAGTGCCACATCTACACGTCTTTTAAATACTGCTGGGGATGGTGACTCAACCATTTTCCTGGGCATTCTGTTCCAGGGCTTGGCAGCCCTTTCCACAAAGAAATTTTTCCTAATAGCCAATCTAAACCTCTCCTGGCACAACTGGAGGTAATTTCCTCTTGGCCTGTTGCTTCTTGGGAGAATAAACCACCCCCCACCTGGCTACAGCCCTCTTTCAGGGAGTTGCAGAGAGTAAGGTCTTCCCTGAGCCTCCTTTTCTCCAGGCTAAACAACCCAATTCCCTCAGCTGCTCCTCATCAGACTTGTGCTCTAGACCCTTCACCAGCTCTGTTTCTCTGGGCACTCTCCAACACCTCAATGTCCTTGCAGTGAGGGGCTCAGAACTGGACACAGCACTCGAGGTGTGGCCTCCCCAGTGCCAAGTACAGGGGGACAATCACTGCCCTGGTCCTGCTGGCCACACTGTTTCTGGCACAGGCCAGGATGCCATTGGCCCTCTTGGCCACCTGGGCACACACTGGCCCAGCAACTGTTGACCAGCACCCCCAGGTCCTTTTCCACTGGGCAGCTCTCCATCCACTCATTCCCCAGCCTGAAGCACTGCCTGGGCTTGTTGTAACCCAAGGGCAGGACTCAGCACTTTGCCTTATTGTACCTTGTATTGATGATCTCAGCCCATCAATCCAGCCTGTCCAGATCCCTCTGCAGAGCCTTCCTGCCCTCCAGCAGATCAACACTCCTGCCCAACTTAATATTATCTGCAAACTGACTGAGGGTGTGCTTGATCCACTTGTCTGGATCATTGATAAAGATATTAAACAGGACTGGCCCCAATACTAAGGCCTGGAGAACCCCACTGGTGGCTAGATGGCAGCTGGATGTAACTCTGTTTACCGCCACTTTCTTGGTCCAACTCTCTAGCTGTTTTTTTACCCAGCAAACAGTGCACCTGTCCAAGCCACAAGCAGCCTGTTTCTCCAAGAGAGTGCTGTAGGAAACAGTGTCAAAGGCTTTACTAAAGTTTAGGTAGACAACCTTAATAAACTGTAATAATTTTGTCTACCTGGCAGTCTTGTGTGTATGGCTCATGTCTACTGCTGTGGAATTTGACTGTAAGATGTTTCTAATAATATGTGTTCCCTTGCAGGCTGGAAGAGACAAGTATGAGCCCACTGCTACATCAGAGCATGGCGGGAAGAAAGGGAAGAAGGGGAAGAAGGAGAGGGACATGGATGAGCTTAAAAAGGAAGTTACCATGGTAAGAGTGCAGGGCACAGGAAGAACATGCCCAAAGCCTTGTGCTTAATTTGACTAAAAGAGAAGCAAGCTGGTGTGCTGACAGCATGGTGTGACTAAAGGCATTGACCTCCCTTCTCCTCCCCAAGCCAGACATGCTGTAAGTGTTTCACCATCAAGATGAGCACGCAGTAGACCCTGGCAACATCACTTCTCAAAAGGCACTTGACACAGAACCTAAGGCTATGCTTGTCTGCATTACCCATAGTGAAGTGTAGATTCATTTCCTTGGCTAGGCGAGTGCTCTCTGCATAGCAGTGTTACAGGCTTTATTGTGCTGTCATGTGAGTGGGACTGCTGTTTTCATTCCAGCTGAGGAGTTGAGGCTGTACAGCTCCATTTACTGCTGGCCTCTGCTCAGGCTGACCTCAGTATTATTCCTTCTAATCATGTTTGAGGCTGTGGGGAGTGTCTCCCATCCCCATCTGTGAAAGCTGGATGATGCTCTGCATCTGTCTGTGAGCATCATCTGGCTTAGATCTGCTGTCCTTAAAGGTGATGCAGATTTTGTGTCTGTTCTGTGGGTTTGAGACTGGGCTTTCACATTATTTACCTCTCTGTTAGGAAGAGGGGATTCTAAAGATTGCTCAAAGATTACATTCTGTGTTAAGTAGTGATGTGTACTTAAAACATCTCCTCCACAACTTTTTAAGTGAGGCACTGGTCTGAAACAGCTTGATCCAACTGAAAAATAGCATAGCTGTGAAAAGCCTCTTTGGAGAAAGAAACACTTCCCCCAAAGTAGTGCTTAATCTAGCAACACCACTTAAAAATGTGTGAAATTACAGGTTTAATCTTCTGTACATTCCTACCTTCTTTCCCAACTCCTTTTCTTTCCATTCCTCTCTCAGCCTCCCAAAAAAACCCACCCACTGAGGTTTCACAGAATCTGCTCAGGGTGTAAGGACTGCTCTGAGATTAAGTCAGACTTTTTCAAAAAGCTGTTGAGTACCCAAATAGTCAAAAGAATGCTAAAGATGAGACGGTGCTGGATTCCAGAATGAATTTGAGATTTCTCTTCACAGAGAGGATGAACTAGAGTCCTGTTATCTGACCAGCTGTTACAGATAGGAAACCTGGGGTGGGAGGTGGAATTGCTGAGCTCTTTTCTCAGATTCTTTTCTCTTCCAACTATTTCTTGCCTTTCAGGATGACCACAAGCTGAGCCTTGATGAACTTCATCGTAAATATGGAACAGACTTGAGTCGGGTAGGTAGACATTGTGTTCCCTCCGTCTTTGCCCTGATCTGAAAAGAAACAGCCACAGCTCACAGCATTTCACAAAGGGAGATCTGGGTGGTCTGGTTTTGGTATGGGGGTTTTTTTTTCTTTCTTTTGTGTTTAATCTCCCCTCTTCCAGTTAAGTTTCCCAGGCTTTGGGAGAGCTGTTGAATTCACAAATACTTCTCTTTATCCTCCCACTGTACAACTTGATTGCAATACTTTAGTGACTTTGCTTCTAACAAAGTCACTCTTATCTGCCTCTGAATTGTTCAAGGTCAAGTTGATTTTCCNTGTTTATGTTGCACATGTAATCTAGGGAGCTATCGCATGCCTAGAGACTTAATGATGGCTAGTAGCAGTTAAAATTTTGCCTTTCTTCAGTAAGTGGTGTGCAGATGTCCTAGGCTAGCTCAGATTCCAGTGCAGAAGCACTGCCAGGGTTTTACACTTTTGCTGTTGTTTCCTTTGCTTTATGCATTTCTTGCACGATTGCATATAGCATCAAGTCTGCTCTTTATAACAGTGCAGAGATTTGCATTTTTGTGTTCAAGACCTTGGCTTCTGAAAGCTGAACTTCCTGGAAGGTTGTTCTGACCTTTACAGCCTCCAGTTTTCACTTGTTTCATAATTTGATAAGGGTGGATGGCACTGTGCTGTTCCTCAGAGCTCACAGTCTGTGGCTGCAGCCTTCTTGTCCTGTCCTTCTTCAGTGTTTGTAGGCCCATGGCCTGCAGACCCCTCAAGTAGCATTCAGCATCCTGTAGCTCATGTTTTGGCATTCAGCTCTCACATCCTGCACTTGTGTTGTGGAACCCTGGCAGCTTTGGACATCTCCATTACCTGTTAGCAGCTCCTTGTTGCTGTGGTAGGACTTGAACAAATTCAGACCTACCTTCTGCAGTTGGTCTTGCCACAATGCCTAGAAAAGGAACCTCTCTTGTAGGGTTTGACTTCTGCACGTGCAGCTGAGATCCTGGCTCGTGATGGCCCAAATGCCCTCACCCCCCCACCCACCACTCCTGAATGGGTGAAGTTCTGTCGGCAGCTCTTTGGAGGATTCTCACTCCTGCTGTGGATTGGTGCTATTCTCTGTTTCCTGGCTTACGGCATACAGAGCTTGGTGGAGGAGGAGGCCAACAAGGATAACGTAAGTAAAAATGTCTGTTTTACCTCAAAGGCAGGCCGAGCAGCCTGTTGGGCTCAAGGCAGATTAACTTCCTTTAAGCATTCAGTCCAGAAGCTTTTGCCATAAGCACGGGAAATTCAGTGTGTGAGCTTAGCGTGTTTTGGAGTGCGTCCACATAATGAAACGAACAGCCAACTTCCTTTGTGTTGTGTTAACAACACTAGCTTGTGGACAGCCTTTGTGTTCAAAATGTACAGAGACTGCAAGTACCTTCATGCTTGTGATGGGGCACTTAAATGCCAGGCAATTTTTTTGGACAAACTGGAAGCCTTTCAGGCAGATTGTCCTCTGACTCACTTTCTCTGCTCTTTGTAGCTGTACCTGGGTATTGTGTTGGCAGCTGTGGTTATCATTACTGGCTGTTTCTCTTATTACCAAGAAGCAAAAAGTTCCAAGATCATGGAGTCCTTCAAGAACTTGGTGCCTCAGGTATGGAATAACTCATTTCCTTGAGGTCTGGCAAGCCATAGCTTGATCAAAGGTATTAATGGTTTTAAACATCACCTCCAATTGTGAGGGCCTGGCTGTTAATGTGGGTTACTAATTCTTCATTTTGAGGGATTTGTGAAGCTGCTCCAGGTAACTACGCTAATAGGCCAGAGTAGTTCCTGACAACCTGTGGGTTCCAACTGCTTGTTAACAATCCTAGGATGCTTTCCCCATAGTCTGGGAAGTTCAGTAACTGGTGTGATAAGCACTAAAATTTGGATTCCTTCATGGACAGTCTGGATCATACCTAACTATAACACTGTCACCTTCGGAACAAGGAACTTTAATATCAAGAAAACAAAAAATACTTATTTTTCTTAAACAAATACATATTAGATATAAACATCTTAGTACAAGTAGAAACCTCATAGAATCATAGCATAATTATTTTAAGATATAGCATAATTATTTTAAGATTCTCAGATCTTTTGAGCCTTTTCTCAAGAGTTGCTTTTGACATGGAGTGTTTCTTCCCTGTCTTTCAGCAAGCACTTGTAGTCAGAAATGGTGAGAAGATGAGCATAAATGCTGAAGGGGTTGTAGTTGGAGATCTAGTGGAGGTGAAAGGAGGAGACAGAATTCCAGCCGACCTTCGGATCATATCTGCACATGGTTGCAAGGTACAGTAATTACAAGTTGGGAAACCTCATTCTGAAGGAGGATGAATTAGTTTCCTATGCTGTGAATGGCAGCTGCAGTGGAGGAGAAGGATGGGGAAATACCCAGCAGGCATCTGTCTGCTCGTGTATGACAAAGTACTCTCTTTCATGTAGGTGGATAACTCCTCACTTACTGGTGAATCAGAGCCTCAAACCAGGTCTCCAGACTTCTCCCATGAGAACCCGCTGGAGACCAGGAACATTGCCTTCTTTTCCACCAACTGTGTGGAAGGTATGTGTGTCTCCTACTTCCCTGAAGTATGAGCAATGACACTGAGATGTACAGATGATTACACCATGAGCCTACTTCTATCATGCAAGAGCAGGGTGGAAGTTCCCATCAAAGTCCTTGCCCATTCCAGCTGCAGTACGTTAGAATGGCAAAGACTCCATTACTGAGTTTTTTGTTCTTGCTGCTTTTAGAGGAGCAGCTATGTGGTGTGTCTTCTAGCCTGCATGCTTTATTGCAAGTAAAAAGTGCTGAAGTGCAGATAACATAATGTGAACCATGAGGTAGAGCTGTACAAAACATTACAGCTGCTGCAGAAAGCAGGAACGCCAGACATCTCTGGCAGGACTTCTGTTGCAGTTCTGATTATGGGGGTTGGCAGTCTTCGTGCTGAAGCCCACCCAGAACAACTCCTCCACACCTGCAGGGTATTAAGCTGTAGCTTTTTTTGTTTTCTAAAACCCGTCTCTCTTCCAGGCACTGCCCGTGGCATTGTCATTAGCACTGGGGATCGCACTGTGATGGGCCGTATTGCCAGTTTGGCTTCTGGACTGGAAGGGGGGAAAACTCCCATTGCCATGGAGATCGAGCACTTTATCCACCTCATCACTGGAGTGGCTGTGTTCCTGGGTGTCTCCTTCTTCATCCTTTCCCTCATCCTTGAGTACACATGGCTGGAGGCTGTTATCTTCCTCATTGGGATCATTGTTGCCAATGTCCCTGAAGGGCTGCTTGCAACGGTTACGGTGAGTGAATTTGGAAAAAAAGATTGAGTTTGCCTCATGTGTGGCCCTTAAGGGAGTGGGCATCTCTGTGCATTCACAGAGGTGAACACTATAGTAATGGAATGTGAGTGTGTAGGTCTGGGCTTTATAAGTTCAGTGTATTTTAACTAGTTGCCTGAATCAATGTCAAGTTCTGCAGCAATTTATCTAATAAAGATGGGTCCCTAAGACCTGCACAGAGGCTTGGCATTGTACAGCTGAAGTGAGCAAGACGAGGAGTTGTAGTCTTGCCTTTTTCTGTGGCAAAAAGGGGTTTTCCTGCTACAACCATCAAGGTTTCCACACCCACATGCACACCAGACCTTCCAATCTTTAAGGGCTGGCAAGCTTCACCTTAGCCCCAACTTTTGGTCTGGGATCTGTCAGAGGTTTTTATAAGTTTGGTTTCCTGAAGAGGTGGTAAGAGTATCTAGGTGTACTTAAGTGTATGGAGGGTGGTGGTGAACAGGAGAAAATGCATCCATGCCGCCTTAGGAAGCAGAGTAGCAACCAACCAGGGAATGAACAGTTGGGAACTGGAACCAGATAACAGCCTTCAGCAAGAAAGTGAGCTGGAGCTGCTCACTTTCTACCCCAGCAAGTTGCAAGCCCTGTCACCAGAGCTAATTTGGGCCATCTCATATATGGTCTGCCTTCACCTGTTTTGAGAACTCCTGTGATTAGGAGGTGGTAACTTTGAAATGTTAGTCTGGGGCATGCTATTTCCTTCCTAATGCACTGAGAAGCAGGAGACTTGAAGCCTTGACAGTCCTTTTCTGGAGGTTTTAGGATGAGGAAAATGTCACTTAAACCTAGCACCCAGGCTGAAGAGTTGCTGTTTATTTTGCACTGGCAGGGTAAGCAAGGAGTTAGGGAACCACTGCAGGGCATGGAAGCTGGCTGTCATTCCATGTGCACATTGAGTTGGACAGCAGTGTGATTACTGCACAAGTGCATCTAACCTGACATCTTTCTTGTCCCCAGGTATGCCTGACACTAACAGCCAAGCGTATGGCTCGTAAGAACTGCTTGGTGAAGAACCTCGAGGCCGTGGAGACCCTGGGTTCCACATCCACCATCTGTTCTGATAAAACAGGCACTCTGACACAGAATCGCATGACAGTTGCCCACATGTGGTTTGACAATCAGATTCATGAGGCTGATACTACAGAGAACCAGAGTGGTAAGACTGCCTCTCTGTACTTGAGGCATTTCATTTAAAAATGGCTTTTTCTAGGCCTTCCTGGACACTCGTACTTCTAAGAACCTGTGTTTGTAGCTCTCCAGCCCAAGTGACCTTCACAATGCAAGGACTTCTAACGTACAGTCTAGAATGAGCATAAAAAAAAATTGAAATGAGACACAGAAAGCTTTGCACTGTACCACAATTCTGTTTAATCCTTAAACTCTGTATAGCCTGCCTTTAGTGCAGAATTACTCCACTGGAAGTTGAGCGTCTTAAATATCCAGCCCCATATGTTTGTCCTGTACACAGAAATATTTGCAAAGTACATGATTATCTTTGATAAATGTATCTTGATGAAATTGCTCAGTCTTAAATCCCTTGAAAGTATGGACAGCAGAAGTGTTGGCCCTGATAATAATTGCTTGAGGCTGGACATAGATGAAAAGTTACCATGTAAAACTACATGGTTGCTTTTGGACAGGGATTTTCCTGGAACATCCAGGTTGTGTTTGCATAGTGCCAGCAATGAATGTAATACTTCAGCAGGAAGTTTCTCCTAGTTGATAAGAATCTGAGATCTCAGTGTGCTGTGCAACTGAAAGAAATGCTTATCTCTCCAGAAGTGTTCAATACAACCAAACTCAGGAGTTCCCTAGCTGTTGTCTACCTTGTGAAATGCTGTGCTTGCAACACATTATTACAATAAACATTTTTCCAGTGGTGCTGCTGCACCCTGTCCTGAACCTGTCCAACACATTGTGCTTGTCTGCACTGCTTAAAAAAGACATTTTACTTAACACTAGTGCAAAGTAATGAGCTATAAATAGATTTTTTGGAAGCCCTCGGCCTGGCAATGGTTGGCTTGGCTGCAGTGGAAATAAACCTAGAAGGTTTCATTTCATGTAAAGTATGTTAGGTTATTGGTTAACTGTCTCTTCAATTCATCTCCCTTAAAGCCAACTTAAGAGACAGCACAAGAGAATGTCTTTATTTAAGTATTGCTCCTTTGGGAGCTATTTCATCCAGTTCCTGGGTTGATGGATAAAGTGAGACAACCTGGAGGTGGAACCCAGCATCCCTTAGTGAAGCCCTCTGAATGAATGTTAGCTGTCCAGAATTCCTTGGCTTTGTCAGCATGTCCCTCTGTTGCTGCTGGAATCTTGAAAGCAGAGCTGTTCTCTTGCACTGCTGCTGTTCTATCCTCTGGTCTTAAAATAATCAGCTGCTCATCAAGTATCTGGGAAGGGAGGAGGAATGAAAGAGATGTAGTGCTGCTCCGAGTGGTTTCTGTTTCTCAGATAAAGGTCTTTGCTCTTAAACATGTGGGATTTTGAGCTTATATGACTTTTTTGAGGGGTGGCTTTTGACATTCTTCTTGTGCTTTCAGGTGCTTCCTTTGACAAGAGCTCAGCCACTTGGGGTGCTTTGTCCAGAATTGCAGGTCTCTGTAACCGTGCTGTGTTTCAGGCCGGACAGGAAAATGTACCAATTCTTAAGGTGAGTGACCAAAACAAAAATGTTGGTTTTGTTCCTCACCACTGTCCTCCCGTAATGGTTGTGAGGTTACATCCTGTAGGTCACAGGAACCTGCAAAGTAGAGGTGTCTGTCACTCTTAATCTTTTCTGCAGTCTAGCTGTCTTAGAGAAGGTAAGGGGAGGGAAGATGGGATTGGGAAGACATTTTTCCCACTGCAGAATCCCTGCCATCTGCTGGCATCTATGCTCAGTTTGGGAGGTCAGATATTTCAGACAGGGCTAGGAAAGACCAGAAAGCTTTCCTAGGCATTTCCCAGTATCTGGCTGTTCCAGGAATTGCTATCTCTGGCATTTGTACTCTTCAAAGCTACAGACACCTGGTGCTCGGAGAAGTGGGGGGAGCAGTGGTTGTGGGAGACTGGTTCGAGACAGTCTGCTCTTGCTGGCAAGTCTCCTTAAGCTTTCACTGGTTCAGTGCTGGTGCAAATGCTGGCATAGCACCAGTTCACATTCCTGCTTCTGAACTGTGACCCAGCTAGGGCTGAAATTAACCATACAGTGCTTATAATCTGTCAAGTATTAGTCATGTTGCTTAGCAAACTTATTCCCAAGCGTGTTCTGATGCAGTGGTACTAGAGATAATGGAACAAACTATTTTTCCCCAGCGCTCCTCTGACTGTATCTACAAAATGTGACCTGAAGTTAAAGAGCTGGAGTTCTTCCTGTTTAAGGAAAGTTTGGGAGAGGGGAGTTTTGAGATGTCTTTAGATACCAAAAAGTAGTATAGAAATGAAAAAAAATCTCATGAACATAGAGACCAGAAGGGCAAGAAATACTTGGTTTCAATTGCAGCAAAGGAAACTCCACCAGGACATTGAGTACACTAAGATCTCCAGGTCTGAGAATCCCCATCTCTACCAGTGCTAGCCTTATGGGGAGGCATGGACAGATGAAATCTCTCCCACAGGCTTGATAAGCTGGTCTTATATTGGAGTGGGAGAACACATGACAGTGTTTCTGTGTGCATGTTGTCTTCATCTCACATTAGCTGTTCTTTATGGCAAGCAGCTTACAGCAGTTCTTCTCAGAGTTTACCCTCCAGCCTCACTTGGTCTGCCTGATTATGTGATTTTCTCTAGTCCTTCAAAAGGGCTTCTTGACTTTGTCACAAGAAGGCTGCTGCTCTCTCGAGATGGGAGGCCTGGCTTTCTGAAATGCAGTATTTGTCAGTAGTAGATAATATAATTATTCATTCTTTGCTTTCATATAGTGTTATGTAGAAGCTGGGACTGAGCTGTGATGAATTAACTTTTAAAATCTATTTTAAATATCCAGTCTTTTGTGGTTGTATGTTTTGACAGTTGTCTTTTTTCCTCAGCGAGCAGTGGCAGGAGATGCTTCTGAGTCTGCACTTCTGAAATGTATTGAATTGTGCTGTGGTTCTGTCAAGGAGATGAGAGAAAGGAATCCCAAAGTGGTGGAAATACCATTTAACTCTACCAACAAGTACCAGGTAAGCAGGTGTCCTCTTCAAGGAGGGCTACTGTGTGAAGTACTTGTGTAAATTCACACAGAGTGTGCCTCAAAACTTGTTCTGGCACCCAAATTTTGTCTAGCCATTACTTGCTTGAAGACTGCGCTATAAATCTAAGTTAACAGACCATAGATATGCTGTGTAGGTGCTGCACTGACACTAAGGTGTCAACTGCTAACAAAGGATCAGACATGCTCTCAACCTGTGTAGCACAGACCATGTAACTCAAATCTGGGAACAGGAATGAACTGCTGGGAAGTGACCTTAACAGGTGGCACTAGGATACAGAAAAGGTCATTACAACACCTGCAGTTATATGTTAATGTTAAAGAATACACAAATTCCTTAGTTTGTAAGCCTTTAAAGTGTGGGTAAATGAAAACTAGAGCAGAATACCACAAACGACCCTGAGCTGCCATAGTTGCAGAACATTGATGTTGATTACTTATGGCCTTCACAGTACACATCTATAGAACAGATTCATTTCTTCCACCCTTAGCTGTCTATCCACAAAAACGCAAATCCATCAGAGTCCCGTTACTTGCTGGTGATGAAGGGAGCTCCAGAGAGGATCCTGGATCGCTGCAGCACCATTCTTATTCATGGCAAAGAGCAACCACTGGATGAGGAAATGAAAGATGCTTTTCAGAATGCCTACCTTGAATTGGGAGGCCTCGGGGAGCGAGTGTTAGGTAAGGAAAGACAGCCTTATTACTTTGGAAAAGATTTGTCCTTCATGTTCCTGTGCAGTCCTCACAGATCAAGTGAAGAGTCACTCTGTTCCTGCAGCATAACCATAGTGTTAAGGTCACTTCACCAATTTGTGTAGGAACAGTCCTGCCTTTAATCTAAAAGGCAGCCTGCAGGGTCTGGTCTTGCCTGGCAACAGAGTCACATAGATCAAAATGCAGCAAAGCATTTGGGACCTTCCATGGGACCCACAGGGTCTTCTGTTTGTTCACTGCACAAGAGCCAGGCTGTGTCTGGGCACCTAGCAACAGCTGGTAGTTATCAGAATAGGAGTGTGACTCCTGTCTCAACAGCCCTGGCTAAACCTCTGACTTCGCTGCCCTGTTATTCTTCTGTAGCAGTTGGTAGGAGCAATAAGTGTTCACTCTCTGCCTCCTGATCTGTAGGAACAGAGTAAATGTGAGTTTGATGTGTTGCAGGATTCTGCCACTTGGCTCTGCCTGATGATCAGTTCCCTGAAGGCTTCCAGTTTGATACAGACGACCTGAACTTCCCTGTAGACAAACTCTGCTTTGTAGGACTGATGTCTATGATTGACCCACCTCGTGCTGCTGTGCCAGATGCTGTTGGCAAATGCCGAAGTGCTGGGATCAAGGTAATTTATTTCTGGGTTGAAAATCTCCTCACTTCATACCTGTGGAAATAAAGGGATTCTCTGACTTCTGGTATTTCTGTAATGTGAGTGGATGAAGTAATCGATCAGAATTTAACTACTACTACTTCAGGCTTAATTTCTAAGTTAAGTACAAATGGTTGTGTGTTTGAACTAAAAAATGAGTGAAACTCCAAACTGCTAGGACACTGGCAGGTGCTGAGAGCATGGTATCCCAAAGCACATGATTTGGCTCAGGGTGTGTTCCACATGTGCCACAGCACTAAGATGAGAGGGAAGCACAGGCTGGAAACAGAAACTGGCTCCACTGGCTCAAGATTACCAATTTTTTTGTCTTCCATCTGCCTCAATCCGTTGCATACTGGTAGCAGGTCACTGCCTGTACCTCACACTTGCTCTGTGCTAGGGATCACAAGTAGAACAAAAGACGTGGCCTTTTCAGTGTAAGGGAGCCTGCCTTTTGGGCAGTGTTGCTCTGCAGTACAGGGAAGGCTTTCATTTCATGGCAGTGTGTTTGCATTTCAGGTTATCATGGTTACTGGAGACCATCCGATCACAGCCAAAGCCATTGCCAAGGGTGTCGGCATCATCTCCGAGGGCAATGAAACAGTAGAAGATATTGCTGCTCGACTCAACATTCCTGTCAGCCAGGTCAACCCTAGGTAATGTCTGCTGGGGAAAGCCAGAGCTGTTTAAAGAATTAAGCCTTTGCCTCTCTCCTTGCCTTGGATAATCCCTCAGCATCTCCCCCTTTACACGAAAAGCATGGCATTTGCTTAGCTCAGCATATTGTGGCTCTTCAATGTGTACCATGAGTTATGTGAAGAATGCACAAGACTGTCTTAAATGTGCATGTCTCATGTGTGGGAAGTAGTTAAGAGTAAGACTGTAGGAGAGCAAAGGGAGCAGGACTTATGCCAGGTAGAGGAGTTTACACTAGTGCATAGCTACCAGCAGAATAAACGTAAAAAGGGAACTCCTTCCTCTTAAGAGTTAATGCTTGCCTTCCTAGCCTAGCTGGGACTGAGGCATCCTCAGAAAATGTGCTTTGGCATAAGCAGGCTGTTTGCAGAATGGCTAGGCTGTCTGCATTGCTTAGCTTGACCCAGCCTGTGTTTGGGCTGGAGGACAGCCATGTATCTTATGAACTGTGAATAGAGACACCCTGTGAAATGAAATTGCNCAGGCTGGAGTTGGCTGGGCTGTGTGACTGAGCAGGTCAGCAGCTGGCTCTAAGGGTGGGGAAGGAATTTCCCTGTCTAAACTGGGTGATGTCAAGAGCTGTGTGGATAGTCTTCTAGACCTATAAGGGATGGTATGCTGGGCTGGAGAGATGGTATTTTGCTGCAGCATGTAGGGTACCAAACCAGTCTAAATATAACACTGCATGCTTTTGTGGCCAAAGGGTGTAAATTAGTTGGAACTGGCATGGTGTGAACACTCTCTGTGAAGAACCATGTGTCATCAGTCACATGGTCATTAGCCTATTGCAAAAAGGATTCCCTGCAGAAGACAGCAGCATCTCTTGAAACCTTGGAAGCTAACTACCTGAGCCAGAGGTTCCTTTTTGCAGAGAGGCCAAGATTTTTGGAAACAACTAGTCTTTGCCTTGATGCACTTTAGAAAGCTATGAAAAGAATTAATCTGCTCATGAGGTTTTTGTCTGTTACTTGGTTCTGTTTTGTTGTCTTTTTCTTGGTGTTCCCCATCTGCCTCTCAAATTTTGAGCATCACACCTCTGTGCAGGGGCTGCCTGGACTAGTATTTGGTCATAGCAGAAGTTGATCTTTCCCAAGAGTACTGAAGAGCCATCGTTTTGTGGGACAAGTACAGCTAATGAGAAACTTCTTGTGAAGTAATACATATTGTCTCCTGTTTGCAGGGATGCCAAAGCTTGTGTGGTACATGGCTCAGATTTGAAGGACATGACTAGCGAGCAATTGGATGACATCCTGCTTCACCATACAGAAATTGTCTTTGCCAGGACATCTCCTCAGCAGAAGCTTATAATTGTGGAAGGCTGTCAGCGACAGGTAAAGAGAGGGAGAATAAGGGTGTCATATTAGAGAAATCCCCAGACATATATATGCAAACTACCAACCAGTTCTGCTGTTGAAGTGGTAGGGCTAAGTCTCCTCAGTGCCCTCACGTGAAGGGCCAGATTAAATCTCTTGGCAGCCTTCAGCTGCTGATGTCAGGCTGCTCTACAATACATAAATGTAAGGGTCTGGCAGGAAAGCATCTTCAGTTTGTACTGAGGCTTTCTTCTGATCCTAGGATGTTCATTAGTATACTTAATTCCTAAATGCTCTGGATGTGCTTGGGAGAGGACGATGCAACACATTCCTGTCTTGTCCAGTGTCTCCTTTGGAGACAGCAGTGTGGCTTTCTTGATGAGGCTGATCAGAACAGGGAAGGGGTGAGAGGAGGGGAAGGAGGGACTGAGGTCTCTTTACAGCAAAGTGAAATCGCTTTTTGTGCTTCATCTGAAAGATAGGAGAAAGCTTTTCTGCCTGAAACATCTTACATGATGATTTCAGTCTTGCTGTTCCTCTCTTTGTGACTAGGGTGCCATTGTAGCAGTCACAGGTGATGGGGTGAATGATTCCCCAGCCCTGAAGAAGGCTGACATTGGTGTTGCTATGGGTATTGCTGGCTCAGATGTCTCCAAGCAGGCAGCTGATATGATTCTGCTGGATGACAACTTTGCCTCCATTGTCACTGGGGTTGAAGAAGGTGAGTTTACAGCTTGCATGCAGTGGTGGTAAAGTAACATGCTTCAGCATCCCCTCTGAAATAGAGGCATCTGAGGGGCTCTTCTTTGAGCTTGCCTCCATGCCAAGTGTTTTCAAGGAGAGCAGCACTTCTCCCTTCAAAGTTCTATTCCTTTCCATGGGTTTAGCATGACCCTTAGGGATGGGCAACAGTAGGAAGCAGCTGAGTAACAAAACCTTACTTTGTGCTTTTGCCTAACACGTGACCTTACAGTCATC
The DNA here is from genome assembly GCA_013400775.1 of Chaetops frenatus. Classification (NCBI taxonomy): domain Eukaryota; kingdom Metazoa; phylum Chordata; class Aves; order Passeriformes; family Picathartidae; genus Chaetops; species Chaetops frenatus. Next base: position 117,755 of record VZTR01025348.1, read on the forward strand.
TCTGCCAGCTGAGTGTGACACATTTTCTTCCCTGATGGAGAAGTAGCTGTCAAACAGGAGCACAGCAGAGGGTCCCTGCAGGGGCTCTTTCTTGATGATGTCCACAAACCAGGGCTTAGTATCCTACTGCTGTGTGCAGTGAGCCCTGATTGCTGTGACCCAAAGTGTTGCTCTCCACAGGTGTTGCTGTGCATGGAGCAGTCTCACCCTCGTGTGCAAGAGAACCCTTCTATTTGCTGCACTAGCATTTTGCCATTTGGTGTTGGCACTGAGGCAGCCTATGAGCTGCTTGGCTGCCTTCTGCTGATAGTGAGAGTTACCCTGTTCTCTCTTCCTTGCCCCAGGGCGTCTGATCTTTGATAACCTGAAGAAGTCTATTGCCTACACCTTGACCAGTAACATTCCTGAAATCACGCCGTTCCTGATCTTCATCATTGCAAACATACCCCTTCCTCTGGGAACAGTCACCATCCTCTGCATTGACTTGGGCACTGACATGGTGAATGTGGTTTTTTTGTCTCAAGAAAAAACATGGATGTTCTTTGGTGTACCCTAAAGAAAGGACAGGTGGATGGAAAATGCTTAAATACAGTTTCCTCTAGTGTTCTGATTTAAAATAAGTGACCATGTGATAATCCTTTTATTCACATTCTTCTCATGGCTCTTGAGTCCAGGGATCTTTCAGCTCCCTGTAAGGACAAACTGGGGATGGGGAAGGGGGTAAGGTCCTTTTGGAATATCACAGCTAGGGCTTTTGAGGAGTGCTGCTTCTCACACTGAATACACAGGACAGGGAAGGCTCTATACAGTGGAGAATTGAAACTGTTCTAACAGTAGTCCTGCCACCCTCAGGTCCCTGCTATCTCCCTGGCATATGAGCAAGCAGAGAGTGACATCATGAAGAGGCAGCCCAGAAATCCCAAAACAGACAAGCTGGTGAATGAACGGCTGATCAGCATGGCCTATGGGCAGATCGGTAAGCCGCTCTGTTTTCTCTGGCACCAGTTTGAACTTGGTGGTAGCAGGGGTTGTACACAATCTTGAGTCAATGACTGCTCTGCTTATTTTGGTAGGGTTGAGGTTTGGGGTGTGTATACCAGAACCTCAGGCTGTAAAGAACTTGCCATGATTCTTCCCCCGTGGCTTATAGCGGTGGCTTGTGCAGCTTGATCCATTGAATCGCTTTCACAGTAATTTTGTTTAATTGCACAGCGCTGTAAAGGAACTGGCTGACAACCAGCTCTTCTCTGGTTCAGACTTGTTCAGCAAGAACATAGATCCCATTGTTAGCTTAATTAGAAGTAAAGGATTCTCTCCAGCATATCCCTAAACACACAACATTAGGAGTTTTGATTAAAGGCAGCTACAGAGATGTGCCCAGTTCACAGGATGGGAGCTCATGCTTAATTGCAGCAGACCTTGGGAACCTTCTTGACTGTATTTTGCAAGGGTTGGGGGTGGGCAAGGCTTAATGAGAATACAAAGGGAGTTTTATCCTGTGTCCTTGAATACAGTGCCATCACAGCACAGGGCAGAACAGAAGTAACTCTGTACAAAGTCAGGGGCAGACGCTGCTCAGCAAAAGCGTTGCAGCTGAGTTTGATGTTAGTGTGAACTATATCTACAACTGCTGCGTGGGACACTGAGCCCCACAAGGACTAATTTTTACGGTGTTTGGGATTTCCTGCAAACTGTTGTTCTCCATTATAATTGCTCAGCACAGTAGCTTCATCAGTTTTATCATCCTTTCTTACCTGTTTAGGTATGATCCAGGCCCTTGGAGGCTTCTTCACCTATTTTGTAATCATGGCAGAGAATGGGTTCTGGCCTTCTGGCTTGCTAGGGATCAGAGTTCAGTGGGATGACCGATGGATTAATGATGTGGAAGACAGCTATGGGCAGCAATGGGTAAGTCTTTAGGCACAGCTTAGAGGCTGCCAGCCATAATATTAACACCTGCTGAACTTGATGTGAGCACCAGATAGCAAAGGCAGTATGTCTGAACAAATGGTCTCTGCTTTGCTTCCTAGACCTACGAACAAAGGAAAATAGTGGAGTTCACTTGCCATACAGCCTTCTTTGTCAGCATCGTGGTCGTGCAGTGGGCAGACTTGATCATTTGTAAGACCCGAAGAAACTCTGTCTTCCAGCAGGGGATGAAGTAAGTCAGGCTGTCCATGGAGGATTTAGAATGGGACTCTGTGTGTTCTCCAGCACACAGCATTCTAGTCCTTCATCACAGCAGTGTCTGGATGTTTTGGCAAAAGTCCTGGCCAGACTGCCTTGATAGTGGATAAAAGAAGACTGGGTGCTCTTTTCCTTTTAGTACTTGCTTGTAGACCTGCAGTTGTCAGGTTGAGACAAAGAAATGGTGTCTTCTTTTGGCATTGTCTGTGGGAGCTGGCCCACCTCAAAGGACACTGATAATCCACACAGCCTTGATCTCTTGATCTTGTACATCAAGAGATCTTGTGGCACAAACCCCAGCCACCTCCTGAATTTGTGGTGAAAGCAATTGCTGGTTGACCTGATCATGAACTGTGTCTGTGAAGAGACTTAAAAGACCATCATGGCAACTCTGCTGTCACCTTGGATGGCCTGGTAGTCCCAACCTGATGAGCTTCTCAGCTAGACCAGAATGTCTGTTTCCATTCACTCCCATGTGGGAACTAGTTGTTTTTAGGATGTCATCTCTGAAAGTACTTTCTCCCTGACTTCTTTCCTGTCCTTTCTAGGAACAAGATCTTAATATTTGGTCTCTTTGAGGAGACTGCTCTGGCTGCCTTCTTGTCCTACTGCCCTGGGATGGATGTTGCTCTAAGGATGTATCCTCTGAAGTAAGTTGCACCATCCTTTTTTGTAACAGATTGTGCCACAGAACAATAGTTCTTGGGTGGGGAGATGGATAAAAGTAGTTGTGAACTAATGGAGCATCAAACCTACTCCTAAGAGTTCAGGCTAGAGGGTGTCAGTGATCCTTTGCTGTCCTGTGGCACCCCAGGTTTTTCTTCACTGTCTGTGGTATGTTTAGGGGGAGCCTGCTCTTCAGTACCTCACTAAAAATCAGCCATGCAACTTCAGTACCAGGGGGCTCTAGTGCAGCTGCCTCTTGCACTTAGCTGCATGGAGTATTTTTATGGATAGGGTACTGCACCTCCAGAGAAAACCAGTTGTATTGCTCTAAGTCATAGGCCAGATGACTCTTGGGTACTGAAGAACTGCTGATGACGTCTTGTGCCTTTTTCCTACATTCCTTGGGAAGAGAACAAGTAGTAAAGTCTTTTAAAAGCTGCTACGTAGATGCAGATGACCAGTGGATGCACAGTAACTTTCCTAATGGTTGGGAAGGTGCCAACATCTTAAGTGTTGCTCAACAGCATTGCAACATTTCAGGCAGGGTTTAGTCTTAAGCCAGAGGACTGTTCCAAGTTTTAAGTGTCATAAAATCTTCATGGGGGGAAAAAAAATCCTGGTACATCTTGAGTTCCATTCAAAGCGTTGCCTGGAGTTGGGTGCTGAAGTGTGAGCATTTCCTAGCAAGAAAGCTGGCCTCTGCCCAGTGCCTGCAGCAGCTGGATGTTAGGACATACAAATCACGAGGGGAACAATACAGTTCCAGCGAGCAAGGCTCTGGGCACAAAGGTTATGTGTACTTAGAGGAAATATTGCTTGATTGACTGGTGGGGAGGTGCTGTTATACAGATGAGCAAAGGTGCTATGACACACCTTGTGTTGGAATTACTGTCCAAAAGTGGATGAATCTATTGCAGCAGAAAACCTGGCAGTAATTCTTGGCTCGGGGGGATTCTTGACTGAACCCCAGCCACTGGCAAGCTGGGTCATGCCAGCCTTCTTTTGCTTGAGTGTGCTGTCAAGCCAGGGTTGTGCCAGGCAAAGAGCATCTCCACAGCCTGTGTTCTCACCGTCTCCTCTCCCAAACAGGCCGACCTGGTGGTTCTGTGCTTTCCCATACTCCCTCCTCATATTTGTGTATGATGAAGTCAGGAAGCTCATCATCAGACGCAACCCTGGCGGTAAGAACATGCTACTCATCTCTGTGTTTCCCTACCCACCTCTTCATGCTGCTGAGTTCTCCAGAAGCCCCAACAAAGCTTGGGGACCCCTAAGCACTATTCAGGAGTGTATTTGGCTGTGTTTTCCCCTTCCTCAACATTATTTGTGCCGTTAGTTCAAATTAAGGACTTCTTGCTGTCCCTACATTCTCTCCCATTGTATAAAAGTACAGATGCACTGAAGTAGATGGAAAAGACTGATTAATGCTTGGCTAGTTCTAGAAAGCTGGAAGAGGTCCTGAAAGCTGCAGAAGATCAATTTGGCAAGATTTTCCCATTGTGACAGGTCACTTATTAGCTCAGGTGCTACAGTGCAAATTTTCAAGAACCTAAAAGGAACTCTGATGAATCTTGTATTTGGTCTGCTTTGAGACTAACTCTGCTTTCTCCCTCCTTTTCCTTTAGGCTGGGTGGAAAGAGAGACCTACTACTAAAAAGTTCCTGTAAAACATTCCACGCACAGCCCATGCCACCTCTCCACCATCTCCCCTGTGTGCATACTTCATCTTTGCAAGAGCAGAACTGTGCCTGGGCAGGAGTGAGCTGAAACTAAAGGAAACATGAATAAACGTGGACTGGAGGAGAAAGCAAGGGGGAGGTTGGGGTGGGAGGAGTTGTCCGACCATCAGTCCAGGGGGATGAGAGTTTGAGTAGTTTTATGTGCCTTTATGTTTTTGTAAAAGGAAACCGAAGATTTTATATGTGGATTTTTACAAATAAAGATGGATTATAAGAGGATGCCCCCACATGGTCTTAGGTGGATGTTTTTCTCAAGGCAAAAACTGGTTCAGGGCAGCCTCCCCACCCTGGCTTAGGGTGTGGTGTGAGTGCAAGGGTTATAGTCTCTGGCTTCCTGTTTCTGTAATAGGGAAGCAGAGCTGCTTGACCCACAGACAACAGCATGTGTAAAAGCCCCGGTGCACCTTACTCCAGCTTAATGTGACAAACTGTTTGCCAGCACTTGCATCTTGCAGCCTAAAGCTCAGGAAGCTTCATGGCCTCTGTCTGTGCATCTTGGCTTCTTTGTGCAAATGCAGCATTGAGTGGAGAGAAGAGCTGGCCTGCCTTAAGGGGCTCTTTGCTGGGTTCAGAGTGAGAACAGGCTTCCACTGACTGGCACTTTCATCCAAGCAGGCTTGCTCTCAAAATGGATGCTGATTTTCCTGCTTGCTTAGCCAAGCAAGGGATAGTGTTTCCTGGTGTCCTCTTTGCATGGCACTTGCCCCATCCTGATACTGGCTCGTGCCTCCTGTGGAATGAGGGCAGGGGCTCATCATGGATTCTACATCCTCCACTTTTGAGGAAGGTGTTGCTGTTGTCTGGGGTCTGAGCTGTCTCTGTGAGCTGAAGTGAGTCATGCTGCTTCCCTCCGAGTATCTAACCTTTTTCTGTATGCTTTGATTTACTGTTAATACCTGTATGGCTCACTTCTGTGAGAACTCTGTGGGAGAGCTGGCCTTTTGCATGTGGGCAATTACCATGAAGTCCTATTCATTGCTCCTAGTGCTGTTATGCTAAAGCAAGCTGGACATGCTTCAAGCCCTATTCCTGAACTACTGGTCTGTGCCCCTCTTAGGTATGTGCCTACCTCTGCAAAGGATCACTAAACTGCAGCACTGAAAGGCTCTGCAATTAAAGCTCCGTGTTGTCATCCCTCCTTCCTCATAACTTTTTGGTTTTTTTAAGGTGGTGGTCTAAAGCTGGGTTGCTTACCTCATGTACTGAACAATATAAACTCAGAGAGCACTAGGGAGGGGAAAAAATGAGAGATTGAGGGTGGCAACTGTTTCAATTTGTCTTGGACACTACTGTGGAACCCCCAGTTGGAGATTATTAAAAATAATAATAAAGTCTTCCAATTGTTGGAGTCTGCCCATGCTAACAGTTGAATTGATGCAACTGGCCGTGAGGTGATCCCAGCTGGGAAAGGGAGATGATGAGTTGCACTAAGGGAAGAAGAAGAAAAGGTAAGATGTTACTGGATCTGATGATGACTGAGAAGTGATGCAGAAATGACACTCAGTCCACCTAGGTGTGACACTTCCTTAAACATTTTGGTCAGTGCCTGAGAGTCGCTGCAGTGAAGTTGCAAAATCAGTGTTGGTTGTCTGATGGAGGCAAAAAAAAAAAAAAGGGTGCTGTTACTCTCCCTGACATTTCAGCTTTACACAGCCTTGGCAGTGGGCTTCTCACTAAGACTCAAAGGTGTAGGTGAGAAGGGACACCTGAAGGTCCAGCTGACCCCCTGTCCTGCAGGCTCCCAGGGCTCCTTGCTGGGCTGTCCTAGTGCTGCTCTGTTGATGAGGCTCCTTTCCAGACAGGTGCAACCACATCTTGCAGGAATGCTTTTTTGGCTGAGCTGCTGCTCAGGATTTGCACTTCACCTGATCATCTCACACCAGCCCAGGAGAATTTCTTGCACTTCATGCTGTGACTCACCAGTTTAGCTGCCATCTTCCAAAAGAAAGCTACTGTGAAGCCAAGTCTGGACAAGCACTGACTAATGTTAAAGGAAAATTTCACCCCCCTGTACCTCTGACCTCCCTGCCTGGGTAAGGGACTGAGGGAGCTGTGACTCGGGCGAATGGGGCTCCAGTGCTTGGGGAAGGGAACAGGTAACCATGGCCAGGGTGGTAGAGAAGGCAATGGAGGATGTTTTATATTGGCCCTCAATGCTGGTCAACAGTCACAAGCTAAGTAATGAGCAGTAATTAGAGACAGCATTTACAGCAGCTTCCCTTAAGCACAGGGAGCTCTTGTCACATGGTTGAGCTCACCCTGACTTTTCCCACCCTCAAAGGGCAGGAGGGGCTTATGATGGCAACACCATCTCCTTTAGCCTGAAGTGACATGGGAGATTTTGCATGAGATGCCCATGACTCACCACCCAGCAAAGGAACCTGAAATAGCATCAGTGCCTGAGTGGATGGACACCAGATGTCTGTGCCAGAATCATGCATATCCTTTGCTGGAGGTGGGAGCCTGAGGCAGAAGGATGAGGGCAGGGCGTAGGGTCAACTGGGAATGGTACCCACCAGGATGTGGGAGCCTCAGCTGACCTCAACAGAGCAGTTACCTCACTCAGTGCTAGATGCTTGCAGATGTGGTTTTTTCCCCAGTAATCCTTCGTTTTCACAAGATCTGCCAATTAGCAAGAAGAAAGGCTAGTCCCTCCTGGGGACTTGCTCCCCAGCACCATTCCTCAAGGGATAAAGCACTTTTCTGCCAGACTTGACAGCAGGCAGCTTTGAGCCCCTCCACAATGCTTGCTTGCCCCTGACTCCATGGCCTTGAAAACAGGAGGAGGGCAAAACATTCCCCTCCAACCTTTTAGGCCTCTGAACCAGCTGATTAGCCAAAGTAGAAAGCAGATTAACCCCAATTAGGTGAAAATGTATAAACAATTATATTCCGTAAATCTCTGTGGATAGGCTTCCCAGGAGTCTGGGTTTGAATGTGCATCTCAGGGACCTTCCATAGCTTACACTCACAGCTTCTTACTCCATCAGCTCCTAAATTGTACCAATGCTTGGAGCCCCTTCTGTGCTCTCCCACAGCTCGCTACTGCAGGCTTGCTCAGATCCTGCCTGCACTTGCTTCGGATGTTGCTTTGTTCCTCTATCTTTCCTCTCCTCTTCCCCAGTCTCTGCAGCCCATCACTCCATGTGCCATCCCAAGGGCCTCTAGGTTCCTGAGCTTTGCTGATGAAAAGTATGGCAGAAGGTTTGTATCTGTGGAAAGCTTTTACTCCCTATATGGAAGGATACAAATCCCTCCCATCACGCTCATCTCTGCTCCCATGAGTTCATCTGTCTCCCTGCTTCCTTCATCTGGCCTTCCAAGCACAGTTAACATCTTCACTTGTGTGAACCTTTAAGCCCTCTGACTCTTCAGAAGGCTGGAAAGAAAATATGGCTGATTTGCCCAGCTCTGATAACAGCAGCTGTAGAATCTTGCATTTATGTGCTTCCTTTCACTTTAGGAGGCCCCACATTTTCCTGCACGGTACACAAAACTTTCCCTCTGCCTCAGGGAGGCTTATGCTGCTGTCCGGCAATCAGCCAGTTCAAACAGCCCAGAGGGGAGATCTGATCAGGAAGGAGATACTGAAAAACTCTCCAGTGAAATGCCACCAGAACTTTCCAGCTATAGTTGGAAAACAGCTGTGCTTCCTAAGCATGCCTGGGAAGGTTGGTGTCACCTCCCAGAGGTTTGACTAGCCAGCACCCCCCTGTCCTGTGTGCTTGTTTAACCTGATCCCTGATGTGCTGAAATAAGCCAGAAAGTCAGGGATGGTTAGAAAACCGTCAGCCATGGGGAATGGGAAACCTCTCCACAGGCACAGCAGCTCAGCTTTTCCCTTTACTGTGGCAGAGGACATTGAACAGCCAGCAGAAGAAAATGCCACAGCCATTTTTTAAATGTTAAAGTGTAAAAAAAAGATTCTTGACAGCGTGTCACATTCATGGACTGGGACCCACAGCTGACAGGAATCAGGGCTAAAAATAGATATCAGAGCTAATGGGCTCAGAGCACCCTTCGGCAAAGGAGTCCCAAGGTGAATTATGAAATCCAACACGAGTTCTGTCCCTAACAAGTGTGGTTTCTATTGAGGCTTATTTACTTTGGTCTTCATACCTGCTGGACATAGGATACAAGTGTCGAGTTTCACAATAAAACAGAGCTGGGCCTGATGGGGGGACAGCTGAGAAGTCAACAGGAGCACTGTTATGGAGGATGCAGCTCCACACAACTCAGCGACAGCACTGGCCAAAGGAGTTCTGTGGTGATCCTTGTAGTGACCCTTGGCGACTTGGCTTTCACATGACCTCCTGAAACCCTTCATTCATACAACACCTGCCAGTCTATCCACACATATCTTTGGTGATCTGTGTGGTCTATGGTGCTGATCTGATTGTTTTCATCCAACCAATGCCCTCCTGCATTACCCATCCCTATAAATCTGGTCTGGCTGAGGGACGGTGACAGGGCTCCTTTCTGTTGAATGAGCACTGTGTGATGGCTTCATCCCATGTGTGGGAGCATGAGCAGCACCTGATCCAGAGAAAAAACAGAGCAGCACAGGCATGAAGCTTGGCTGTGCAAGACCTATTGTCTCAAAAACTCAGAAAGTGTTTTGAACCGACAAGTTTATACTTATCTGTCCTGTGTATGGCATGGCTGGGGTGTGTTTGATCTGATGGCAGGAGGTTTACCACATCTTCAAGCTACAACCTGAAATGGCTGAGAATAGTCTTCCCACAGCTCCATGCTGCCACAGCAGACAAAGCTGGGGCCATGGGCAGAGGAGAAGAGAAAGGGAGTGCTCAGCAGACAGCTGGGGTTTTGCTTTCCAGATAGGGTATTTTCTGCTGTTCTTTTCAGTTGTATCTACAGCTAATAATCCAGGGACTTTTTTCTGTTCCTTTTTAATGTTTTTTCCCTTTTACAAAATACTTTCTGAAAGCAGATCTGTGCAACAGCCAGTCTGAAACATGGTTGTCCCCAGCCTATCCTTATCCCATGTGTTTGCCTGCATGCTCTTACTTCTCTGCTCTTCCAGGTTTTTTTTTAGGAGGCAATTAATCCCCAGAGCGATTAAAATAGAAATGAAGGGAGTTTTTCCTTGGAGCGAACATTTCCAAGTGACCTTCCTTCTCCTCCACGGTGAAAATTGACCATCTTGGACAAATCACTCCCAAAGCAACAGATACCACTTGAAGGCTTCCAGCAAAGCCTTCTGATTACCATAGGCCAGGGGTCAGGAACAGCTCAGCTGCACTGCTGGCAGTCAGAGCAAGCTCCTGGGAACAGTGTGATCACCTGGAAATAATGAAGGTATGATAGGAAAGAAAACTTAATACCGGGATGACCACCCTCAGGATCTGCTGGGGAAGGTCTATTTTGGTCACAGAGAGAGCAGACAGGGCAGAGCCTCACTACCTCCTCTGGAAGCAGTCAGTGTGCCTGAGCCTTCCTCTTTTTCATTCTGGATTTCAGTGTGTTTTTGCAATCAGCTGCCTGAACTCATCCACATCTTTAAACCCCCACGCATCATTACTGGAATCAAGGAACTTGCACTGGTGTCAGCAGGGTCCCTTTTCACGCCATTGGTGAAATCCCCAAATTACTGCCAAATTTGGAAGAAGCACCCAGAACCTCTTCCTTCTCTCTGTGCCTTACCCTTGAGTTACCCCCCACAAGAGGCTCTCCACTCAATGCTGCATGCACGTGGTTGCTGGATTCCCAGCCAACATCCATGAACCCCCATCCTCAGAACACACACACGTGGTATGTGACAACCATGTCAGGACTTTTCTGTTCCTCTTGCCCTTAAGGATTGTCCTGTCTTCACTCATATCAGTGGAATATTAACACCTGAACACTCAGGCAAGGTCTAGCTGTTTAAATACATGCCCACAGACGTCTACTAGCTACAGTTGTACAAATACAGCTACATAAATACTTTTCTGCCTGACCACCTTCCAGGCTTGACTAGGCTTGTCCTGCAGTCTAGGGAGAGCTCAGCAGTGCTATCACTGGGTCTTGAGCCCCAGCAGCTCAGCATCCCAGCTGTGCCCTAAGGGAGATCAGGGAGCTGGCTCTGGATATCCTCCAGCAGCAGTCTGGGAAGGGTGCAGCACTGCCCAGGGACAGGGCTTGCATTTTATGTCCAACAACATAGGGAGAGACATGCATTCTACCCAGGGTTTCACGGAAATTAACTGAATTGTCAGCAGCTCTGAGCAGCAGTTTAGGACATGCCTTGTTGGGCCATAAGTATGTGATGGTTCACAAAGGGTGGGGGAAGCAAAGCCTCCCAAGCCAGTCTTGAGAAAGACACCCTGCTACAGTCATGCTTGAGGAAAGAAGGAGTAAAGAAAAGCCTTTTCTTTCACAGCTTCATGCCTATCAAATCTTGAGCAGGAAAAGGGAGGTCAGTCCCTCCTTGAATTTTTAGCTAACATCTGAGATTCCACCCTAACAAGGCCTGTCCCACCTTACTGAGGAACAAAACTGTCTTCAGATGCCATGTGTGTGTTACTGCTAGAAAAGCAGCTCTTCCCACATCTGTGGGATGAGCTTCTGTACCTGCTGAATGTGGTGGAGACACAGCTCTCCAGTCCTGCAGAGGTGAGGGGTAGGTTTGATGGAAGATGTGGCATGGGCAGGAGAAGAAAAGCCCTTGAGCTCCTGTAAGGTGTGTCTCACCTCAGTTCATTGGTTCCCCTTGAAGCTGTTCCTCCTTCTGTTTCTGACGTCTCCAGTGTACCCTGGACAGTCAGGGTGTAGGCTGATGCTATTCAGCAACCCCCAGGTAGCATCCCCTTTCTTGTCAAAATAAGTGAAGAAGGGGATTTTTTCTTTGCTTCACTGTGGAGCACTTGGGAACAGACAGATTTTGCCATAAATGGCAACCTTCCTCTGCTCTGTGGGGAAAACTATGTCACCCTTGGCACAGGAGTACTGAGGTAGCCAAATTAGAGGTATTCCTCTGTACTCACATCGTTCCCAGCTGCCCAGACCTCCCACCACCAGCCAAGGCCATGCTCAGGGGGTGAGAGGCAGGAGGAGAAGGGGTTCTTAGAAGAAGATCAAATCTCAAAACATCATATTTGCACTCATAAGGAGGCAGTAAAGAAGCTAAGCAAGCAGGGCAATTAGAGATAAGGGTGAGCAACACACTGTTCCCAGACCAATGTCCTGCCTGCTGGTAAAAGTGGGGGTGCAGAGCAATGCATTCTTGACATTTTGTTCTCCCAACTGATGCCAGCTCAGTTCTTATCAGATATCTCCATGGCCAATGATTTTTCACAGTGGATAACACAACTGAGCTGCATAGGGAATAATCATAACCTCTGTCCCGGCAGCTGAGCAGAATGTTCCCTTCCTGGCCTTCAAATATTTGTGGCTTTACCTTTTCCATTCCTCCTCACTTAATCTCTTTCCTGCCCTGCACATTCAAGGCTCTGATCCACCCTGAGTTCCATGAAGGTGATGAACTTCAGACCAGATCTTTCCTCTGCTCCTTGGATCCAGTCTGACCTCCTCTTCTGCAAACAACAGAGACTTGTCTTTATCTTCAACACACTCTTTGGTGGCTCCCTGCTGGTCAAACAAACCTTAAATTGCAGGGACAGTACAGCCAGCGTGCAGACTCGGAGCTGGGGCAGGAGGGCACAGCCAGAGCAAGGCTGCCATCAGGGACCAGCATGGCAACAGCAGAGCCCATGTTTTCCTCCCAACTCCCCAACTCTCCACAGCAAGAGAATGCCCCCATCCACCCTCTCTACTGAGGAAAGCCATCTCCATGCTCAGGGATGCTCCCAGCTTGAAAGTTCCCATGAGAAAATGTTCCAGTCTGTGGCACCGGCAGTGCTGGACAAGGTGGAGGTGCATCTGCTGCCCACCACAATTTCAGGCTCAATGTGGAGATCATTTTGCAGCCAACAGAGCTGCCTCTGACAGGAATCTGACCCTGAGCACACTGGCCTGACCTCCCAGCAGAAGTGGCACCTGAAGCTCCCTCTCAGGTGGATTTTGGCCAAGTCTCAAGGATGCTTTTGCTGCTATTCTTCCTTTATGCTGAACTTCGTGAAGCTGGGCTTGGTGGCACTGCACTGTGCAAGAGAGACACCCTCCTTGTTCTGCTCTGTGTCCAGCTCTCTGCTAAAGCAATATTTGGGGAGCTCAGTTATGTGTGCCAAAGCCAGGGGAGCTGAGGATGCAATCCAACTGCTTCCCTTTAGATTCTGCACTCCAGGATAAGGAAGCTTTCCAGTAAGCACTCACACCCTGGTGATAGTGGTGACAAAAGCACACCCTTTCCTGGGTCAACACATGATGGTACTGTTAACTCAAGCAAGGTGCTGCTCTGCCCTCCACACGTGCATACCACAGCTCGAGACTTTTTCAGAACTCCCTGGGATGAGTCTTTACAGATTAGGCAACAAGGAGCATGTTAATTTTGGCCAGGCAGTGCTGGCTTCAACTCACCCTGGGCTGCTCTGCCCTTGGCTACGCGCCCCAGGGGCTCCCCTTTAGCAGTGCCCTCACTCCCAGGGCACAGAGCACATCTCTCTGGGGCTGTCAGTGATTTTGGGGCTGTTCAGAGCCTCAGGCTCTTTGCAAGAGATTTCTGTGTGCCATACATACACACATACATGCAAATGCAAGCATACACATTTATACAGACATACACCGATCTCTGTAATCTGTGCCTGCATTTGCACACATGACATTACACTGTCACATCACAGTTGCTCTGCACTGGAAAGCTTCTTGACACTGTCATAGCAAGATTTCTGGGAGATGAGCTTTGTGGCAAGTTTCTGAGCCAGTTTAGGCCCTTTTTGGGGTCTTTTTCAGAATAAGCAGGATAATTCCCCATTTTGTCCATTCCTCCATTTTACTGGCAATGATAGGCACCAGCAGCCATCAGACTGAATCTCTTCTGTACTGTGTGCTCTACCACAGCCTATGAACTGGGGCCAGTGTCATGCACTATCATACTATGGCATCAGCTGCATCCAGCCATGCTGAGGTTTTCATGGCTTGCATGGCTTGTGCAGGGTGCACAGGTCTGTGTGCAGTTATCTTTTGCCCACACACCCTGCTCTGTAGATCCTAGCTCCCTTTCTTCCAGTGCTGTGGATTCCCAGCTCTGCAAGCTGTTTCAGGACACTGTTCACCCAGGCATAGCCCTTTTTGGCGGGGGATGCACTGTGTTGCTTGGCACAGCCAGGGTTAGTTCTGGCTCTCCAGCAGTCCTTGTTTTCAGTTCCAGCCATGGGCTGGTCTCCTCTAGGGAAGCTGGCTACGCTCCTCTTTTCCTTTCTCCTCCCCTAAAACTACCAAACCTATCAAGTACATCAGAGCCAGCCAGTGTAAGGAATAGGACTGTTTCTCGAGGTCTTTTTATTTGCTCACACTTTGTGCAGGCATTGAGTGAAATAGTCTTTGACCTTCCTCTGCTGCTTCCCATAGCCCCAGAGCTCCTCTGGAGCTTTAAGACCTCCAACCTTCTGCTCTGATGTTTTCTTGGTTATGTCTGGCACTGTGTGACCACCAGAGATTACTCAATAATTCACTTATTAATTTGCAGGACAGAGATCTGCCTGTGGTCAATAAGGAGGCATCTTTGTATTTATTACATGCAAACTCTGTCCCTTCTCTGTCCCAAGAAATCCTTCCCAGCATCTCTAACTGATGGGAAATTTTCCAAACAAAAACCTGTAAGGACTGGAGTGCCAGTTCCCAGCTCCTTGCAATAGCAAGACTACATCTGCCAGATGTAATCCTGGGCAACCAAGTCACATTCCCACAATTCTTCCCTACTTGACCAAAACAAAGATTTTTTTTCTGGCTTCAGTCTGGACACTGGTTTACCCTTGAATTCATGAACAAGAGAGATCCCTAAGAGGTTTCCCAGCTCAGCCTGTACACATCCCACCTGGTCTCCCTGTCTGTGGCCAACCTCTAGCACTTCAGAGAGTCAGCCAGAACTGTCCTGATTTTACAGGAATATGCACCAATGGGAAGCACTTAAGCAAGTGGCTTGCAGACAGAGACAAACTCTATGCCAACAGCATGCCTTCTCCTGGACCATGCAGACAGTAAGGGCATCTGTGATGGAGAGGAAACTTCAGAGCGTACTCTTCACATCTGGGTCATAGCTCAAGAGAAAAGGGAAGCTGTAGCCCAGCAGCTGCTTCTGTGCACTAAGCATGTACTGCTACAGGTGCCACAAGGACAGTGGCAGTCAGATGACCCCGTGACCCGTCCCCTCTCCCTCACTCCTCCAGCTGCCTGGGGCCCTGCGAGTGGGAGCCACAGGGTCAGGTCTGCATTTTTCAGCAGACAGGGGAAGGCACCCTTTTGCCCAGCATGGATGGGTGGTGAGGACAGGGACAGCTCACCTCAGCTAGTTCCTGCACACAGAGCTTCTGGCTGGCTCTTGTTCCAGGGCTTATCTAATGGCAGCACAAGGTCATCAGCCGGCAACCAAGCGTCACTCCACAGCCTGGCTTCCTGGCTTGTGTGCCCTGCCAAGGCCAGCCCCCAGCAAGGACTGGCTGTGGCCTCTCTCCCAGCCCCAGAGGAAACTTACTGGAAGACCTGAACCAGCATCTACCCAAGATCCTGGCAGCCTGGAAGGGCAAGGTGCACTGTCCCAGTTATTTGGGTGGACATGACACCGCCGATGCACACCAGTGGTGGTTTCGGTGGTTAAAATTGCTTCTCTGAGGGCTGTGTTGGCAAAAACATTTGATCTCCCTAGCAATATAAATATGCAGCTGTTTCCTCCAAAATAGGTGGTAAATAGAAGGGAGAGGAGTGAAAGTGTGTGTGCGCATTTGTGGTGCTACAGAGAAAAAGGGAGAGGAAATGAGGCTGAGTGCAAAATACAGGAAGTGGGAGGAAAATAGCACAAAGCAAACGTTGCATCCATTGAACGGGACTTGAATTGGTATCTTGGCTGCTGTTTGACTAACTTATGGTATCACTAAATCCCATTCTCCTCACAGGGAAAGAAACCCTGCAACTGTGCATTGTCAGTGTGACGGAAGAAACAGCGGCAGCTGATGCTGGTTGGGTCAGTATTACTCTCGGGCTCACAGATCAGCCTTTGTTCCCAGCACTCTGACAAAGGGCTCCCTTCTTTCCTTCACCTCCCGCAAGTTGTTCATAGGCGTGTTGGAACAGTGCATGTTTTAAGACTATATCAGCTACAGCTGACATGCCTTGGCCACCTCCCATCAGGACCTTGGCCACCCCTGCCCCATGGGAGGTGTCCCTCTCGTGCACCGGAGCCCTGCATGGAGCGGGCAGGCAAAGGCTCATTTCCTTATCACTCGGTGGAGCTGCGTGCTCCCGAGAGTCTGTTGGCACTAAACACCACCCCAAGCCCTGAGCCAGCAGGTCCACAGGACACCAGGAACACACACAGTGAGTGCTCCTATCGCTTTCTTGCTCACCTCAGCACTCATAGACTTGCCCCTTGGGCACTCTGCTGCTGCATTTCTCTTGCCAGATGAGTGCTGGGGAAAGGGAGATGATGTTGGTGAGTCTTAGCTGACATTCTTCAGGGTGACTTCCTTCTCCCTCCACATGGAAGAAGAGTCTTTAGAAGGCTTGGCCAGTGCCTGAAAAGGGGCAAGCTCTGGCTGCAGGTGTAACCCCAGCCTGTGGTGCATGCTTTTGTAGAAGAGGTAGCCTCTCAGCCAGTGATTTTTGGCAAGTGGCTGTGCCAAACATCTGGCAGAAGGAAGGATGTAAGGCAATGTGCAGGGTGGCAGAGCTCTCCCAGACAAGGAACTCAGCTGGAAAACACACTTCCCACATTCAGCCACCCTCTGGCTCTGTGGTCTCTGCCACCCCACTGCCAGGGTGTGAGGTTGTCCCCTCCCAGCATCTGCCTGTTGCAAACGGAGAGCACACAGAGTGGCACAGTATCTGATGGCCTAAGATGTGATCTTGCACTTGCAAGACCATTAGATGTGATCCCAGTAGTCCCCACCTGTGCACTCTGCACGGTTCTAGTCTGAGCTACTAGATAAAAGATGTTTAGGGGTACAAGACATCCTGCTTAACCCATATGTGTTTATTTCCCTTACCACATGTAATACTGTCTGGAGGAGCTGTGATAACATCCCCACCTGTATCAGGGAGTGCACAGTGGTGAAAGCTGTGCCAAATATGCACATTTTTGGGAAAGGCTGCACAGAAGCTTCTCCCGTATGCTAACAGAAGCCGCCTATGCATTCAAACCCCAGGGACTGTACTTCATAGCTCATGTAAAGCTGGTCAAAAAACCATGACCTTGAATCTGGGATGTTTGGAGAGGAGGAGGGGACTGACCTGCAGCAGGAATTATGGGTTGCCTACAGCTTGGCTTAGCTAACGTTTCCCACAACAGAGCAGAGGGAAGGGCTTAAGCTTTTTTGACATTGTTCGAGGGAAAGAGAGAGAGCCTGTCTCCAGAGCTGTTTTTTATGGCATACATCTGAAAACAATTTAGGCTAGAAGGAAGCCTCTTTGTTTTTGTGGTTCAAATGACCTCTTAGTATCTAGCCTCTATTTTAAGCAGGTGATGCATATATGTTCTCATACCAGTACTCTTCAGCCTTTTAGCTGAAATAGCAGTTCCCTTTCATTGGGATTTACCCATCTGATGTATTAATAGGCAGCAATCATATGCCTTCTTAACATTCCTTTTGCTAGGCTAAAAAAAGCAAAGACCATCTAGGCTTCTACCAGCACCTCTCTTTTTGTCCGGATCACTCTAGTGCCATTCTTTCCACTTGTTAGAACTTTCTCTCCTTTTTCAGCTCTTTTGGAAGGTACTTTTCTCTTTCTCTGTATCAGCAATTCTTCTTCTTTGTTTTGTCTCTTCAGCTAACATTTACGTTTTTTCTCCAAGGTCATCACTGAAGATATGAAATTAGCTAGTGCCAAAACCAGTCCCTAAGGAACTTCATTAGCAATTGCCCACAACTTTATGTTTCAGGATCTCTTCATTAAGCGATTTGTTGCTCTCTTTTCAGTTCAAGTGTGTATCCCTGTACTCTCCTGCTTTCACAACTTCCCAAACACCCTCTGTGAAACACAGCTATCTTTTGTATACCACATTACCACTGTTTTAAGAATTGTTTATTCTCCTACCCAAACATAAAAATAATAAAAAATACTCCACCTTTCATACAGCCTCATCAAATTTTATCTCATTTTCTGTGCACTTCCATATATTTAATTATTCATATTTTGTTCTGGATAAAAAGAAAAGCTGTTCTAAGCTCTTGGGTCTGTAAGTAACTCCCCCTTTTTGTTCCTTAATTAAATTTAGGCAAAATTGTTGATACTAGGTAACTGGTCCCCATCCAACCTCCACCTGCACAGATTGATTGTATATCAGTGCTATTGGATTTACCACTTGATCTGTCTCCAGTATCCTTCTGATCTGAAAAAACCTTGCAAATTTTGCCT
Organism: Chaetops frenatus; assembly: GCA_013400775.1. Taxonomy (NCBI): domain Eukaryota; kingdom Metazoa; phylum Chordata; class Aves; order Passeriformes; family Picathartidae; genus Chaetops; species Chaetops frenatus. The sequence goes on from VZTR01025348.1 coordinate 135,814, forward strand.
TGAACTCTGATGAGATTGTATGTGTTTCCAGAAACTTCTAGCCACCAACTTGCAACCCCCTTCTTCTGCACCATTTTTCCAGCAAAATGAAGCAAAATCTCTGGTTTCTGAAGCATGCCTTGATCTTAGCTGCACTGCACAGAGGTCTGATGCCCTGCCTATTCTTTTTACCTCTACAAAGAACTTCATTCAGCAACTGTGCCAGGAATATCTCACTTGGATTTCTGTGGAGTGATGTGTCTTTTTCTCTAAACTTTGTGACCTCTGCAACGTAGATTTCTTTGCTGACCACTCCCATTTTTCACAGAGGTATTTTTTCACCAGTCAGCCACATTTTCTATACAGTCTCCCCCTGCTCTTTGTTTGGGACAGGAAGTTAGCTATTGAGAGCTATTCAGCCATAGTGAGCCTGAACACCTTCCACACACAAATATTTAAGAATTTTAACTCAAATTGCTTCATTGAGTCAGTCTTAGAACTTCTCTGACCATTAATATTTGGAGGCTGAAAAATTTTAGCTGTGGCCCCACAATATTTACTCTTCCATATAATTGAAACAGAATCAGCCTGTGCACAGTCAAGGTTAAAATTTATCTTCTGACACATTGTTCTGCAATGTCTCACTGGCTGTCAAGACCAGGTCAAACACAACAGCAGCTGTGGTTAGTTTGCTGCCTCTTTAGTGAAGTAATGTCAGGCAGTGCATCCTAGAAATCCTAGGCCCAGCCTATGTCAGTAGCAATTTTTTTCTCCATATAAGAAGTTAAAATTTGTAGTAATGGCAATCCCTGGTTCTGCATATCAAAACGTAAGAGACCATCATCAATATCCAGACACAGCCTTGGATAACATCAGCAGATCCTCAGCTGTCTTTCCTCAAGGTGATTTGAACCCAAACAAAATCTGTTTTATCACCCCTGCTCCTGCTGTTGCCTTCACAGTCCACAATATCATGCACAGGCAATACTACCACACGCTCCACTGGCCTTTATTCCTCTGAGCAGCACAAATCTTTCAGTCCCAGAGGTCCAGCCATGCCAGCTGTCCATCCTGCCCCTGAAAGTCCTGGCATACACAGTCTGCATATTGCTCGTGAGACCCTTGTCTTAGCATTCAGGCACTTCCATTGTTTCTCCTAGTTTCCCATATACACTGGTTATATAATCTTGGATAGAGTATCAGTTTCCTGCTAAAATTAGTATTATTCTCCTGCTCTCACATGTTCCTTTAGTCATCATCATATCTTAATATCTATGCTCTTCCTTCAACTAAACATCTAAAGCCAGCACAGAAACCACACAAGTCACATTTTAAAAGCCCAGACAAAATCCCAAGCCCTTCTTATGTCTTAGTCTAAAACCTGTCTCTGATATCTCACTTCCGACAGGCTGTGTTCTTCCACATGCACAGTCGAGCTGCCAAGGAGGGTCCTCTTTCTCTGGATGCCTTCAAAGAAAAAACACACTGCTGGCAGGAGTTCCCAAAGAATCTGTAATGTCTGGGCCATGGATTTGCCCTTCTTCTCTTAGGACATGTTTCACTGAGGTATGTAAAGTGCCTTCAGCAGTATCTGCAGTCATCCTTCTTCCATTTCAGTGGGAATCTAGTTCCCTGATTTGTCTCAACACAAAAGGGATAACTGTAATATTCTCTTTTCCTGACAAACACCTTTTCATTTCCAGATCTCCTTTGTAACAGGATTTGTCTTAAAGTGTTCCCACTCACACAGACCTATTTTTCCTGGTGCTCCTGCTGGTCTCTATAATTTCGTTTTGTCTCTTTCCCTTGCCCTTTGCAGTGCTTCTGCAGCCTCTTCTTCTTTCCAGGTTTATGGAGTCATGCCTCCCTGGCATTTGACCTGAAGCCATCCCTGTCTCTTCTTTTTATTTACTTCTAGGTTCAGTTTTTCTCTCCTTCTTGTTGCTATTCTACACGTTTTTTCTTGAAATGAAGCAGTTGCAGGGAAGAACTTGCACGTGCCTGATAAGCTGTGCTGTTTGCTCAGAAGGTACGGCTGGGATGACCTGAGTGCATTCCTTTCTACACTGAAAACCTGAAATCCCAAAAAGAGATCTGAGATTCATCAGCACAGAAGCTGTAATCCTAATTTGGATTTGCCCAGATCCCAGCTCTGAAGCGGCCTGCTGATTTAAAGCAGCAAAGTAGGCTGTTGCAGCACAAGGCCAGAACATACAACAGCCTTTCCTTCAAGCCAGCAATTAAAAGTTTGAATTGAGAATCTCTTTTCTCCAGGAGGCAGGCAGCTACTACTACTTGTATCATACATCGTGGGGACAGAGGTTAAGTAACCTGCTTGTTGTTCTTGACAGAAGCCAGCTCCAGACACCTCTGTTGACTGCCCATTGGCACCAGGTGAGAGTTGCCAGGAAGGTGCAGAGCTCAGTCAAAATGCCTCCGTTGTAGATATCTCAGCCTGACTGTGCTGCGTTAGACAGCACAGGTGGAGGCAGGAATGATGGACATCTCTTCAGCACTGTCATCCAAGTGTCGTACCTCCTGCTCCCCTCTGAACCTCTGAGCCTCCCATCTGCACCATAGTCCTGCCCACAGCTTGGGTACAGCACTGTCCAGTGCTACCACTGGGTAGCTTCCCTTAGGTGGAAAATGTGTATTTCCTCCATAAAGTTTCCATCCCAGACAGATAGGGTTGTGCTGTCTAAGGTGAGTGACATTATGCTCCCTCTTGCAGGGCTGAGGAGGGAATCGCCACAGCACGGCAAAGGACATTGTTGTCACGGGACCATGTCCCCTCGCCTCCCATCGGCCTTGCTCAAGGTCAGGCTGCATGGCAGCAACAGGAATAGAGCTTGTGAATTCCAGCTCCTTATCCCACTTGACCCGGAGCCAGGCTCAGCTGGGAGAAAGCAATATCCGTCCAAGCGCAGCGGCGGTGCCCGGGTGTTGTTGTGCGGCTCGGGAACAGGTTAACAACACTCGTGCTGAAACCCCCGCCGCGCACACAACAGGCAGCGAGAGGTGCGAGCTCTGAAAGCTGGAGACCTTGGGGACACGCTGTGCTGGAAGCGCTGGGGCCCCATCCAGCTGCACCAGCACTCCCTCGCCCGTGGGACTGCGAGTTCCTCCCTGGGAAAGCAGCAACGCCCAGCTGACTGCACTCCAGCCCTGGCAGGAAAACGCCGAGTTTACGGACAATGCCCAGATGGGGTGATTAAGCCTGTTCAGCAACGCATGGTCCCACGGCCGAGCAGTGTGCACACCTCGGAGCACACCTGCCCTCCGGGATGCTTTTTGTGCTTCTTTTTCACTACTTTCTGTACTTTAGGGATGCTTTCTCCCAGAGAGGCAAGGGAGTAGCAGGGTGTTCCCCCCACCACCACCCGCCGAGCAGCCTCAGCTCTACCCCGGAGGCCTCGTGGAGGCGGATGTGGGGTTGTTTACCCTCAATGAGAGCTATCAGATCTGTCTGTGTGGACCTTGGAGAGCCGGAAGGATTTGGGCACCCAACCACTAGGGAGTGAAATGTGCTGCTTTGACTTCGGTGGAAAAGGTCACGCATCACAGGCTACTGCCAGCTAATGAGAAATGAGTCTGGACAATTAATCAATACACAATCTCCTCCGCTAATCATATTGATGGAAGATGAGCTCCATCCCCCAGGAAGGGCAAAGGCCATTGAGCTAAGCCATTTAGCAGCATTTATTTATATCCTTGGTGGTTCAATAATTTGAGTCTTGCCCAATAGCATCAGGGCCCTAAGGCCCTAATATTGTCCAGCTGGAAAAGAAAAAAACAAAAAAACAACACAACAGGTATTACTTAGCAGAAAAATAGCCTTCTAATGGAAATAAACATTTTAAGGGAAAATACATTCCTTTTCTCTACATTTCAACCACACAAGTATGTACAAAAGAAATTCTGAAATATTCTATGTAAATGGTCATAAAAAATTTTTTGGGGGGGGAATACTTAAAAGAGTTGTCAATGTCTCAGGACATATATTACTGTCAGTTGCACCGGGCATGCTTTACTGTAGCAGCCTACCTATTCTATTAAAATAGAATTTGTCCCTCACTCATTCATCCTAAAACCGTGCCTTTCCTCTGGCAGGCACAACCCGTTTTGTAAGAATGCTGGCCCCGTAGGTAAGGCAAGTTCACACTTGTGTAAGTAAAGCCTATGTCGAAACACATACACACCAAGGGACAAAGATGATGTCATGGCACAGCTGCTTGTGCGACACAGCTGGTTTCCTGGCTTCCCGACACAAATCCTGCTCTTTCTGGGCTGCAGTGAAGCGGGTGGTAAAACTGTCAATTGGAAGTTGCAGATTGTCCCTGCCTGGTGTGTGGTGCTTAGGCTGTCCCTGCAAAAGCTAACAGAGCCCTTCCGCTGCACTACGTAAACTGTGGAGAAAGGCACTGGTGCTCCCAAAGGAGCTGTTTACTTACACAGTTGCCTGCTGGTACTTATTTACAGAGTACTACTGACAGCCACCAAATCTGCTTGTATAGCTCTGGAGACAGTTCAAACTCTCTGTTCCCAGGCAAGTGATTAATGGTGTATGGAGAGAAGTTGGGACTGAGGATAAAACCGAGCTTTCAAAACAAGAGCCTCTGATCTCAAACTGAACAAACATTTCCCCTTGCCTGTGTCAGCTAGTTTGATTTCCAACAAAAGAGCAGATTGCTTGGGAAACCACAGTCACGCCAATGAATTACTTTCCTACAAGCCAGAGAGAGCTCTCTCAGCACCCTATCCTGCTCTCTCAAATCAGGTTGAAGGCAGAGCTTCCTCTGCAAGCAGCTAGAGCAACTAAAGCTCAGAGGTGGGTCTCCCAGCTCGGGCCTTGTAAGGAACAAGACTAAACTATTCAGAGCCCCACCTCCTTATTAACCCTTACTTATAAATAGCCATAGGGCCGACTTGTGCTCAGAAGATGCATCCGATCCTGACGGCAGCAGATCCAAACATGAAGGCATCAAGGGAACAGTTAACTCACCTTTTGAAAGGACTACAGAAGCCAGAACAGTATTTTCTCACAGTTTGAAAGCATCTCTGAACAGGAAAGGATTAATGGCATTGGCAAAGAGGCGCTCCATGCAAACAGGTCTGTGGCAGCAACACAAAGCGTGCTGCGATAGCAGCAGCCCAAGGCACAGTGTCCCGATGGCATGGTCTGACAAGGCCGGCCTTCCCCTGTTCCCCATCCACAGAATGTATGAAATGTGCTGGGTGATTATTAACAGCTCTTAAGGCCCGTGGGTTTTAGCCTACATGTACAGAACACACATGCAAGTACAGACTCATATATGTGCACACACACCATTGTTCACATGCTCGTTCTGTGGAAAGTGCATCCAGCCTGCAGCTCTTGCCTCAGGCTCTCCCAATCGCTGATGGGATCTTGCTGAAAAGTGCTCTGAGCACAGGTTTAACTCTGTGTGAGCCTCTTCCAGCTGAACCCACAGAGAACGCCGCTATTGTGAGGGCCAGAGCCTTCCTGCCACGCCAGCACACGCAAAGGCTGACGTTTCATAAGCTGCCTGCCATCGGGAGGACAAAGTCCCGTTGAGTGGGCATTGGCTCTGCCTTCCCTTGCAGATAGCAAGGGATCAGCTGAACTCGAGTTTGGCAGCCTCCCACGGTATGGCACAAGGCTAGCCAAGCATGTGAGGGAGAGCCTTTATCAGTGCCCTGTTCCTAACAAAGTGAAGACATTCTCTTTCATCTCAAACTAATATTTGTCCCTGTTCTTTCCAAGTAGAGGAAAAAAGACGCACACTGTGCCAGATCCCCTGCTGTGATACATATCTCCTAATCTCTGGCTTGTATGGTTACAGGGAGGCTGCAGGCATGGGAAAACACTTAAACATCCGAATCCAGGATAACATCCTGAAGTCAAGGTGTAAAGTAGAAACAATAAATAAACGTTCTTTGGGAAGGAGGGAAGACAAAATCACTTCGCTCCATGTGTTTTCCCACTACAATGGCTAAGGAAGCTAAAGTTTACAGAGGGCAAGTGAAGAAGGCTTGGCCAGTCCCTTTTAGAAGGAAGAAGGTGCTGGCTGTCCAGATTCCACATCCTGCTATCTCCACAGTTGCCTTTATCACCAGAGGTAGGAAAGATGAAGTTCTAGGACTTTTCTCAGCACTTTATTCCTGATGCGGGGCACAGACAAGTCAGCCTCATGACTTAACCAAGATCCTGAGCACAGAAGAAACTTCTTTCTGCAGAGAGTAATCCTAATTCTGCATGAGCTTTGTGTATTTTTTTAATAACTTGAACCTATCCACGATGACTTGCATTTCTAAGCAAAAATAATCCACCTGTAAACACTGACTTAGAGCTAAGCTGAACCTAAGCGATATGACATCTACTGGGAGACATCCTGCTCCTGCTAGGACGCCGAGTATCTTACACAGAGCTGTCCTGGGAAGCTGCCTGCAGGTCTACTGGCCATGATGTAGTGGAGATGCTGAGAGTTCACAGAGCACTGAGCTGCAAGGTCCTGGTTCTAGGCAGGCAAAGCAGGATGTCTGGTTACAGAGGGGTATCTGTTCCCCTGCAAAGGTTAGACCAGGACTCTAACAAGCAGGAAGGCAGGGGAGAGGCACAGCTCAAAGGGCCACTGGGAACTAGTTCAGAATGACCTGAGCAGCCTGCCCTTGTATCTTCAACCATGTGAGCTCTCAAGAAATCCCAATGGATAAGGCACTAGAGGGGATTTGGCTGTGTGTACTTGCAGCTGTCTGGGTGAGCCAGTTTTGGAAATAGGGGACTAACATTCATTGAACACATTTTGCAGTTAGCTCTTGTCCAGAACCTGTTGATGACACATAGCCTCTGAACTGCTCTGAGAGGCAGAGAGGAAAAAGAGAGGAAAGCTCCTATATGGCCCATGCCAGCAGTAACCATACAGAAGTGGGAAGCAGGTGGACCACAGATACCAAGCAGCAGGTTTCAACTCAGTCTCAGGTCATTTGCACCTATACCTCCCCTGAACTGGAGCTGTTTCACATCTAGCCAGCTCAGAGCACAGGCAAGGAGCTTTGCCCCCACTCCCTGTGGAAGGATGTGCCCTTGCTTGCTCCAGGGAGGAATGAAAGAGTGCAGTGAGCCTGAAGCAGGCCGGACTTTAAGCTCTGCAAGCTGTACATGACAAGGAGTGGGATGGGCCCTCATCACATGCCTCACATCTGGCTGTGGCTGGGCATCAGCAGGCCTGCAAAACACAGTTAGCCAGCCTGGGAGCATGCACATTTCTTGACTCCTCAGTCTATTCCAGGCACCCCTTCTGCATCCAGGGGACAAGGGGCACTGCAGTCCTTTCACAGGGTGCCAGTGAAGCAGTAGGGAAAGAGCCAAGGTAAACTCTTGAAGAAAAGCAAGGGCCACCACAAACACAACTGACTGAGCCCAGCAGGAGCAGGCGTGTGCTCTGTGTTGTCCCTTTAAACAACATTCAGAAAAGTAGTATTATAAGCTGGTGGCTGCCTCCCAGGGGGAAAGGAGTCCTGGCTGCCATGGCCAGCCCTGCCAATCCCTTTGCTTTTTGGCTTTGCCTAGGCCACATGACCTCTATGTTTCTCTTTCTCTGCTATTACAGCATGTGGCAAAGCAGAGGGACTCCTTCCAAAACCTTTGCCCTCTTTGAGAAGGCAGCAAAGGATCAACTCCTCTTGGCACTGGCCAGCAAAGACAGGGACAGCGAAATGCCTGTGTCAAGTACAGAGGCTGCCTGCAGAAGTGCTTGGAGCACAGATCCTCAGGAATTAAATCCCCAGGGAAACAGCCACTCTTGTCCATCTATTTACTTCCATGCACCCTTTTTACCACAGCACATGCCCTTCATGGGCCTCCCATGTCTGCCAGGCTGAGCAGCCACAGAGGAGAGACCCTTTCCCCTCTGTGTAAGAGAAAACACTTCAGAAAAGCTTCACAGCAGAGAAACAGGACTGGCTCTCTTCTATCCCTTCGCAGAGCTGAATCGACAAGCTATTTCAGCTAAGGGGACCCTTCCCTGGGTGGCTGGCATCTGGGGATCTCACCTGTAAGCCTTCATTTTTTCCTGTGTGTCAGTCGAGTGAAACTAATCACAGATGTTTTTTAAAGTACTGGATACTATCTCACGGGAGACTGTCTCCTTAATTGTGTTGCTAGTTGACAGCCTGCCAGGGTCTCTGCACCTTGTCCAGGAGTTAATATTTTATCTAGAAGTTCAAGGGAAGCTTGGTGGAAATTGTGCTAGCCTTGAAATGCCAAAGGTAACTTGTAAATATTTCCTTCCGGACCCTGAAATGTTGCTAGTAGAAATGCATTTTCTGAAAGGAAATGGCTGCAGACCTAGGCTAACAGCTGGGGAGATTATTCATGGAAATCAGTGCCCTGAGGCTCTGTATCACTTTCATCTGTCTTTCCAAAACCCCCCACCTTTATGGAGACCAAATGCATCACTCTTCCAGGGAGGTGAAGCGAAAGCAGCTCTCCAGCAGAGGAAAATGTGCTCATCCTGAAAAGATTTCTTTGTTCTCATTGCACAGGATCGTTTTTCTACTGTGCAGCAGATTTATGGGAGGAACAGCAGTGGCACAGGGCATAATGACTCCATTTTGTTTAATAATTAACTCACATGGTCTCCGGGTGCCACACGTTCCGGCAGATGCTGCAAGGCAGTCAGGCAGTGCCAGTGAGAGAGCAAAGCAGCAGGTGGGCAATAAGGAAAAACCCATTTCTCCTCCTGCTCACTGATACTGTGCCCTGACCAGTTCTGGGGTCTTCTTACCTGAAGAGTGCTCTTACCAACAGCTCTTAGAACTCTGCATGCTTGGAGTATTTAACCAAAACAACTGATACTGCAGTGGATTTTTTCAGTGGGGAGCATATAGCAACTATTTCAAAGAGCAAAGACAAACTTCACAGCAAGTGTTAATGGAAGCCAAAATTCATTTCACTGCATTTTCCAGCTTCCATCAAGAAGCTCTCTCTTTCAACCCATCACTGCTTGGTTTGCAAATGGCCAGGAAATGCTTTACAGTCAGAAGATACATGCTTCAGGAGAATTTGCTGAAAACTTTTCATCAAACTTTTCTTAGATTTATTGCTTGTTCCTCACAACCAGATAATTTCTGGAGAAAAGACAATTTCAAAGAACTTGTGAGCTTGAAATGCTACTGAGGAAATCCCTTTTTCTAGGTATCATAACATTTCAACATTTTTTAAAAGAAAAAAGTTCAGCACAGATATACAATACTTAGTTCTTAAAAACCAGAAGGCTCAATATAGTAAAATGATTCTAAAAAGACCATTTTTGGTTACTGAAATAAAACATTTCAAGAAGGGCTTTCTTTCCCCCAGCAAAATAACAATTCTTTGAAAGGTTAGAGGTTTTAACTTTTTTTCCAAATATAAGATAGACCTCTTTCCACAATATCTCAAGCCTTTGGGAAAGGAGAAATCTATTTTCTGCTCAGTTTGGCTTTTAGAAAAGCAGAAAACAATAAAGCAGAATGAAATTTGTCAGAAAAAAAAAAAAATCTCAATCAGAATCCTTTCCCTAAGTGCAAACAACCCTGAGGTTATCAGAGACACTTGCAGCCAAGGCCGAGGCAGCTGTAGTTTTAGCTGCACTTCCCTTCCTGAACCAACGCCTGGGATGTCATCAAGTCCACATTGCCTGGGACCTGAATTCTGTTCCTATATCTCTGTCTATTTTAAGGCATATCCCATACACGGACCTTTCATCTCCTCACAGTCAGGAATGTGGCTCTTCCTGGAAACCACCTGCTCAGGGAGACAGCTGGGCTTTTACTGAGGGCCGGATCTACGCCGCAGCCCCTCCCGGGCGGGTTAAGGTGTCCTCCTCGCAGGGTTTCACAACCTCAGCACTCGGGGCAGACCAGCAAATGTGGGAGGGACTTTGGTTTTCACAATTACGACTTATTACCCCCTCAGGCATCAGATCATTGTTCAGGTACAACCTGACACCCACATCCAGCCCACCTGCCTGACACGAGTTTCCTTTGCAGGCTTCCTCTGCCCTCTGCACTCATCAGGCCGTGAGTCCTGCTGATAGCTGGTGCCAGGTGACTGCTGCCCCATGTCCTGTGGAGGCTGCCAAGCTTTGTCACCCTGCCTCTCCAATAGTCTGAAATGACCTTCAAGAGATTGGCTGCAAGGTGAAAGTACACTTGCAGGTTGACGCTGGTCACTCAACATCCAGGGATTAGAGTAAATGAGCAAACAAAGCTGGTTTGGTTTGCCTGCAAGACATCCTTGTCTAAAAGTCATATCTGCAAGCCCCAAAACAGAAGCTAAGAAGAGCCAAGGGCCAAGATAACCCAAATTAACGGGACTGGAAGATTCTTGACTGGGCTGCTTGGGACAAGGATGAGAGCTGGTGGAAAGTGGGAGAATATTATTGCAAACCATGTGAATATTATTGCAGCCCATGTCTAACTGCATACTAAAATTTGGATGCCAGTCAGTGACCTATCTTCTCTCCTACAATCAGTCCCAGGGAAATTCTGTATGATGGCATCATCCTTGGTTCAAAGGGGGAGAGAAAAAGTTCAGACCACTTCAGTAATGGACAAGTTCCAGAAGAGATCCTTGAAAATCCTCCCCCAGCTGAATGTCCTAGTAATGTTCTAGTGGTTCCTGAGAGCCCTAATACAGATTTTATCTGCCCTATGACTGCTGAATGGTATCCTGTTATTTTACTTACACTTCCAGAACAGACTGGCTGGGGGGATGCACAACTGCATGTTGGCACCTCAAGATCATCAGGTGGTTGCTTAATTCCTTCAGAGGAGGGTTGAGTGATCTGGAAAGAGGAAAATGTGGAGGCTCTTAACAGACCTCAACTCCCTGCTTTTTTGCTTAGCAGCACCACATGCCTCCTGCAATGCTTTTATCTGTAAAGGCGGTGCCCAAGCTCAGGGCATAGTGAGGAATTATAGCTAAAGTTCTCCCTCTTCAGTCCTTGAACATGCAAAGGGTGGCTCCACAATTCCTCCCAGGGCCATCCAGCTCAATGATGTGTGACTAACTCTTTCATTGACCAAAGACCAACCACTTCCCTCATGTGACCTTACATAACTGTTCATCTATTCCGTTAATGAATGGAGCTTGAGAAAATTTCCATTGCCTAAGGCCCTCAGGGGAAAATGCGCCATCTCCACCTTTTGTGTACCAATGTGAGATTTTCCTATGGATTAACTGAGTACAGTAGTATTATTTTTTGGTTGCTGTCATTGGTGACTGAAATGGTAAGCTACCTGTTGGGTGCCAAGGGGGTGGGGAAAAAAAAGGAGTCTCTGCCTGAGCCAGAGGAAAAGAGGAGACTCCCCCTGCCAGGAAGAGCAACAGGGACATCACTGCGTCACCAGGGTGGTCAGGGATTGCACCTATTCCCAGGCAAAGGCTGCACTGTTTATTCAGCCCTGAGTAGAGCCAAAACACCTCCCAGCTTCTCCTCACTCCCTGTACAGATCCAGCACTGCCAGCCTGCTGGTATCCATGGGGCCAGACCCAGTCCTGGGGCTGACAAACAGTTCTCTCTGGCCTGCCATGGTCAGGATGGAGCAGTCTGATGCTGGGCAGCAGCAGAGAGGGGTGATACGTTCCTCTTGAGTATATTGGCATGTCAGAGTTACCCAACCCAGAATTTAGAGCAGCTAGGAACTGGACGGAAGATGGGAATATCCCAGTATTTCTAAAAGTCCCTACCAATGCTTTAGATTTTGCCATTTTTACCACTTCACTGTGGTGCTGCCTAAGACAGAAATTATTTCTATCATAAAACTCCTTCTGCCAGTGGAAGACTGGGGAAGGGAGAGCTCAACCTCTCCCCAAGCAATGTTATGCAAAGGTGCTTGCAAGTGCTAGAGGCACACTATTTTCAGAAACTGGATTCATGCTGTTCTCTGAGGATGTACTTTGGAACCAAGGAATATTTTGGATGTGCAATGCGGGCTACAAATCTCATGGTTTAGGAATGTTGCTGAAGATGAGAAGATAGCTGGGTTGAATAGGACATGACTGGACTACCATGATGGATGGAAGTGGCAGCACTGAAATAATGGAGGATGCTCCTTTTTCAGTTCATGGGGAGAAAATGCAAATGTTGCTCAGGCTTCTGTAATGCCTGGTCCATGTGCAATGGTGAGTAAATATTTAACTGCAGAAAGAACATTCCCTTCCAAAGACTGAAGCAGCCAAGTTAATCAGTTCCAGACTGTATTCAAGTCATGGGTGTCAAGAGGACAATACAAGTTCAAAAACCTTGAGGATGTTCAAAGTCTGCTATGACACCTCAGCAGTTGCCATGTCTTCCCTGGGATGCTAAAAAGGAGGGTATTTTCACCTGCTGAGAAAGCAGGATGATGAACTCACTCTAAGACATGCTTCATAGGGTGGGGGAAGGGCTGGAGATGTGGCAAACAGGAGTTTGAAGATCCTCTTGTTGCATCCACGTGGTGCTTCAGAAAATTGGGAGAGGAGGCTGCTGCAGCAGCTGGGCTGGGAAAACCCTTAGGCAGGTCAGGAGACATTCCCTGCCCTGGCAGCCCATGGGATGTTCACCATCAGGGTTGATGACAGAAGTTGCCACTGGTAGGAGTTCCCAGGCTTTGGAAAGTGCTCAGTTTCTGCCAGAGCCTCCTCTTACACAACATATTTCCAGTTGTTCTTTTATCCAAGTATAGTTTGTCCTCATCCATCCTCTCCCTTACAAAGCCAGCCTGTTCCCTTCAGAGGTTATGCAGAGAAGGTTGTTAGCACTCATGTCTCTAATAAAACAAGTTCCTACAGATATGGTGTGGTTCATATTTTCTTATACTATCTGTAGGGTTTGTGTTGCGCTTCTGGAGCATTGGAAAGAGGCTCAACTTTGACCACTTTCTCCCACCAGTATGAGCAGTTGATGAGCTGTGATCTTGGCTGCTCTTGGCTGCTCATTCACCTCTGACTTCTGCTGCTGCTTAGGAATTGAGACATCTCTCTGTGGAGGGAAAAAACACTCTGAGAATATATTTATCTTTAGGCCCATCCCTCCTCTGATGTCTTCCCCACAAAAGCCCCTGAGGTTCATGGCACATATTTCCAGTCCCCTGCTCCAGACACTGTTCTCTAGGGCCCAGTTCGCTTTAAAGGACCTCATTTAAAGTTGGGAGGAGAAAGGAGGGAAGTGATTCAGTGTCCTAGTCCATTTGGATGACAGAAAATCTCTTAAGTGCTTCAGCCAAAGCACTCAACATTTACTATTTGGGTGCTTTTTTTTTTTTTTAACAGTTAAGAGTCAAGTATTTTATCATGAAATTGAACTCTTTGCATATTATTCAAAGCTCAACTCCTCCTAGAGAAATGACAAATCAGAATAATGGTAAACTGAATTCTGGCTACAAAATAAAAAAGAAAAAGTCTGTGTTGCTATTTCTCACTTTGGAGTTAAATCCTCTGGACTGAACAGCCCTTACCAGGCACTGTGTAAAGTTTTTTCCTAAAATAAGATGACAGGGGTCAGGGGCCCAAGCTAAGCTGATTAGTACAGCTAAAGCTGTATCACATTGCTACAGTGGGGTCATATGATTGATCACTGGGATAAATATTTAGGAAGCTTCCCAAGGGAAGGGGAATAGATGGGACTGGCCATAGAAACCAGGCAAAATGGGCAACTGGATTGTAGCTAGCAATGGGTCTGATACCATTCACCTGTCATAACACAGATCAAAAAAGCAGGGGTAGCTCTCTGCAATGGGCATTGCCTCTACCATCAGCTTCCCCTCTGAGCGCGCGTTCTGCTCCACAGGACTCTGGGTCACGGTCACTGAGAGGTAGCTTTTTCAGAAGGAGGGACAGAGAGATGTCACTCTGCAACCACGTGCCCACCATCCTGCCAGGCTTTGCTGGCTCAGGTCAGTCGTGTTCCCCTTTCCCAGGGACAGCACAGTGGCTGCTGCAGAAGGGCAGCCTGCTCATCAGCAGGTCAAACGGCCTTCCCATGGGCTTTGGCTTTCCTGTAGGCAGCAAGACACCCTCTGTGAAGGGCAGACGGGCCAGGAAGTTTAATGGGGCTCTGACAAAGCCCAGACCATGAGACAGCACGTGAGCAGTGTGTGAGGGGAGTGGTACTCAGCTTGACTCAGCCCCGGGGTCTTCCTCTAGGGCCAGGTTGTACCCCTTGTTGTGCTGGGCCTCTGTTAGGAGGGTGCTGACTGGCCTCAGGGACCAGAGAGGCCTCTGGGCCCCCTCTTTCTACCATAAATGATGGGCCTCATCCTGGGCGGAGCCCAGGCCCCCATTAGCACAGGCAGGGGGTGACTCAGCCATCAACCCACTCACCATGAGGCTCTCAGAGCCCTGACATGAAGAGTTTCCTGAGCTCCCTCCATCACTCACAGCAACCAAAATGGTCACTGGGAGGGCTGAAAGGCAGGAGGGAGGGAGGCACTGCCCCAGTGACCACCGTGGGGCCTTGCTGCAACCACCAGAGAGGCTCCGTCGTCCTGCTGAGACCTGGGTGCCCGAAAGACAGGGGAACAAAAGCAAGGCACAGGAATTTAGAAGGATAAACCCGAAGACAAGGAGGCTGTGGGCAATGGAAAGTGAGAACACAGCCATCCTGGAGAACCTGTATTATTAAACAGGTGCGAATGCCAGCTGCCAGCTGCCCTGGAGGGGATGAAGGGCGTTTGTTTTCTACATGTGTAGTGCTTTTTACAAAACCTTTCTTCCATCAAACTTAAAAAAAAAGGAGCCACCAGAAGTTAACCTTCTCCTCTAACCCCAGTTTTACCAGCTCTCATTTCTTCACTGTTTGCCTTTCCTGCCTTGTTGCAGACCGAGGTTGCTTGCCAGAAAATAAGACAAAGGCTTGTTGCTGCCAGAATCTGCCCTTCCAACAACAAGGAATAGCAGTAAGTGAGCAAGTAGGAACACACAGAGCTGTACAGAGAGCAGAAGAGAATAGCTCCTATTATTTTGGTAAGTTGCTGTTGACTTTGAGGCAGGACTCTCAGGGAAAGGTAACAGCTGGTGTTAGACAAATGATACAGCTAGAAAAAACAGAAGAGCTTTTAGACACACAAATCCTTCTTCTGAGCTGAAGCAAAAGGCTGTAAACATCAGCCTAAGCAGAGATTGGAAAAGTTTCCTCTATGTCTTTCTCTGGGGAGAAAGGAGGCTTCACAGGGAAAGAACTTGCCTTTCCCCAGGGAGTAAAATGGACTGGATCCTCAATCCCAGCTCTTCTGCAATGAGATGGTGGTTCCCCACCTGTATAAACCAGTGCTGTTGCTGAATCCACCAAACAAAACCTGTTGTGCTACTGCAATAGCACCCCCAGTACTTGTGAAGCATTGGCAGATGCTCTGCCCCACTGCATCTCTGCACACAAGCAGTTTGCAAGTGCCACTCAGACACAGACTTGTGAGGTTGAGCTGTGATTTACGCTGGCCCCAGAGATTTCAGGTCAGCTTATGCAACTGCTTAATTCAGCCTTTGGTGCAAACCTTCACTGTATTTTACAAAAAACAAACAAACAAACAAACAAACAAACAAACAAAAGTTTGTAGGGAGAAGCACCAGGGTTTATTAGAGCTCAGGAACTGCAGTAGCACTAGAAGAAGCAGGTGAATTAGAGGAGGCACAGCATGAAAATGCTTTTGAGCTGAGATATGATTATGGTCAGTGAAGCAAACTATGGTCTGTCAGGTTGCAGGGTCAAGCAGCAGTAGTATATTGACTAATGACATCAAAATGGCCAAAGGACTGGTCTCAGATACAGCAGACAGTTCTGGGATCTGTACATCTGCTTGGTTTGAACTGCAGCACCATTTGTCCTCACATGCCTTGGCTTTGATATAGCACAGTGGTGTTCACACAGGAGACTGCGCTCAAGTATAATCACGTTGTGTGTCACGGGAGAAACCCACCAACCTATGGGTGGCAAACTGTCCCTGGGACTGGTGCTCAACCACACGATTTCCTATTGCACAGCACGGATATTTTCTGACTTGCTGTCTCAGACCTGCCTCACCCTCTGCCTTCCCTCTGTCATGAAACTCTAGAGGCGCTCCAGCAACAACACTATTTTGTTCAGGAGGGAAAAACCTCGGGCTGATCCACCCTGCTATCAACAAGCAGGTGTCTCGGATAGTAACAAAAGAACCAGCATCAATAATGGAGAGGGGAGAGAGAGAGAGGTGCAACGAAGCGGAGAGTGGGAAGCCAATCAACCTAATGAAACAAGGTACAAGGTTAGTGAAGGGCTATTTATAGACTCCAACTGGTTCAGCCTCGTGCACTTAGAGGCTGGTTCAAACTGGCTCCTTAACAGCAGTAATAATCATTACCGAAAAGAAAGAATAAAAAAAAAGTGAAAGCTTGGAAAATTCACTGCCGGAGGTAAAGCTTTAGAGCTGGGTCTGGCTGGAGTCAGAAGTAACTGCATTACTGAGAGATTGAA
This sequence comes from Chaetops frenatus, assembly GCA_013400775.1. Taxonomy (NCBI): domain Eukaryota; kingdom Metazoa; phylum Chordata; class Aves; order Passeriformes; family Picathartidae; genus Chaetops; species Chaetops frenatus. The sequence continues at coordinate 152,262 of VZTR01025348.1, forward strand.
AGGTTAATAGGAAACCAGCTGACACTGAAAGGGAACAATTAGAGAGGTTAAGGGGCTTAATATTAGATTAATGGTTGCCTGGAGGAGCAAAAGCAGAGATTTCAGGAAAATGGGAGAATGGTGAGCAGAAGGCTGTTTTTTTCATGGATGAAGAGCCCCAGGTCTGCTCCTGCCACTCCCTGGATAAACTAGAAGAAGGTGGCTCTGCCATTCCTTGCCTGTCTTGCTCAGTCTCCTGTTTTCATCTTTCTTCCTCTTCTTCTATCTATTTGTCTCTTGAAGTCTCTTTGGGTTTGTTCTCCCCAATGTAAGCACTGTCTGTGTGATCTTATCATAGTGTTTTCCTTGTGTTCCTCCTCCATCCTCCCACTGTCTCCATTATAAAATGATGCTTAGTATTTCCATGGCACTTCATTCCCCTCCAGTGTGCTGCTCTCCAGAGGCAGAGGTGGTGGGAATGGACAAGCTTTTATCTGTATTGCCTGTAAGCAGGACTCAATGCTCCATACGAGGAAAAAAAAAAGGGTTGACAAAGATCAGATGACATATCTGTTCCCCAGCATATTCTCCACAACTAGAAGGACAATAATGACCCTGGCAAGGTCCCTGACTACATAAGATAAGCTGTTCCCCCTTCCCCCACATTATGAGATGAGTAGCAAAGGATTTGGGATGGACTCACTGCATCTGTTCAGTGCAGGGTCCCCAGCCAAACCATGGCCTGTCCCATTTCCCCATGGTCACTGCAGGGACACGGTCAGTCCCCGACAGTCCCTGCACCTCAGTGCCACAAGAACTTTGTCACATAGCACTGCCAGCCGCTGCTTAGGACCATGCTGAGAGCACTGAACTGCTCAAGGACCTTCCCAAAGGCATGTGCTCCTCCCAAAGGATAGGGAGAACTTTCCCCGAGTGCCTGGCCCTTGATGGCTGCTTCTGTAGTCAAACAAGAAGCAAGATGGCTGGATCCATTTTTATCTTACACTGCTTCCCACAGTACAGCCTCCCCTTTGAAAACCTCCGCTGCAAGATTAGAAAGCAATGCTCTCAGCACTTCCTTCTAGGGCTGTAAAAGCCAGGCTGGCACTCTAACACTTTGCAGGCACCTGACAGAAAAGTTTCCTCATTTGTGATAATGACAGAAAATGTCCCAGCCTAGAGAAGTTATGATCATTCATGGAATATTAGCCCCAAAGAGTTGAAATGCAGTGTTCTGGCTTAATGCACAGCTCTGAAGGGTCTCTGACACCCATGGGGTCTGGAGGAGAAAAGACCAAGGAAGCTCTGGCTGGCATCAGAAAGCAACTCAAGCTGTTTGCTTCTTATATCTATGGCAGCTGAGCACTGACTTCTTACCAGCTGGGACATTGCTAATCAACAGAAAGACCAGAAAGATGGCTAGAGAAGCGTTCACTGGATGTATTTATCCTCAGGTTTCTCTTACAAGCAGCCTCATCTGCTTAAAAGAAATGAGCCTGAAGAGACAGGTTCTCCCTGTCACCTTCTCATTCTACATAAGAGCACTTCCCAGATCTAAAATAAACCTCCTCTATGAGCCTGGCCAGCCACATCCCTGGAGCTGCACATCTGCTTCAAAAGATTTTATATACTCTGAGTGCTGGCCTCTGCCAGAGCCTGGGGTTACCCATCACCTGCAGCCTGAAATGCCCCAGAGTTCAAAGCAGATTTCAGCTAAGGATCTTGAAGTGCTGTACAAACAGCCATTAATCCTCAAACCATCCCTGGGAGCCAGGCCTGTAATTATTTAGCTCACCATTTATCTCTGGAACTCTCTGTGCCCGTTCCCCCAGCCTGGGGATGAAGAGAGGTAAAACAATACCTACCATTTCATAACAAACTGCAAATTAAATCGACTGGAGCTCAGCTGTTAAGGGAAATGTTACCTTTTCCATAATCACCTCCTGCAGGCAAGTGCAACAGCTATTCTTTAACAGCTAGGTAAACTTTGACAAAAAAATGAGAAGCTCTGAGTGAGACAGCCAACAAGTGGCAAAAGATTTCCAAGAGCAGAAATCAGGAATCCTATCTCTTGGTTTCTTGATTTATCAACTGAATTGTCTTTGCTCCACCCCTCACTCCTCTTAAAGATGACAGCCAAAGAAAAAGACATGCCACCTATGCCCTTTATGTGACTTTGTAATAGATTAAGGAGCCTGTAGGATTTCAGTCCAATGGAAAAAGATTAAGCGTTTTTCCACTTGTTTTCTTACATTAGAAATGCAGGTCTTCTGGAGCCTAGAAGTCTCCAGTCTGTCTAGATCATGACAAAACTAGGACCAAACAAAGACAAGAGGGCGAGAATGAGGTGGAGATGAGGAGAGGGGAGAGGAGATCCAGCCAAACTCACAACGTGCTGTTTGCAAGCAACAACTGCATAAACACAGTAACAAAATGACGCACAAAATATCAGTAAGAAATTATGTGCTATTCAAGAGTTGATTTTCCCGCAGCTCCAGCCAGGGTGTGAGAATCCACAGAGGTCAAACTGACTGCCTCAGGAGATCTGCAGAGCAAGAAGAAGAGAAAAAAAAAAAAAAAAAAAAAAAAGAGAAAAATGGAGGATTTAATGCTTCTTGGAGGTATTTTATTGCTATTATATTTTGTATTTCAGGACATGACCTATCTGNAAAGAGAGAAAGAGAAAAAAAAAAAAAAAAAAAAAAAAAAAAAAAAAAAAAAAAAAAAAAAAAGGAGATTCTCATACCTTTTTTTATCCCCTTCTCAAACAGAAGCCAGAAGTGGTCTGAGATCTAAAGACAGACCCAACATACAGGTATGAGAAGAACTGGGTAACAAAAGCAGAGCAGTGGCTGTCCTTTCTCTGCCTCCTGTGTTGGCCAGATTCATGCAGAGGAATCCCTGGAGAGATGTTGAAAGGAAGGAGCACGGGGATGGGTGGAGTAAACCAGCAAAACAAAAGGCAATTACAAAGTGAAGCGGAGATGAAGAAAGTGGCAGAAGAACAGGGCTGGAGCAAATGTCAGCACATGGAGGAAATGGTCCTACTTCAGTCCAAAAAGCAGAAAGGTCACTCAGTTAGTGACAAAGCTGTCCCTTCCCAGCCCTCTCCCTAACAGCTCCCTCCCCTACTGTTCCAGGGAGGCAGCAGGACCCCTGCTCTGGTCTAAACCCAGGAGGCAGTAAAGAAAAAATGCAGTCAGTTCTAGCTGTACCTGTTTAAACTACCTCTGTGGCTAGGAGGTTTAATTAGAGCTAATCTGCAATATTCAAGCTTTGCACTGCTTTAATATCCTGGGATCAAGACCTGTATGACCAGAGGATGGAGGGAAGGGCAGTGAGGGGTGGGAGAGGGGGACAGAAGGGCAGGGGGTGCTGCAGCTGTATTGAAAGAAGTACAGTTGAACAGGTCCTGTCTAGATGTGGTTGAGGAGTACACTGACCATGTGTTTGCACAAGGGCATTTGGTTGCAAGTCACTGGGTACTTCAAGAGCTAAAATCCAATTCAGTAAGCAGAAGCCTTTCCTCAGGAAAACTGTTTTTCCAGTTCTTTGAAGGTAGTTCCTCCAGAAACCTCCAAGCACAGAGCATTAAATAATCATCTGCTAAAATTACCTCTCTCCTGTCCAGCTACCTGCTGGCAATACTTTATTGTTATATCTATGTCCCCTGAAACCCAGGAGAAGTCCAAGGACTGCCTGCAGTAACCAAGTGTAAATCTTGTGGCAACCCCTTCCCTGTGTCAGGAAGCAGGTAAATACACTCCAAACTGGTGCCTTGAGCTACAAGGACACCACTCCCCCTAAAAGGAAACTGCAAGGGATTGTGGCCAGCTCTTTTGTCAGATGCCACAGCGGCCAAGCAATTGCTGATCTTAGAGCGGTGCCTGCTGGCCAGTCATATCAGAAGCACTTGGAACTATTTCCACTGTGGACAAAGTTGAGTCAAGTTCAGGGGAACGTTTCTAGGGGAGATCTCTGTGTGTGTCCAGCTCTGCCATGCTTCTCCCAGAATTCTGCCATCCAAGTTCTCACCTGCTGCAAACAAGCTGCCCTAATTTTGTGAATCAGTCTGGTATTTGCTTCTATCAGATGTCCAGCCCCACAATGTTTTTTGTCTTCAGTCATTAAGGTTTTATGATTTTCAAGCCAATCCCAAGGTAATTGATGACTTTATTATTTTGATATAACTGATGCTGTCTTGATAATGCAATTCTCTGTAAAAATTCTGCTTCTCAACAGTGTCATCCCAACAAGCTCCTTAACCTGTTTGATGTTGGATGCTGAGAACACAAGGCACTTCCAATCACTTAGAGCTTTTGAAAAGTCTGACATTTTACATGCCTTTGCCATACAGAAACGCGCTCAAAACAGCAACAATGACACTGGTGCAGGCTGGGTCAAATGGCTGCCAAAGCCACTGCTCTTTTACTGTCCTTATGACATGCCGGGGAAAGAAATGATGCTATGGGCAAAACAGCTCTGATCACAGAAGCAGTATATTGCATCTTGCATGCTTACAAGTGGAAAAATACAAAAAATATTAAATTACAAACTAATTATCTCCAGAGATATAATGCAGCACTCTTATGCCACCATCTCACATGTATAACAAGGTATTAAACTGGAATTCATCCTCAGCCTGAGGATCTGGAGAAAATTTAGATATGAACAAAATAAAATGGGGCGTGTATCTTGTAATTTCTGAACTTATATTATGAGGGAAAATAGAGCACTATCAGAAGATTTGAATTATGTCCCCTCTGAGCCTGCAGCTCTTCTAGGTACTGGCACACACCTCTCCATACACAAACACACATGGACACAAAACTACTCCTAAGGTAGGAGTTTAAAATGGCTAAGACTGGTAATGGCAGAGGGTTGCATCCATCTTCATGGGTCTTCCAGGGGCTGAGAGTCCAGCAAATACTTTCTTGGACCCATGTTTTCTCACTGATGGCAGGTGGAGCCATGTTAGGCAGCCTCAGACAGAGATTTCCCATTACATTTGTTTGCTGTTTTGCTGCACTTGAACTGTCACGTTGATGTTTTACATCCTCAATGTGAGCAGGGCAGATGTAGGTGGGAGGTGGGCAGGCAGACAAAAACAATGGTAAGGCTGCTAAATGCCTTTCTGAAGAACTGGATGCTATCTGTACATCTGTTTGAGCTCCCCCATGCTGTACATAAACCAAAACATTCAGCTGAATATGTATTTAATACCAGCCAAATGTCTGTGTTGAATGGGTAGGTGCAGAGATTTTAGCTGTCCTACTGTCTCAGAAGATGGAAGGACCCTCTCCCCACACCCATTCCAGCTTGTAAAATGGTCAGATGCTATGATGTGGCCATTATAACTCAAAAACATCTGAAAGAAAGTGAATTACTTTAAAGTACATCTTGGCTTAGGCACAACAGCCTGTAGGCTACACAAAATTAATGCAAAAGAAAAACAAAAGAAATGCTGAAGCAGATAATTTTTCTACTAACAACAGGAATCTGCTGAAAATAAAAGAGAAGACTGCAGAAAATACTGAATTCAGCAACATCTAGTCTTTCAGTGTTTGACTTTGCTGCTGCAATGAACTTCTGTCCCAATTTATTTGGCTTCAGAAAGAGAGAACTGGCAAACCACCAGATGATAAATAATTATTAATGTGGAGCACATTACTAATGATTTCAATGTTCCAAATCACCATATGCATGTTACCACTGTGACACTGTAGTGACTAGAAAAAGCATATTATGAGTTCTGGTTAATACACTCCAGAGTTGACCAGAGGATTTCCATATTTAATCAATGCTGTTGAGCAAAACTCATGATTCAGAGCCATGATGGAGCCTGGGAACTGTAGTCTGGCTGCATTCCATACAGTTATTTACTTGGACATCATATAAGAGTGATCCCAAATTAGGTATTGTTTCCAATGACCTTTTGCCCACAGGAACTAACCAGGTCCACACAACTGGAAGCCAGTGCAACTTTCCTCAGGACCCTGGCACACTTCAGAGTAGATGTAAAGGGAATGTGATCTGCAGCATCCCTGAGTCACAACATCTTTTCACAGGGAAAAAGTCCCCCACCCCCATGGGCTGGCCCTCAACCATGAATGCCTTCAACCTCAAAGTCCCACAGCCAGTTCCTTAGTTTTCTTACTAAATCCAAGGTTTGGCCCATCCTGCCTGCTGGCTCTGCACGACCCCAAATTCTAATGATATTGGTGACATCATTTCCCCAAGGGTCCAGGTCCCTCTTTCCCATGTCCTAAAGATAAGTTAAAATACTGAATGTCTTCACTAATTTCTAATTTCTCTAGGAAAAAAAATTTATATTGGCCTTGAAAACATCTACAACAAACCATCCCACATGGCACATCACCCCCACACTCACCAAATGCCCTTTGAGTAAGTGGGCAGCAACCTGCCTCCTACAGCTCTTAAAACAAACAACAGCTTAGCAAAACAGCTACTCCATAGGTGATTAATCTGAAGGAGCCTTTTTTCTCTCCCTCTGAATCAATGGCCTTCCTTGGAAAGCTTCACACCCCACGCAGCAGAGGGAAGCTGGGAATAATTTCCTACACTGCTGGGTTTAAGTCCTGCCCCAGCAGAGCAATGTCACCTGCACACACAAAGCTTCAGGTTACCATTCTGGCACTTAAAGCCTCTTGCCTCTTTTCCAAGTGTTGTCTCTCAGAGACGATCCTCTGGCTTGAATGAGAGACACCATCACCACCAAAGACCTTCCCTGATTAATTTAGTTCGTTATTTAGGTTAGGTTAGCTTAACATTCACTTAAAACTGAGAATTTGCAACAAGAAGTGAAGTGTCTGAAAATGTAATTTTCAACCAGACCTAGAGAAGAATGCTGATATCAGTGGAAAGGCACGGCTCCTCTGTTGTCAGGACTGCAAGACACAGCTTACTGCAGCGTAAGGCAAGCATTTCAAAAGGTTACTCTGGGATTAATTCTTCTTTGTAGCCCAAAAATAGTCTGTTTTGCAGTACTCTGCACAGAATTTCTGGACCTTCTTTGCACTTGCCCCTACTTATGACTCATTGCTCTGTTTACTTACGTTCCAACTTCCTGGTCCAATTCTACACTGTCTTCTCCCCTCTCTTCCCCAGGAAGCAAAAAAGGATCCAAACTACATACTGGAAGCACACTGATACTCCCCAATGAAGAGAAATGGTAAAGAAATATAACTAGATATGATAGAAGAGGAGAACATGTTCTAAATTAGAAAAGAAACTTGCCATTTATAAGGCTAGGAGGGATTTTTCTAAGTAGAGAGGCACAGCTGCTAGAAAAAATTGATAGGCTCTTTCACTTTTTCAACCAGCACAGAGAGATCCAGCACCGTGTGTCTGCAAACAACTGAAAGTTGGGCATGTCAGCACAACACTGCCCAACAAAGCTGCCTGCACAACTGTGGGGTGAGTTTTGTGACCAAAATCCACACACTTTCAGCTCTACAGCCTTTATTGACCTCTGATCTCATTTATTCTGAGATTAATTAGGAGCAACATCTCCTGTAGGCACTGCTTTCATAGGTTAAAGCTAGAATAAAGAAAAGAGAGCCAGGACCAAGGAATCAATCAGGCTGTGTCTTGTGAGCACAAGCACTTAGCAGCAGCTTCTACTCACTTTGAGTTCCCTTATTAGCAAAAGCAGGTCTTACCATCAGCATCAGGGATGTTGGAGGGCAGGCTCACTTCCTGGTATGCAGACAGCATTTCCTGAATTCAAGTTCTTCACAGGCCAAAAATAACTGCATTTAGAGTGAGCTTCTACTCTCTGCTATTGGAAACTGACTATTTTTCCATTCACTTCAAAGTAAGATTGGACACAAGCTTTTCACAGGAAAAAAAGTTTATTATTATTTAGTTGAGGAGACATTTGAAGAGAAGGACATGGGAAGTGGCACTGCAAATACTGTCACCAAAACTGGCAGCAACTCAGGTGAATTTATTCTCCCAAATGTCTGACTTCCCATCCTTATAGGAAAAAAACCCCTCAAAATCTAGCCCCCATAAAACCCATGGAAAAAACAATACCAATAAAAAAAAGCTTCACTGTTGCTTTGAAAACTGCGATTTGCACTTCTACCAATAATTTCTCATGCACAGAAGACACTGTGCAAGGTAAAAGGGTTAAAGCAGGCAGTGAGAGACTGTAGAGCCTGTAGTTCTTGGTCTTATGTCAGCCTGCCATGTAAATAGGTTGTTCTACTTCTGATAAAGCTCCAAAATTCCACAAACTATTCTGAAGACTTCCAGCAACTCTGGTTAATTAACCACAACTGCTTACTATTTTTGAAGGCTGTTGCTTTTTGCTTTGGAAAGCATGTCAGTTATACCAGGTGTCAAAGAATTTTCAAAACCACACTATAGGAGACCTTTCTGTGCTGTTTAGTATTAAATTGCATGGGATGAATGGAGACCATTAGACAAACTAGTATAGCTTCTGGGAATAATTTCAGGCAGTTCCACCAGACGATCATTTTTTTTACTATTATTTCTCACATTAATAACAGAAAATAAGGCTTTGCCCAAGCAGGCAAACAAGCTACTGCTTTACTTTTACCCCAATAAACATGACAAAGGATATCTTTATGTAGAGACTTGTTAAAAAGTTATTAAGAAGCAGACAGCATTATCCTGATAAATTCATTTAAGGTGGAATGAAGAAAGACACTTGGGTCAGGAATACTGATTCCCCAAAAACAACAAACAAACCAAGCAAATAAGAAAACCCCATATAAAATACATCACTTTAGGTTAAGATTATTTGGGGGATCAGTTAGTAACTTTTAAGTTAAATAAAAAATGCATGTATATATTAAAAAAAGATATGACAAAGTTTTTTACATCTTAAGTGTTTTTTAATAAATTATAAATATTTAAAGACAGCAATAGACTCTAAAAGTAGTCTTACAAAAAGTAACTTAGCAACTTTTGTACACTGTACAGTGTACAAGTTGTACACTCATGCAGTACAGCTGCAAAGAGTGGAAAGGGCCTAAGTTGAAACAAGGGGAAAGCTGAAGCTTCTGATCTTTGGTTACCAGTGTCAAACTTTGACAGTTCTTTACACATACCAAATGAACTAAAATAACTTTCAACTTTCATGAACACCCAGCATGTAAACATAATTAAAAACACTTCACAGCTTGATGTTCTAAAAACCTTAATGCATGGTGTTTTTCTTTTTGATTCTTTTTGAGTTCCATTATACATGTGACCTCAGTTTTCAAGTTTTTGTTCTAGTCTCAAGCAACTTAAAGATATACTATTTTTTCCTATGAGTAGAAGTGAGGTGACATTCTTGGAAAAATGTGAAAAGCAAAGGCATAAAAAAAAAAGTACTAGAAGTTCAAAAAATATAAAAAACTTAATGAAAAGCCCAAAGCTGCTGTTAATAGCAGCTTTGTTCCAGTGCAACAACAAGCTGAAACGTAGTTTTAACACACAGTGAACCACTGTGAGGAGATGTTTGCCAGGCATCTGCCAACTCTAGGACATAGCTTTGTCTGGAGTACTGAGTTCCTGTTGGAGAACCAAGACTAGAAAATGCAAACTTCCACCCATCTGGGTCTGCTAAAGGATGAGGTTTTTCCTGAATGTAAAAAGGCACTGATAAAAAAGTGCATAGAAAGCTGATCAGTTTTTGATTTGTCCACATATATAAAAATATATGTAACTTTGTAAATCTCTAAATACCAGCTACAAAGAGGCCTTGGTGTGTTAGTAGGGCACTGTTTGTTAAAACCAAATACAAAACAGTTCAAAACATTTTGTCCATGATTTGGCCTATTTGTCTTCACACAGTAGCACTGGAAACAGCTCAGCTTGCCCTCAAAGTGCTTCTTGATGAAGCTTGACAACTTCATTGCTCATGGAAGCCCTTCAAGGGAAAAGGTAGCAACTCCTTCATCAATGAATTCTACTGCTTCTCTTCCACATTTGTTTGTGCAATAAAGCAATTATTTCCTTACGGTTTAAGATCTGAAAAAAAAAAGAATAAGAAAAGCACACAGGTAAGTTACTATTTATTTTCTTCTAGAAATTGAACTAGTAATATGAGAATACTGCAAGCTTTAAATACTAATGAGGTGTAGTGAAGATGCAGCAAGACACTGTCATGTTTCCATAATACTCACTGTCATGAGTCCATAACAATCCAGCTAGAGCAAGTAGACGACCCATGCTATCTGACAGCCATTAAATATTTTACCCAAATTATCTGTTTATGATTAGGCACATTCCTCTGCAACTGGACCACATTTAGAACATTTATTACTTACTGACAGCCACCTGCTAAGCAGCTGGTAACCTGTGAAGTTGTTCTGACTCCATGACTTTGGATCACATAATCAGGCAATTAAGACACCACTTCTATTCAATTGTTTTATGTCTATAATCTCAATATCATCTGTGCGTCACACATGCACGTGTTGCTGCTGTTTCTTGCACACAGTAATGCCAGGTGCTTTTGGAGTTTTCTCGTTTGAGGATTGAAAATACAGCTTTTATTTGACAAGCAAGGAGACTGAAGGCAAAGGGAAGTTACACTGCAGGAAGTTCAAGACTACGTGCCCAGCCTAACTCATCACATGCAACATGCATCAGCCTCTAGCCAGGCTGATTTCCAAAAAAGCACATACAAGTTTTGTTGTTTCCATCTTGGTGCACACACAGCAACTCTGTAAGGGGGACCACCTGGTTGTGCCAAGGCACTGTGCCGTTCAGTCTTTGCTCCCATTTTGATAGCACTACCCATCCCTTCCACTAATCTCCAGCTCAGCATCCCTCCAACCTAGGATAAGATGTCAGGAAACAGTCTAGGAGAGCAGCGTATGGTGACATGGTACTCAACTCTGTAGACAATGAGAAAAAGAAAGTTGTCCCTAGTCTGGTTCTCACAAGGTTCCTGGATAGGCCTGAAGTATTTTTATGATTTTTGTGTTTAAAATCCAAGCAGGTTTACTGCTTTACCTTGGTGATGATGGTAAAGAACACAATTAAAAAGCCAGTCGTGCGCGTGCGTGTGTGATTGTGTGTTATTTCCTCATGTCTGAGCAGTCAGAGGGCCTGAACATGAAATAGGGTTCTCTCATTTTACAGCTGCAGGGATAAGCATCAGGTTTCATAACCCCCCAAAAACACACAAAATGTTCTGTGTTCACAGGGTTTGCAAACAGTACCAAAGCAAGCATAGCTACATCTGGTGCCTTGGCGTGACATAACAACAGACCAGTTTCAGATGCTAAACCTTTAAGGGTGATGCATGAGCACAGTTTAGCCCAGCAAAGCAGCATGTCACCTGGACCAGGAATAATACACTGCTTTACTTCTTCTGGCTTTCAGTATTACTCATTGTTAACTAACAGGATCTGACTCAGTTATTACAACAGACCACAGCTTCCTCTGCAGCTATAGAGCCCATTCCAAGTCTGTTTTCTTGTGTCATGAATTTCATCAGCAGTTCTGTCTGCATCACAGAGGCAGGTTTTTTCACTCCTAACTCCCTCTCACCCTCCCATTCATCCATGTTTCCTCACATTTGGAGACTTTTTCCCCCTCCAGCAACTACCAGAATTTATAGATGTGATTACTTGTCTGGTAATTCAACAGAAGTACCAAACTTGGTAGAATAAAACATTCTGCAGCAATTAGCTGCCACTTGCTTTCACACTGCTGTGCGTTTTCAGAATGTTTAAATCGATTATCTGCACCAGCAGACTCCAAAGGAGAAAATATTTTTGCACCAATAATAAAATTTTAAAAATAAGAGTATTATTTACTTCATCATTATAGTTTTTTAATTTTTATTTTGTGCATGTTTTATAATGTATGTAATACTTGAGTATGGCAATAATTGTATATAACTTATAAATATATATAAATTGGGTGTGCATGTTCAAAGTATTTTACGGATGAGGTAGACAATCACAAAAAGTTTGGTGACCACTCACCTACAATACAAAAAGCAGAAACTAGTATGAGATGCACATAGTTATATCACTCAATTAAGGACTGTATGACAGACAAAACAACATTTTTCCTTTTTTTTCCAAGAAAGGAAAATTATTCACCTCTGTGTCAATCAGCACACTCTCCCAAGACACAGACAGCTTCACCCTCACATACCTGCTTTACTGCAGCTGGGAGAGCTGTTCAGGTGCTCCCCATTTCCACTTTCTGCATCCTGGGTCACTTCTGCAAGGACAAAGGCAATACTTACACAATCCTGGACCTCACAGCACTCTGCATCTCTGGCCCAGATGGATCAAGAATAATCTGACTGAAATGTGGGCCATTTGTTTGGCAACAATAGTAACCCCGACCAATTTGCCCCACTCCCATGTTATCACCATCCAACACCTCCTTGCTCTCCTCCATTCCTGGCTCTGCACTGTCTTCACGATCCCTTACACAAAAGGCCAAGCACAGGAGGTGCTCAGCACCTGTGGTGCCACCCATCAGGTGGCATTAAGCAAAAGTCACACTGAACAAAGACTGCCCCACAGTCCAGGCACTTACCTCCTTCATTTATGTCATGGCCATCTGCATGGTTGCCCAGTAAGCTGCTGTTCTTCTTTAAGGTGTCTGAAGAGACATAAGAAAGCAAATACAGTTCCCTGCCTTACTCAGCTTCAAGGTATGGCTCTATTGCACCAGACTGAGTTGCTAGTTACAGCTCTACATGTATACACAATATAAAAAAGCTCCTGGAGAGCCTCCAAAGGAGGGCCATGACTATGGTGAAGGGTCTGAGGAGTGGCTGAGGTCACCTGGTTTGTTCAGCCTGGAGGAGACTGAAGAGAGACCTCACTGCAGTCTACAACCTCCTCGTATGGGAAAGAGGAGAGACAGGTACGATCTCTTCACTCTCATGACCAGTGACAAGCTAAAGAAATGGCATGAAGCTGAGTCAGGGGAGGTTTAGGTTTGATATCAGGAAAAGGTTCTTCACCCAGAGGGTGGTTAGGCACTGGAACAGGGTCCCCAGGGAAGTGGGCACAGCACCAAGCCTGACAGAGTTCACTAAATGTTTGAACAACACTCTTAGGTACATGGTGTGATTATTGGGGTGTAATTTGCAGGGCCAGCAGTGGGAGTTGATGATCCTGATGCATCCCTTCCAACTCAGCAGATTCTATGATTCTATGGGGATCATGGCCAGTTTGCCTGCTGGGTCAGTAGCACTGCCTGCTCCACAGAACAGGCACTTACCTTCCTGATTTACACCATTCTTAACTATCTGCTTGTCTTTCAGGACACTGTCCTCCTCATTCAATGCTCTCTCTGAAAAGAGATCAGAGAACAACTGCAGTCCCTCAGGAGCCCACTCCGTTGCTTCTGCCCCTCCCCCAGCACAGGCCACTGCTCTGTGCAGCCCAGAGCTCAGAGCACACCTTCTCCTCTGCAAGGTAAAGGCTGTGCTATCAGCAAAAGCCCTGTTTGAAATTGCTTTGTACACACATTTCAGACAACATCACAGCCTTGCCTACAATTTCCCATCCACAGAGCAGTGACTGCCTGTTCCCCAGGCGCTGCTGGATGTACTACATAGAGGTGCACTAACTCCCCTTCCTAACGTTCCCATTCTGTACTGCAACAAAATAAAGGATTTTCTTTTCTGCATCTTGTGTCCAAACTGACAACCTTTATCTATGGACCTGATTTCTCTTTTGCCTGAACTGTGTGTTTCCCTCATTTCTTCTTTAAAACAGGCATAAAATAAGCTGCCTTTTCCTATACCCATGTCTATGTATATGGAAATAGTAACACAAGTGATAAAACAATCTAGCAGAGCACCACACCCTCATCATCAGCTGCACAATCCTTATTTCTTCAGGTGAAAAACAGCTGTTCTACAACCACTACCTTTCATGCAGGAAGAATAAGCAGCAAAACCAAGGGGCTTCTGAGTTTCTTTTTCTTTATTGCCATCATTAGTGGTTTTATTCCTTTATAGGAAAGACTTCTGCCTCTTCCAAGCCCCTTATTATCAGCTACTTGTGGAAAATGCTGGAGGAGTTAGTGAGTGAATGAATCGCTAGTGCAACAGACTGGGGAAAAAACGGACTTTTTTCTGGAGTTGAACAATAATGTTCAATTTCACTAGCCCTTTGAAGTTAAAAGAGCGTTTAGAAATACAGGTCCCAGAACTTCCTTGAAATTTACACTGACTGGACCAAGAAAACAAAACTGGAGCTTTGCTTGGCTGCCTGATGAATGCAGTCAAAAGACTTTCTTAAGGCATAAAGCAAGTGGAAGATACAAAGAGGCTTCTTTCCTTAGAGAAGCACATTTCTGAATGAAGTAGCTCCCAAATACAAATTTTACAGACTGGTAAGCATCCCATCTCTAAATTGCTGTGCTGAGGCTTGTATCTTTCCTCCATGCTTAGTTCTTTTTCCCACAGTTGGTAAAATGGTTTGCAAACCCAGCAAAAGCAGCATCATTCCCATCATATCAAGAGGGAAGGTGAAGCCCCAAGAAGGTATTTGCTATGTGCAGTTTACCAAACACAGCCTCCAGGTCTTCCTGACTTCTCTTCTAGTGATCTACCCATCAACATTTACTGTTTTTAAGGGAACAGGTTCTAGGCCAACGGGGGAATGGTAAGGTCTACATTGAGAACATGCTAATATGGCTTAGAGTACAAAAGGCCATGTGCAAAATTACTTTCCCCCTTCACATTCCTCTGTTTTAGGGCTCCGTCTCACTTGTTACCTGCTTGAGGCTCTTCATTCTCACAATAAATAGTGCATGAAAATGCAACTGCAAGAAAACAGAAATCATTTTCCAGAAATGTGTACGCAGGTAGCACAATAGTCTGTAAAATATGCAACTCAGCCTTAAAGTGACAACTTCATTATAAGACTTAACAGATATTTCTGAGAACCAGTATGTTATGCCACTTTAAGGACTCACAATTATTTTCAATTTCAACTTCCCTCCAGCAACCACTTAAGGTCCCAGACCATGACCAACATTGTTTATATTTATGCCTACAACTTTACAGAAGTCTTGCTGATGTAGATCTATTGATAAAGCTGCATAGATCTGCCATAAAAAGCCAGAGACAGATGAGAAGAGAATCTGCATCTACTTTTTTTACTTCATCTTTGTGTTGCACTAACACTGTAACTTTAAACTCCTCCTCTTTGCAGACCTTAACGAATCTTTAATAGAAACATTCTAAAGCAAATTTAAGTGCAGCACCAAAATAAAGTTGGGGGGGGGGGTTTTTTGTTTTTTTTTTTTCCCTACCCATCCTTCTCCTTTTTTCATTTCAGATTCATTCATAGTCTCGACTTCAGTGGTCTCTGAACCCTTGGCTAGAACCACAGCTTTAACAAATGTAAGGTACCAGACTGGGCACCCCCCATGAAGGCACTGTGAGCTCACAAGAGGGCATTGGGCCTGCTGATGCCCTCCTGCTGATGGCAGGAGCTTTGGCCATTCCCCACTGAAACACTGTTTGGTCTGATAATGGGACAGCAGGGGAAGATTCTTAAAAGATGTTCTAAGTCTGCTTGACTGCCTTTGAGGTTAATTTAGTTTGGTTCCTAAAAACAGACCACAGTCCTGACAACAAGACTCATATATATTAAAGCAAGAACATGATAGCCAAATTCACCCTTGTCAAATGGGCACAGACTGAAGGAGTTGTCCCCTTCCTTAGCTGCTCACTATATAGAGTGACAACACACAAGAAGATAGAGAATAGTGCAATCTTGCTGCAAATTAAGGAAGTAAAAAAACCCCCAAAAAACTCCAACAAAACACTAAGGGAAAAAAAAAATCCACAACCAAACAAACGAAAAAACCCCAAAAACAAAAAAAAAAAAACCTCAATGCAGAGTAGAATGCACAGCAGACACCCAGGTGGAGATCTGGACAAGAAGAGAGGAATGACAGATTGCCCCACAGTGTGCACTTTTCCAGCCCTCATCCTGAGGCCAGCCCCAATTCTCCATTGTTAGAAAGGTAATTCACCTCCAAAGACAGCTGCTGACCAGGAAAATCTCAGGCCATTTACTGTCAGTAACTTGGCCAGCCCTACTAACACATTCACTAAGCACAGGTTCCTATAATTATCCAATACTGGACTTCAACTGAGATTTTGTGTCTGCATGTGCACACTTTGAAAACCCCTTCAAAAGCTCAGACCTTGCAAAAAAGGAAAGAGCAAATCAGACTCCCTGCCCCAATCAACAGCAGATATTTAGAAACATTAATACCCCAACACAGGTTTCTTACCTCCCTCTGGCCTAGGCTGTTGTTGGCTGTTCCCAGAGAAAAGTTGCTCATGTTCTCCTATGAAGAAATTTATTTGTTTTAGAAAGTATGTATTAATGACCTGGAAAAAATAACGACACTCAAAGAAAACTTACTTTACCTCTCCAATGAAAGACTACACCAACACAGAATAAAAACTGACAAGCCCAGACCAAGCAACAGTCTGATTTCAGACATTTCACACATTTGTGACACTATCTTACCTGAGCCATTCCCTGGATTACTGTGAGCGGTCCTTTTCCCTGTTCGAAATTTAATTATACCTGCACACAAACAAATAGAATACCTGGAGAAATTACTCAGAAATGAAGTTTTGTGCCTTTGGAGACTTGTTGACAGTCTCCTTCCATTCCATCCCCCTCTCCCACGCCCACGCCAAAAAAATACCCTTCACTGAGAACATGCAACTGAATACTTGACTTGGAGAAAGAAAGAATGAAATACTGTTTTGAGGGAAAAACAATCAGTGAGAGATCAACAGAATGGGCTTCCTGAGAAGGCAAGTCAGAACACATCTAATTAAATCTAAGGCGGAGATTAACAATTTCTATGTCTTGTACTTCAATCAGCAAATCTTTTCTGCTGTTTGATTATTCCTATGCAATGCTTATCCTACCAAGGTATAACAGGTTTATTTTCTGGCATGTTCAAACCCTCATTGTTTCAAGGGAAGTAACTGAATTGTTTTGATTCCAGCTGATGGTCAGTTTTGAGTGATATTCTTTGTGTGTTAACACCAAGAACAGTGTTGTTTAACACCACAAACATGAACAAGGACAGAGAAGGCATTTTCAGAAAGTTTGACATCAATGATGACATCAAACTGGGGAGAGTAGGGCACGTGCTGGAAGGCAGGGTTGCCACTCAAACTGACTTCAACAACCTGAAGAAACATGCCAGAGGAAAAGATGTGATATTCAAAGGCAAACAAACTCCTGAATCTCTTGAAGACACCCCATGGACCACTACAGGCTGGGCTCAGTCTGGGTAGGAAACAGCTCTGCAGGAAAGCACCTGGAAGCACGAACAAGGTGAGCATTACTCAGAAAAATACGCTCTTGCAGTAGAAGGCTTCCAAACACTGGGCTGTGCTAGCAGAAGTGCAATCAACATCAACACAAATAGCCCATCAACACAAATAATTCCTCCTCTCTAGTCAATATTTGGGACACCACATGTGGAGTACTGTCTCCAGTTTTAGTCTCCCAGTTAATGTAAAAACACTGACTTTCTCAAGTTAGTCCAGCAAACATCCACCAAGATGTCTAGGGGCAGGAGATGTGCAAGGAGACACTGAGAGAACTGGGTTTGTTCAGCCTCAAGAAGGCTAAGAGGATGATGGCTAACTGCAGTCTACAACTAACTACAGAAAACAAAGGAAACCCCTTCTCTGATGTACAGAACAAAAAACAGGAGGCAATGGCTACCAGTTGCCAAAGGGCAATCCCTAACAGAAATAAGCAGAACATCCTTCCCTACCAGACTGATTCAGCACTTAAACATGTGCTGAAAGAGGCTGGGGAATTTCCATCCTTGGAACTATTCAAAGTTTGACTGGACAAGGCCTCAAGCAACCTAGCTTTGATCTAGCTTCGAAGTTGGTCATGTTTTGAGCAGCAAGTTGGATGAAATTTCCAGAGATGTCTTCCCACCTAGTTTATTTTATGATTCCATGCCAACAGAAACTAAATGGACAATGAACAGGAAATCAAAAATCCCACATGGAATATATATCTATTTATGTCCTGATCAGAGTCTCCCTCCAGAATATTATCAATTAGTCCTTCCCAGATGGGAGCTGCATCCAGTACTCTTCCCCCTGCAGCCACCTCCAAGTGGAAGTCAACACGAATTTTCCATGTAGAGCATGCATAGGATGATGAAATGTATTCCAGTTTGGGACTCTCTCCAACACAAAGAGAAAAGATGGTGTTCCCCTCTTTTTCAAAGCAGAAGACAATTTGACACAGAAATCCAAAAATGTGGCAGAAAAAGATACACAGTGAGAGCTTATAATTACTATTTCTGATTAAACTGTCAGATTTACAGAAAAGATACTTGAATTCAGTGTAGGGATGGATCAAAAAACAAATACAGAACTCCAAGATGATGGCAATATAGGCTGACAGGAGGCCCAAAAGGTCCCATTTGTCAGTTGACCACACTGAGTTGTCAGATTAGACTTGGTATATGGTATTCAGCCCTGGTATAAGCCTGTCCCAACAGTAAATGTGATCTTGAGGGCAGTTTTATGATGCTCTCAAAAAAGGCTGTGAAAAATACTCAGGTAGGAACAGGGAAGGCTACAAATACTTGGTAAGTAGAAACACACAGTAAATCAAACACCCAGTCTGAAGGAGAGTTTGCAAATGCAAACTGCAGTGTTTCCTAGGACTCAGAGTCCAGTGTCAGAATGCAAAAAAATTCAGTACATTATTTCCTTCAAATCTATTAATTTTTGCCTAAATTGGACTTGTTTCTTCTACTGTTTTTACAAAGCATTTGGTGGTCAGAAATTTTCCTACATTCTACAGAACCTTAGATAAGTATCATCTGGAAGCACATAAAGCTCAGTTAGGAAGGGTTATACATACCTTTCCTGTGGAGAAATGCTAGGATTCCTACTAGGAAAATAGCTCCAGTAAGGATGGAAGCTCCAATAAGACCTCCTCTACTTCGTTGGTAAGACCTGTGTCCTTTAAACAAAAAGAAAAAAAAAAAAAAAGACTGTTTAGTTAAGAAGTAACTGTGTGATACACCAGTTCAGTAGAAATACAGCCCCAAATATGTTTTATAGCTATTTTTTTTAAAGTAACCTCAATAAATTAATGCACAAGAGTCAGTTGTTAGCAAAATCCTAAGCCATCTCCAGGACAGTTTGTCACGGTTTGAGAAGTGATTTTTTTTCCCTGTAAGAAACTTGACAGATCCCTTCAGGCCTGACAGAACCAATTGGCTGGCTAGTTCTGAATATTGACACTGTTTAGCCACTTAAGAAGGGAAAAAAGCTGAACACTCCTCTGTGATTCACGTTTAAGAAAGAAGAAGCCCGGGAAAAACTCTTGCTTTTGGCTTCTGAACAGGTAACAGGGGGTCGTGGTTTGAGAAGTGATTTTTCCCTGTAAGGAACTTGACAGCTTCCTTGAGGCCTGAGAGAACCAATGGGCTGGTTAGTTCTAACATGGACACACTGTTTAGCCACTTAAGAAGCTGAATACACCTCTGTGATTCACATTTAAGAAAGGAGAAGGCCAGGAAATGCTCTCTTGCTTTCAGCTTCTGAACTGCTTCCAGCTGGCTCACGTGGCCCAGCGAGGCCGGCCGGGCTGGGTCGGGCCCTGCCGGCTCTGTGGGACCAGGCCGGGCCGCAGCGGGCCAGGCACGGCTGAGATCCTGCCGCAGCAGAATCCTGGCCTGGCTGCTGAGATCCTGCCGCAGCTGAATGCTGAGATCCCAGCCGCTCCTGCCTCCCCCCTCCCCAGGAAAAGTCTGTAGCAGCTTCGCCGCTGCCCAGCAGCGATCATGGGACCAACAACAGGGCCAGGGAGAGATACTAACTCTTTCAGCGCACCGATGAAAGTTACAGATATCTATCATCTCTCTAGAAAGAGAAAGGGTGAAGACACATGAGGGAAACAATATGGAGACACTGACGTCAGTGAAGAAGGAGCGAAGCCCAGAGGGAGGAGAAAGATGCTTCTAAGCTAGGAGCTGAAATTTTGTAAAGCCGTGATGATGGACTGTGATATACTAGACTATGCCCTGTAAGTCATGAATGCATTGGGGGGATGCAGCGTTCTAAGTGCAGCCTGAGCAAAGGTAACCGTGCTGAAGCAAGATGTTGAAGTAGCTGTGATCCATGTGAAACTTGAACAGAGAGAGATGAGAAACCTTGCCACAGAGATAGAAGGAGAGAACTTTTGCTTCCAGAGATAGATGCCTTTGCTTTTATACCTGAACAGTTCATCCTTAAAAAAAGCACTCCATAAGTTGATATGGCCCATGAGAAGCAGTTGTGGGAACACTGCAAAGAGTGGGAAGGGACTTTTACACTGGGAACAGATTTCCTTTTCCAGGCAGCTGATTCACTGTGCTATTAAAGCCACGAGAGAACTGTTTCATGTGGAAAAATCTCCATGGAATGGCAGGAGAGACTCCTGTCCCTAAGTGAACTGAAGAAAGGCTATTTTAGAGGTAGTAAACTGACTGAAAGTCTCAGGTTTTGTCTCTATGTTGTCAGTGGGAAATGACAGACGACATGGGGGGGAGCAGAAATGTTCTGAAGGTTCTTCTTATTTTCTTCTTTTAGTTTTGTTAATAAAGCCTTCTTTAAGCCTGTTTTGCTTTTCTCCTAATCCTTATCTCACAGCAGAAAATGAGTAATAAGTTTAGTGGGTGCACTGGTATTTGTCCAGAGCACACAACTCACTACATTAGTGAGTGCAGTGACTCGGAGGTGAACCAAAACCACTACACAGTTACATGTTAAGACCTCATTTCAGTGAATGCACATCACCACTTGAAAGGCAATGGGTATTCCAGTTCTTGGTCTATGAAAGGCTGAGCCTGATTTCAAACAAATGAAATTTCAGCAAGTATCTTGCAACAGTTTGCACTGCAAGGTTTTGATGGTTTCTGTGAGAAGCTGCCCCCATGTCAGATAGAGCTGATGCCAGGAGGCTCCAGGCTGGATCTGTTGCTGGTCAAGGCAGAGCCCATCAGCAACTGTGGTAGTGTCTCTGGGATAACACTTCTAAGAAAGAGGAAAAACTGCTGGACAACAACAGCAAGGCTGAGAGGGGAGTGACAATATGTGAGACAATCTGCCCAACAGACGCCAAGGTCAGTGCAGAAGGAGGTGCAGGTCCTGGAGCAGAGATTCCCCTACAGCCCATGGAGGACACCACATTAAGCAGGTGGATGCCTGAAGGAGGCTGTGACCCCATGGGAATCCCACGCTGGAGCAGAGTCCTGGCAGGACCTGTGGCCCCGTGGAGAGAGGAGCCCACACTGGGGCAGGTTTGCTGGTAGGCCTTGTGGCCCTGTGGGGGACCCACACTGGAGCAGTTCATGAAGAACTGTGTGTGGCCTGTGGGAAGGACTCATGCTGGAGAAGTTCATGGAGGCTGTCTCCTGTTGGAGGGACCCCACACTGGTTCAGGGGAGAGTGTGGGGAGTCCTGCTCTGAGGAGGAAAGACAACGTGTAATGAGCTGACTGCAAGCCCATCCCCCTGCACTGCTCAGGAAAACCAGGTAATGATATTGGGAAGGAAGCTGAGTCTAGGAAGAAAGGAGGGTTTTGCGGGAGGTGTTTTAGATTTGCTCGTTTCTCATTCTCCTGCTCTGATTTCGACTGGCAATAAACCAACGTCATTTTCCCAAAATTGAGTCTGTTTTGCCTGTGACAGTAATGGCTGAATGATCTCTCTCTGTCCATGAGGCTTTTGTTATATTTTCTCCTCCCTGCCCCACAGAGGAGGCAGATGTCAAGTGAGGGAAGAACGCACAACCAATATGATTGATAAGCCAGCTTCGTTTATTCTTTGCACACTACAATATTTAAGCAATAAGATAATAGCCTCATAAATATTCTGTAACATAGTCTTGCAATTGGCTAGTTTGCTAATTCTCAACTTCCCCCCCCCACTGCCTCATTTTTCTTGGCTACATCCTCTTTCTTGCAGCTACATCTTGTTATCTCCCAACAGCTGCACTCAAGGACCATGGCCTCGCCATATCAGCAACTCAAATTAACTGAGTTTTGTACTTTCCTAACTCTTGCTCAGCCACCTCTAACATGTCTACGTTACCTTTCTCACACAGCCAATCCTCCACAAGCAGAGTGCCAGATCAGCCTGAAGGGCACCTGGCAGCCAGCCAAAGTCAACCCACCACATGCCTCATTTCTAACAAGTTTCTCCATTAAAGGAAGAATTCTATACTAGGAAACCATGACAATTACTTTTGCACAGAAATGAGAAATTTTGTCAGTTAGGGACTGCCTTAGACACCCTACAAACCAGAAGGTTCCAAATATATTCCCACTCTGTGTTTAAAAAAACCCTAAAAATGCAAGCTTCAGGCTGAAGGCTGTCCCAAAGCAATAAGCAACAGGAGGAAAACTCTCTTTTCTACTTTTTATACCTCTCTATGAAGGGGGAAGGACCTATGCCCGTTGACTCATGCACATGCTAAATGAGAAATTATTTTATCTTACGGCTGCTAGGTGACTCCCTTGAAATGGCTGAATAGTTTCACTGCAATTCATGGAGAGCAGTACAAAGAGGACAAGTCATTAGCATTAATTACATAAGGCCAGAAGGTTCAGAAAAAATCTTGTAAGACCTTCTAATCTTTTATTATTATTCAATCAAGTCACAGCTGAAGGTTTTATTCTGTGAGGATCCCTGCAAAAAGTATCTTTCCAGGGGGATCAAACTGTCATCCTCATACTTTTCACAAATTTTGTACACACTTGTAGCAGACAAATCACTTCTGATGCTTTTTTACTCTTTAAATTTAACTTCCCGGGAAGTCAGGAGAAATGTTACAAAGGACATGCTCCTTCCCTAACAAGATTCTCAGACCTGTTTTTGCAACATGACACATTCATTACCTTTTTCTTCTGGAAGGCATTGAACCAAAGAGATTTCAGAACTCCTTTCCTTTTTTCCATTAGACTTTTGTGAAAGTCTAATGATACATGTAGCATTCATGGTAGTATCAACATTCTCCAAAGGGATGGAATGCTCCTGCTTGTGATAACTGTCTGGATTGTTACTGAGCTTCCAAGCGTAATTCAGAGACCCTTGGAAATCTGCTGTACAGTTTAACACAAGTTCCCCATCGCTGGTGTTGCAACTTATTTTAGGTTCTGGAAGGGAATCTAAAAGGAGAGAAAACATTCTCTATTACTTTAGTTAAAAACTATATAGAATTCCAGCACAGGACAAGGGCCGGAGCAACAAAAGCAGCAGGAAAGTGCACAGACAAAAGGTGTATGCACATGAGCATGAGAGAGAAAACCTGTTTCTGAAAGTGAACCACCTGTGTGAGGTTCTCCCATGCCTAGTCCAAGAGTCCTCATGGTTCACTGTCCATATGACTAATAGACACACTGGTCACATATATTTCCCAGACTACTAGTGAGGCTGAGGAGATCTGCACAGGAGGATGCCATAGATAAGCAAGCATGTATAATATGCCTGGAGGAATATCTTTAATAGGTACATAATACCTGGGATTACCGGTCAGCTTGCTCAAAAAGTTTGGTTGTCTACCTGCAAGCGCAGTGTGCCATCTGCACACATTCTAGAAGTCATTCCAAGATGAGTAATGATGGACACACAAATGAGATGCCAGCTTTGAAAATTTGTTCAAAGTGCCTAAGCAGCTTAAAAATTGAGGCAAAGAACAGCCCACTCTGTTTCTGTTTGCTTGCCTGACAAATATACAGTACCCTTTCTAGATATCTTAAACTGAATAGTAGTTCACATTGTTTATGCAGTTCTTCCACTACTTACCTAATACAACAAGTACATAGTTTAAGGATTCAATCTGTAGAGAATCCCAGTACTGTAACTCATATATGCCAGCATCATCCAGCTCCAAGTTAACTATAGTCAAGGATCCATTCCTCATAAGCACACTCCTGTTGCTGAGAGCACCAAAATATGTCGGTTTGTTTTGCTCTTCCCATTCAGCCACTTTATCCTTGTTTTTCTTCCAGACAATTTCCACTACTTTTTGGTCAATTTCTACCGGAAAAGTAAAATTTTCTCCCATGATGCCATACACATCCTTACAGTAGATGTGTGCTATAGTGGGGGAAAAAAAGAAAAAGTTACTTGAACAATTGTTTTATAAAACACTGCTTGACTAATGCCATATGCAATATCAGATACATTCAAATTTAGTTTAGAAGCACATCACAAAGTTGCAAACTAAGGTACACGTCAGTAAAGAATTACCCAAACCCAGGCTGTCAGCACAATTGTATGACAGGCACAGGAATCCAGTTTCCACATTCTGGTCCCAGGCAGAATCATTGTCCTGATGATCTCCCCTATCCTAAGCCCCTCTACCTTCAGTACTTTTCCTCTGTTCACTTGAATTAGGCCTCCTGCCTATGATCTGGTGAAAAATATTAAATGAAGAATTGTCACTATCAAAATCTGTTTTAGCATCTTGTTGCAGAACGCCCAGACTGAAGTTCCTGCTGATCAAATACACTGCATTTTTTCCAGTATGAATCTTCACAATTAGTAAAAAGCACACTTCTGACACAAAACTGCTACTGAGTTCAAAGCACCTGCTCCAAAGTCATGGAGGTATTAGGGATTTCCCTTGAAATGTCACTTAAGCAAGTTTATTTCGCATATATGTGAAACAGCATCCCATCCTCTGAGATCAGCAAAGCTGTCAGCGAGAATAAAGCTGTTCAGAATCCTCCACTGCTCTCAACTTCCAGTTAATGACATTCTGCTAAAAAGGCCCAGGCATTCAACGTAAATAAATAAACCAAAACAGAAGAGAGATAAGAGATTTCCCCTAATTTTCATTGAAAACAGCTACATTTGTGAGAAAAAAAAAACCCTACTGATCTAACAGACAAAATCCTGCTGTGGGGAAGGGACCACAACACTTAAACCATCAGCATATCTCTGTGTCCCTGCTTCAGTCTTCAGCAATCACCTCCCACCTCCAAAGGGCTCCAAATGGCTCTAAAACAATTGCAAGATCACTGCCATGGCAGACAGGAACATACACAAAACCATTTTGGTATCAAGTTCAAGTTGCACTTGCATTTAGGAATTGGATTTTGCTCCCCAGTAGCTGGTAACTTTTTACCACTATGTAGAAGGAAGAGTATGGTTAAGATACAAATGAGGTCTTATATCAAGGCAGGATTCCCTATCCGCACCATGTAAAACTTCCCTTTAAACAGTAGCTGTGCATGGTGAAACAAATATGTCAGATGTCTACTCCTCAAGCCAACTGGTTCCAAGTGACAGCTCATATTCTGTGTTTTATTTTTTCCTAAATGGCATCAGTTTAAGAATCCATAAATTTCTATATCATTCTGTGCTTCCCTTGCTTCTCATGTCATCATCATATGCAAACTCACTACTGTTCCTAAATGAGTGCAGATACTACAGCTTTATCACAACAAAACCAGTCACTTCCCTACACTGCATATGAGTCCAGAAAACAAACTACAACTTACCTTTCTCCACATCCATCTCTTTTCAATATGAAAGCAGACAGAAAGTCACCTAGGCCTTCCTTTCCTACCGGCAAAGTACAGTGCTCATCAGCTCTTCTGCCACACCACAGAAACACAGACTTTATCTGATAGGACACTGGAGACAAGCAATAGAAAAACACTACTGTGTGCTTGTGTAGAGAGCTGCACACACAAGTCTTTGCCATGCCTTACTTTTAATGGAATATCCAGTTTGTTTGAAATTTACTCATGAAAGCACTCTTCTCATGCCATTAGAGTTGCAACTTCTTGTTGGCTGCACTTACTTGGTGGCCTTTTCCAGGCACAGGAACTGTACAAGTAATCAGGGTAAGCTATCAACTCCCACATCTTTTCAACACAACCTACCCGCTTTCTTTCTATTCTACCCTGTTCAGGCAGATTTAAACATTTCACTTGAGCATCTCTTTCTACCCACCTCAATTAATAACTTCTGGAAGCTCAGAAGCTCCAGCCTTTGTGTCTGGAGACCACAAGTTTCCAAGATGCTGGGTACAGTGGCACATTATTTTGATCTGACAAAGCCTGGAGTTTTGTTAGGGACTTTTGTTTCATAAAGACAGTTTCCAGGAGCATATATTCCTCATGAAGTCACCCCTAACTGCCTAAGGACCTATAGTATTCACAGTATGGAGAAAAACTCCCTGCTCTTCTCCCACTGTGAAATTCTGCCTCTCGGTAGCTTTGGCTCACAGACACAACCAGGCTGTGGTGGCTTGACATCAGCATAAGCCAAACCACAGTGGCTGTTGACAGGAGCCTTCAGCAAGGACAGCAGCTGTTTGCTGGGGACTAAGAGCATGAGCAAGGACAGGCACCACTGCTCAGCCAACCACTTATAACTTCCTAAACTTGGGTGCTGATCCAGGTAAATGCTCCATATCTTTACTCTCTTTCAGTTAGTCATAAGTGCTAGGCTGGAGTTATGAGAGCAAAATTGTTGCTTCTTCAAGTCCAGGAATGAGACTGAAGGAAAGCAGAGCTGAAATAAAATGCACTTTTTCTCTCCACAGGTTCTACATGGCACAGGGGGACACTGCTGTCTTCAGCACACTCTCTTCTTACTGGCTGGTGGAACAAAGGCTTGGCAGCAAGGAGCTGAAGATCTACCCAAGGGCATTCAGGGCTCCCAGCATCAGAACAAGGAAAAGGTTATTACTCAGGGATAACAGTCATCTCCTCTCACCTTAAAAATCCAATCTCTAGTTTTATTTCCCTGCTTCACTGGTCTAGTGAAAATGTGAAGTCTCCCACTCAGTGCTGTCACTACCTTTTTTCGAAGAAATCATACAGAAATGTTGCGTAATGCCATAACCACACATCTCTGAGCTTCTGGAAAAAGCATATGTCATCATTTTTTCTAAATTCCTAAGAAACCTTTCCCCATCTTTTCTACTTCCTTTTATATGGAAACATGTTTTCCATTCCACAGTGGTAAGCAAAGAGGGAGAAATGACAACCAAACACTCTCTCACACACTCTCTTTGGAAGGCCAGAGCTGCCTTTTCTTTCATTTATCTGCTTTCTCCCTCTCTTCTTATTGTAGCCTATTATTCCAAGATTAAGTTTACATGACAAAATAGTAGTGTGCTAAGGCCTCCAGTAGCCTCTTCAAAAACCATCAGGCTGCCTGCTTCTGTATCTCCTAAAACCCACTCCAAATTCCTTCTCATGCCAAGTCTTTGTGTTCTTTCCTTCCAGTCAAATCACATGCTCAAAGAAGCACAGATAAAGAGGAGCTAACATTGCGTGGGCAAAATCTCTTCTGCAAACCCACCACCTCACCTTGTCTACATCATCTTCTGCTCCCAGCAGCCAGACCCACACAATCCAGTGCTGTACTTGAGTTTTAATACTCCCCAGACTAATTCTGACCCTTTCAGCATCTTAGCAGGCTAAAGGTATCCATATTCAGTTCAGACTAAGTAGAACTTAATACTCCACTTACCGGCAATAAATGCTTCATTACTGTATTTGTCTACCTAGTTTGACTTCCTTCATTATTTTTCTTGGAGCTGATGTAAAGCCTAGTTATTTTGGAGAACATCTGTAAGCTAATTCCTTTTTATTTTAAATGCAATCATTAATATTTTTGGTCTCAAATCTGAAATGCATATATGTATATATTAGGTCTATACAGGCAGCAGCTAGGTTCTGCTACTACCATTATGACACTAACATTCCCCCTCATGAAACTGGGTGGAAAAGTCCTTGCTGATTAGTTTATGGCAAAGAACTGTTTGCTTCAGGAGTATTACTTTTTAAAGAGTGGATTTTTATTTGTTGTAATTTCCCAACTACCCCTCTCTTAAGCTTTTTTAAAATTTCAAATTCCCCTAGTAACTATAACCAGCAGATGATTACGTTCCCTCCTAACGCTCAAAACCAGCAGGTGCAGAAAACCCTGAAATAAATGTTCCATCCAGAAGGACTATGAGAATATTCACCAACCATAGTCCTCTTAATTCCCCCACAGGCCACAAACACAACCCACTTCCCAAACTCCAGTGAGAAAGCACTTAGGCCCGTGGTGTAAAAGCACAGGCAAAAGCTACAGCCAGGGGAGAGAGAAGACAGATGACAATAAGCTGTAGCAGCAACCCCAGCTGTTACAAGACCAAATCAGATTTGTGCAGGAATGAATGCAAATCCTACATGTAACATCCAAAGCAGAGTTTTCTCTTGCATAGTGCAGGATGTTCGTAGAGGTGTGTGCTGCTACCCTGGACAATATGAGGCTGCATCTACAGAGCTCTACACATCAGCAAAGGCAGGACCCAAGGATGGCACCTACCAACAAGCCTGGGTCCTTCCCCACCACAAAATCCATACCTTCAGTCATATCCCTCAGCAAGGGCCCAACAACAGGCAGCATTCCCATGCAGAGGCTACCCAGTCATTTTTAAACTCTGCTGGTGACCAAAAGCATGGGTATGACTTACCTATTCCTCCCTCTCTCTTTTTTTGCCTGCCTGTTCCTGCAGTGAAATAGACATGCTGACAGTACAATCTGCTGACAGTTAACTTCACACACATTCCCACTTCAACTAAAGAAACAACAAAAAAAAACCACACAGAAGGACTGTAATTCCCAGATGTGACTCACTGTGGGAACACCAGTGCTCATGCATGGAACAGAGCAGAAGAGAGCAAAATGCAGAAGAATGAGAGTAAGAGCGAGGAGGAGGGGCAGACACTGATCTCTCCTCTGTGGTGACCAGTGACAGGACCCAAGAGAATGGCCTGAAGTTGTGTCAGAGGAGGTTTAGGTGGGATACCAGAAAAAGGTTCTTCACCCAGAGGGTGGTTGGGCACTGGAACAGGCCAGGGAGGGAGAGGACTGGGAATCACCACTTTTAGCAGCAGCAAACTATTAAGGACGATCATTGTGTCCTGCAGATTATTGATTATTTACAGTCTCTAGGCTTTGCTTAGGGACAGAACTGACTTGCATTTAAACCTGTCTTGAACTGTGAAAAAAAGCAGCAGTTTGAAAGCAGTCCAGAGTCACTGGAACAGGTTGCCCAGAGAATGGATGCCCCATCCCTGACAGTGTTCAAGGCCAGTCTGGATGGGGCTCTGAGAAATCTGGTCTAGTGGAAGGTGTCCCTGCCCATGGCAGAGGGTTAGAAGGGATGATCCTTAAGGTCTCCTCCAACCCAAACCATTATACAATTCCAGCTCCTATGGTCACTTATTCCCAGCATCCAGATAGTAGCACTTCCTATGCTGTACAAGCACAGTCTTCATGTAGCCTCTGTGATCAACAGGACTGATTTGCACTGAGAAAATAATCTGGGTAACTTTTTCCTTCAATTGAGGCCATTTTCAGCCAGATCATCTTTGCAGTTCGACTTCTAAAGGATGGCACAAACTGATGCCATAGAGAGGAACTGTTCTTGACCTGTGGCAACACCAGCTTTAACAAACTCCAATTAAAACTTCTGTCTCTCAGAACAAACCCTGTATCACCCAGCCAGGTCTTTTGATAAACACCTTTAATACACTCAGGATCAAAGCAGTCTATGTATACAATCCAGAGGTGATCTTGGCTTTTTAAAGTCTAAGACAATTAATTACATTAAGGCAAGAAACAATCAGAAAAAAATTTTTACTGTGTTCATCCTGTAGTGCTAAATAGCAATGGCAAAAATATTGTTTCATTTTGGTTTTAATATGACGTAACAACCTCAGGCTCTTACCAAGAGTTTTTAAGCAGAGGGCAGAGGTGTGGTTTGATTTTTTTTTCCCCCTCTGTGAGGAATTTTTAACTTCCTCTGTTTATTCAGGAAGATTCAAGAGTAAGGTGACACGACAACACAAGCAGGTATCAGCTTCACAGCGCTGATAACTGATTTTCCCGTTTGTACTATTTTAAATTGTGTTTGACATTTCTACTAGCAACACACAAAATAACCACGTTTCACAAACAACCTGAATTTCTTAGGAGTCGAGGTTTTCCCCCATTCATCACAATGCCTTGTAGTGTAGTTCCCATGACACCTCTCGTGGAGTAGAGAGACACAGAAGAAACATTGAGCAATCCCAGCATTTTTCTGATCAATAAAAATGTAGAAAGGAGCATATATTTGTGTGTACAGAGCAAAAAAAAGACAGGAAATTCTAAAATAATTAAAAAAAAAAAAAGGCCAGCTCAAACTTGTTGGAACTGCCTAATGACACAGACACAAAACCACATTGAGGGAAGTTTGGTTTCTATGCTGGTCACTCTCAGAAGACGTCTGAACAAAAAATATTTTTTATCAGCTCTCAGGTTGTCAGTCTATGCTCAGTGCTGGAGATGGCAACTTCTGCTTTTAGGTGAACCAGGTTTTCTCAGTTTAACTAAATTTTTATAAAGAAGTTAAATTTAAAAATGAAGCAACCATTAATGCAAACATACAATGAAAATAGCATTAAGGAATCCGTCTAGATATGCAAGAACTAGAAGGCAACAATGCTGTGTGAAAAAGAGTTGATGCTCAGAACACTGAAAGAGTTATCTGTTTTCAAATGAGCAGATGCAGAATGCTTCTAAGTGCTCTAGTTCACATATCCAGCTTACTTCCCATATCCCCTCTGCTTCTGGGGTAGGATCCTGATGCAGCTAAAGCAAGTAGAAGTTTGGCCACCATCTGCAGTGCAACTTAGCATCCCCACAGGTGTGGCTTGCACTGTGATCCTCCTGTTGGTGTGGTATTATTTATTCACCTCCTTCACATGGAGGACACAAAGATCTCTCTGTGGGTTCCTTCACCAAACTAGGCCACAGATACCACACTCACTTTCTTTCCACTCACATACAACATCCAGGATCCCAAATCTGAACACAGATTTTGTTGAACTTCCAACAATTGAAGAAGCATGCTCTTGGTAGGTCTAAAATCAAAGTCCTTCCATAGCCTCAAGGTGAGGCTTTGCACTATAATTGACAGTCTGAGGTTT
Organism: Chaetops frenatus; assembly: GCA_013400775.1. Classification (NCBI taxonomy): domain Eukaryota; kingdom Metazoa; phylum Chordata; class Aves; order Passeriformes; family Picathartidae; genus Chaetops; species Chaetops frenatus. The sequence goes on from VZTR01025348.1 coordinate 183,269, forward strand.
CATTAGATAAAAAATTGACTTGGTGTGGTATTGTGAAAAGCAGGAATCCCTATGTGGTGAGTAGGAATTCTGAAGATACCAAAGCTACACTGCAACTTCTGGCTCCCACAGGGCAATGAAGAAGGACATCTCCTCCCCTACTCCAGACATTTAGCAATATGACTGGGATAAATGTGGCACTTTGAATTTGGATGGAGAAATTATCTGGGAGGGGAAGGCTGATAAAGGATGAGGATCTACCAACAGCATCCTGGTGTTTAGAACAGGTGTTTGCAAGGCTAGAAACTTGCATGCCAAGTTGAACTGCTACTGATTTACTTTATGCACTTTGGCAGATCAGTCTGACTTTGACATAGAGATGATAGATTATTTTACCTTGCTAAAATTAACATGAAACATTTACACATAGTCAATACACACATAACAGCACTGATGCAAGCATACAAACAAAACCATGCCTATTTAGTTTAGTGAACAACAGTAAACAGTTTCCATTCCCAATCTCCTGCCCTAATCAACTACTTTAGAATCAAAGTTTTACAGAGAAGACAACAGAACTAGCTACGTTTTTCATGAAAGGAGGACGTTACGATACTGGCAGCCACAATTACCCTCTCCAGCTGTCCAAACACCATCATCTCTTCCTTTCAATTGTATGGTCTTTGGAACCTGGAATCTTTTTTTCTGGGTAAGTCCATAGCAGGTGGACTCAGATGAGCAGAGTAGCAGCAGCATTCCAGCTTACGTAATGCAAGGTAACAAAGTGCCCTGACTCGCAGAAAAAGTTACAAGAAGATACACACTTAATCATGCCTTAGTCGCAGTCATTTAGAACTCTCTGCAAAAGCACTGAGATAAGAAAGTGCAGCTAAGGCTTAACATGGGCAGACTGACTCATGCAGGTGTGCCTGGCCTTGGCTTCTCCATTGGTCCTCCCTGCACACCTGGACTCCCAAAGCTCTCTTACAGAACAGGATGTCTCAATATCAATTAAATAAAACAACTTGAAGACTTCTGGAATAGTATGAGGAGGAAATCACAAGGAGTTGCTCTGAAATCTCAGCTGCAGAGAAGTTCCTTTTTAAACTGGGGGATACAATAGCTGCTATTTTAGGCACATTCAGGAAACTCCCAAAGCAAAAAAACCCCCAAAACCCAAAACCAGAAGAAATTCCTTAGAGTAGAGGAATTATAAGATCTTCATAAATTAAATCATGCTTTTTGGCTCAGCTAGCAATGGCAGCTTGTTCTGATGACAACAAGAAAGTTAGTACATCCATCTTCTAATTAAAAAATGAGCAAATTTTGTTTCTACATCTCATGTTCACAGCCCAGTGCAAGGGGTATGGGTGTACGGGTTTTATACTCCTCAGGCATAGCAGTGGCATTTGGGTTAAGAAGGCCTCTGATTAGTACTTTGACAGCAGTTAATTGTAATAATTTACGCCTACAAAAACAAACAAACAAAATTTAAAAACAAACAAACAAAAAAACCAACAACAAAAAA
>VZTR01025348.1:193806-261193 GCA_013400775.1 Chaetops frenatus
TCTCTCTCTCTCCCTCTCTCTCTCTCTCTCTCTCTCTCTCTTCCATCACATCTTCTTTCTTTTTCCTTTTTTCAACATTTTTAGTTAAGAAGTCTTTTCTTTAAGATTCTTGTCCCTTCAAATTGTCCTCTTGGATTTCATGCCCAAAAGCCTGGCTCAATGAGCCATTTAGAACCCTAAGCAGACAGATTAATCTTCTGTTCTTGAAAGTGTAGGGATTGGAGCTGGGGTTTTTTTTAAGCTGCCATCATTCTGCAAGCTTATGTGCCATTTTTCAATCAGGTGTGACCATATATTATTTGTTTTGAAGTGCAAAAGCCTGAATAGAAAGTGCATAGATGATCAGGGTGAAACCACAGCAGATATTGCAGGGTCTTCTCAGAAAACCAGCTGCTGCTTTCAAGTGAGATAGCACACTCTTCACCAGATGGCATTAGGGAAACTGGGTAGAACAGAGCCTCCTCAGTTTTCCTAGAATTCTTTGGTCTTTTTTTTGATTGTCTAGAGATAAGAAAATGTAGCAGTGGAAGACCAGGTGATCTGGCCAAGGACTTCCTGCCAGTGGCAGCAGAGAAGGATCCAGGTGTTCCCAGTCACCTCACTTACTCCAGGTGGGCTCTGTGGTGGCTAAATGAATCACCACAGCAAGACTGAGATCTCAGCCTGAACCCTGAAAATGTTATCTCATTTATTAAAATATCTGGTTCCCTCCTGAATCAGTGCATTCTGAAAGTGCTATTACAGCACCGCAAAAAATATTTTCCAGATGTGGGTGTCTGGCATCAGAAATAACTTTCAGCCACTGTCTGGCAGCCTCCTCTGAGACATGAGAAGCTCCTGCACCAGTGAACAACACACTGGTACTTGCCCTGCTTGGGAAACACCTAACATCCTTGTCTCTGGTGACTCCACAGGGCTTTGGGTACCAAACCATCCTGGATTGAAGGGCTTGTCCAGGCCATACTGCGCGCCAGCCAGGTGAATGTGATTGCAGTAGACTGGGTTTATGGGTCTACAGGAGCTTATCCCTCTGCAGTGGAAAATGTCACACAGCTGGCCCTCGCTATCTCACAGTTCATCAGCAAGCTCCTGGTAAGATACTGTGCATTTCAGTGCAGGGAGCATGGCCAGGGAGCTGTTCCCAACCTGCTGTATCCAGGAGTTCAATAAGTGGATATTTTATTGCAGATTTTTCTTTTTTCCTCTCTTTCCCCAAGTCCAGGCTTGAGCATGCCACCATTTTTCTTCTTCCTTTTGAGTTTTGCCATTTTATGGAAAAAATCTCAGTTGGCACCTTCCTCTCCAGCTCAGAACAAACCTAAAACCCTGTCTTGGGTTTTCTCAGATCCATATTCACTGGACAGTCTTCTTCTTCTGTTCAGAAAATTTGTCCAGGAAGCTGGAGGAAGTGAGATTTGAGGCTATATTATATTTGCTCTAGGCTTCAGATATACTTCCCAGTATGTGGATATACCCAGATGTGTCACACCCTGTTTGTTCGTGCAAAGCACAGCTGAACAAGACTTCTGCAATCAAGGGTGATGAATCCTTGTGTTAACCAGCTACATGTAAACTCTGTATGAAAGGTTCACAGTGCTGACCAACCTCTTTGGGGCTGGGTTTGCATCTGTGGACCTAAAGAAAGGCTCTGAAAAACAGAAAGGGCAATACCCATCATTTCCTTAACTATTTTCCACTGTACACCTCAAAAGCAATTAGGAGAGTTACTGAGGTGCTGTGTGGGCTGGGACAGGGTATTCCACCTTTCTATTACAGAAGCAATAATTTGTATTACTGTCACCCTGCAGGCCCTGGGAGTGTCAGGGACATCTATCCACATCATTGGGGTAAGCCTCGGAGCGCACGTCGGGGGCCTGGTGGGGCACTTCCATGGTGGTCACCTGGGACGGATAACAGGTACCACCAAACTGAGTCTGGGGTCCTCACCTGTTCTTCAAGAGAGAATGAAAGAGAAAGGAAGGGGAGTCATTCCGAGTGGTCTTTTAATTTCGTAAGGGCTCATTAGAGCCAAGCTTATGGGCTTCTTCCTAGTTTCTGACAGTGCTGTTCCAACATCAGTCCCCCTCATGCTGCCAAAAGAACACAAGTATTTGTAGAAAGGTTCTTCCACTCCAGCTACACTCTTCAAATTGGTGCCAGCTTAGACAAGTACGAGCCCTTGTGACTAGCCCACAACACCCACAAGATTTGCTTCCAAATTATAGTATGTGCACGTGGTTCTTAGAATTAAAGCCCACAACGCAATTGTGGGGGGAGCAGCAGGAGTGAGCTACTCTGCAGGAAAATGTGAGCTGAGGGCCAGGGGGACAGTAAGGTGGGCAGTGGCAGTGGCCTCACAGACAAGGGATACAGTCCTACTGTGTCTGGGCAAGAAAAGCAGAGCAGGTCCAGTGATGGGAACCAGGGTCATCCACAGTCCAGTGATCACCAGGCGGGTTTGTAGTGATAAGGCAAGCCCAAGATCCAGCTGGGAAGTCAAGTCAGCAAGATAAAAGCAGGACCAACAAGACACAGGGCAGGGCATGGCATCCCTACCACACAGCTCAGGTAAGGAACAAAGGCAAGAGCCTGAACCAATGCTAGGAGGACCCAGATGAGGCTTCTTGCTGTTGTCCCCCAGAAGCTGGCTGTTTTCACAGTAGGCTGGCCTAACACCACCCACCTGTACCAAATCAGAGCTGACCTTAAACACAGCCAGACTCCTGGCTGTGAGGAAGAGGTTCCAGTGGGGGAATTAAAGAGCAAGATGGTTATAGGCTGATCCTGTCATTTAGAGTTTTTGGTGCACTCAGGACCTTGTCAGCCTTTAGATGTGGAGCATGAATAAAGTCACAGAATCATTAAGTTAAGAAGAGACCTTGGAAGGTCTCTAGTCCACACACCAGCACCACCACCACCACCATCACCCCTCCTCAAAGCAGGGCTGCATTGTAAGTCATATCAGATTGTCAAGGGTTTTACTAAATTCTGGGAATCCCCAGTGATAGAGATTCATTTTGATAGGAGGGGAACACCACTAAGAAGGAACAGAGATAAAGTCTCCAGTAGTATGGCCTCAGCTCCCAGTCTGCCTCAGCCCTTGCTGGTGTGTCTCACAGAGGTATCCTCAGGAAGGGTCTCACTGCATTCTTGGCAGGGCAGTCCAGAGAAATGTTGGTTCCATCTTACATGTCACAGCTGCCCACGCTGCATGAAACACAGGCATTTCTTAACAGGAACTGAATTTCATGTTGGGCCCTTGTTAAAGCTGTGAATCAAAGTTTACATTAGGAAAAAATTGAAATAGCCTCTGTCCTGCAACAGAATCTTATGATTAGCGATGTCTTCAGATGAGCAGAAGCAGGCACATTTCCATGAAACCAACAGTAATTAACTTCAGAGTTAAAACTCTTCCCCTTTATGTTGTCCACATGTAATAGAAACTTTGTAGATTTATTTATTCCATTTTTAACTCTGCTAGAATACAACCCCTTTTCCACATTCCTGTTTATCCTATGATTCATAGGCACACTGGGCATTGCAGATTCCAGTTCAGATTTAGGAGCCTGAAAACAGGTTGGGTTAGACCCAAGATATGCCTGATCTCATCTCCTGCCTCCTCACACAGGAATGTGATCCCGGGGCCACAATTTGCTGACGTGTTTTCAATTGCCTAAGAAGAGCTTTGTGGAGCAAAACCAGAGGGAATCTTGGAGATCAGAGCACAGACTTTATTTTTCCAAAGTGAAATCCTTTAATCCATGCCTGTTCCAGTGGATATCTCCCTGTGCAGGAAAGAAACTGGAATTAACATCACTTATCAAACTCAGGAAAGAACACTTTGTTTCAATACTTGCAGAGGAAATGAAAAGGCTTGAAGGAATTAATTTGCATGTAGAGGTCCAGTGAATAGTTTCTTTAGCTGCCAAAGACGTACATCTCAATGGAGTTTATGCAGCTTGTGCTTGGAGAAGGAAAGGACAGAGGAGAAAGGATAGAAAGGTGCTTGGCTTGGAGCTGTGCTAGAATTGACTGCTGTTCATATTAGATCTCTGCTTCCCCAGTAAGAACTTTATGCCACACCAAATAACAATTTTCAGTATCTTTTAAAGCTGATAACTATCTTTTAAAGCTACAACTTGGTCTGTAGAAGTGGGTAGGGAACCTCTTAGCTTTTTGTGCATATCAAGATTAAAGAACAATAAAGTCTTCTTTTTAGCTTTTATTTAAGAAAGAACAGGAAAGGTTTTTTCCCTCTTTTCCTCCTTCCCTTTTCCCTCACAAATGCAGACACGCCCATTTGTATGTTGTTCATATTGCCTCCTCCAAATGGAATTTATGGGACTGAGTCCAAAGCAGTGAAACCAGCCAGCTTCAAGGCTAAGTGGCATGTGGAGCAGACCTGGTTCCTAAACTATTGTTGCCTGGGGAGTGAAAAAAAAGTCTTGTTAGGTTACTTTTCTACAAAACGAGAACAGGACAAACCTCAGGAAAAAAAAATTATCTTTAATCTGCTCCTTGGTATTGCCAAGGATACTTTTCTGTGTTCCTTTGAGTCCCCAGGAGTTGCTCTAGGAGCAAGTTTTAGGCAAAAAATGTAGATGATTGCTAAAGACTCAAATTTTTTTGTGGGGAAAGGGCTCAGAAGCCTCTTTGTTTAAAAATTGTTAGATAGTATGAAACTTTTGTCATTCCTGACCTGGTTAATGCCTGTGGTGCTGAATTCACCACCTAACTGCTGATCTTGTGACATTTCTCAGACTGTAGTGCTAATACACATGACAGTACAATTTGGGAAAGCATAAAATGTTTGATTCTCTTTCACCAAAACTCCAGGAGACACTATGCACCCACTCTGTCAGAGCTATTTAAAATTAAGTCATGGCTTTACAGCCTAGAACCTTGAGTTAAAACGCTGCTAAAAGGGTGTGGAACAGTGGAGGACAATGCAAGGAAGCTGTAGTGGAAGTTGGCTCTGGCAGAAACTATTCTGGAGCCTAGGCGCTGAGACCTGGGAATACTTTATTATTTCTGCCTGGCAATATTTTTAAAGTTTTAGATAAAATAATTGGTCCAGAAATAAGGAAGAGAGGGGCTGAAGAATACTTATTGTTGAGGTGTTTGATTTTGTTACAGCCTTGGATCCTGCAGGCCCTAAGTACACCAGAGCCAGCCTTGAGGAACGCCTGGATCCTGGGGATGCCCTCTTTGTGGAAGCCATTCATACCGATGCTGACAGTAAGCTGGCTTCCCTCTTCCTTGGCCTGGGCTTCTGTTCCTCCTGACAGCATTATTGCTAAGGAGTCTGTAGGACATTTTCACTTTTTTGCCAGACCACCATGCGTTCAGGCTCACTCTGAGGAAGTTTCTTGTTAAGAAAGGTTTTGATGATGAATTCATACCCCAGAGCACTTCAAAAAACAGGCAGGTGGAGATGGCTACAGCAGAGTGACTCTATGCAAGAACCAGCTTGGCATGACTTTTACTGCCTGAAGGGAATTTACAGGTCTAGCCTCACTTTGTTTTTTCCCTCCTGATGTAAGAAAGGTGCCATTGAGAGTGCTGTCGGAAGGTAACAGCCAAACCAACAGCTGGTGCAACAAGAGAGTAACTTCTCTAAAGCACTGAGGATCTACATAGGCAGAACCTGTGCTACAGGCTAATGTGGTGCCTTTGAGTCACACCTTTTGCCTGGAGACCATGAAAACCTCTACCAACACAACTCTCAATTATGCTTCATAATGCCACATTAAGGCTGTGGTCAGTTTAGTTCTCCTTTACACAGAATCGAGAACTAGAGTCACTGAGGTGGTGGTAGCTAAAAAATAGTTTCCAGCAATTCTGATGGCAGGGCCTGGAGCATTCTCTGCTCCGTGCATCAAACCTGCGCAATGCAGGCATGTAGAAGCAGGAAATTTGGCCTTGATGTCTCCGCCATTGGGCCTGGCTCCCGTACTACTAATGCTCAACCAATTATTGGGACCTGTCATAAACATGTAGGGTAAAGCCTACAGAAGAGCCAAGCCTGAGAATGAAGTGGCATTTCACCTCCTTTCAGATTTCGGGATCCGCATTCCTGTGGGCCACATCGATTATTTTGTCAATGGAGGCAAAGATCAGCCAGGATGCCCCAGATTCATCTCTGCAGGTAAGAACACTCTCTGGCCAAGCAAAGAGATTTCATGGCCATTTAGCAGACTGTGAAAATGTTGTTTGGCAAGAAGCTTCTGCTACAGCCAGGGCAGACAGCAAAGCAAGACAAACATGTATTAACAGCCCACATCTCTTCTTAGCAGTACAGGAAGCAGGTGAAATTAAAATCACATACAGATCAAGTGTCCTGGCAGCACCACTGTCAAGAGATGTGGTTTTGGTGGTGCTTCTCTAGAACACAAAACCCTAGCATCAGTACAGATGATACTTTTGCTAGAAAGGCTCTTAGGTAACACTAACAAAAGCTGCTTTTTGTTTTCATGCTGCTAGTTGTGTCTACTTAGAGAGACAGTTTGTACAATTACTGTCCTTTTCTAGAGAAGAGAACTTTCCAGAGTAAACAGTGTGGACTCATTAACATTCAAATATAATCTGTATGAGTCAGCTGCATTGAGGGTCAGTTTACTTGGGATACCTATGGTACCTCATTTCCCACAGCTGGGGTTCCAGTGCAGGTGGGAGTCAAAGCTGCTGCACCCCCTTACAGAGAGCTTGGGCCCTGATTGATGTTGGGGCACTCACAGAAACAAGACAGCCCTGTGGTCCCCCTCTTCTAAGGGACTCAGTCTGAGAAACAGATACCCTTCTAACTTCCTGGAGAACTTTTCTTGCAGTGGGTTCTGGGCTTGTAGTGACAGAAATGTCCTGCAAAATGTTATGAATGGGAGGTGACCACTTCAGTAAGAGTGCTCCTTGACTCGCATTTCCTTGGGAATGTGCAAAAAGACTGAAGCCAACAGGAAGGCTCATGGCTGCTTTTCTCTGGTTGATTTTTTCCTTGCAGGCTATAACTTCCTGATCTGTGATCACATGCGGGCAGTACATCTCTACATCAGTGCCTTGAACCATCCCTGTCCCATTGTGGGATTCCCCTGTGCAAGTCATCAAGATTTTCTAAATGGTCATTGCCTGGATTGTGCAGAACCCTTCCTGTCCTCCTGTCCCAGAATAGGTACAGTACCAGCACGAGACCTTCCTGGAGCAGGTGAAAATATATTCTTGATGGTGTCAGTGCAGAGCACAGGATGCAGCCCAGATTTCTCAGAGCAGAATCTGCTTTGGATCTGCTTGGGAAGAGTGAGAAGCTGTTTTGTTTTCAGGCTTCTATAGATACATTATAAAAGCTTATATACTGCCCAAGGTAGAACACCAAAATCTTGAACATTTCTGACCTTTAAACATTTGCTAGGGCCCCAGATATGTGTTGAAAAAGAGTTGCCAGAATCAGTGGGCAATTAGCTCAAAAAAATGTCTTGTTTAGAGAAGCAGATGGAAATTTTAGTTCAAGCCTGAAGTCCCATTCTTCTACATCACTCAGTGTTGCTGAGTCACCTCTTTTCATAAATTTCTGCCATGGTCACCCCAAAGATGAACTCCTTGGACTGGGAAAAGGTCATAGATACCTCTTTTAGGCTTCTGAAACTGGGCTGTGACATCCTGTGCTGCTATTTGCAGCATGGTACTAGAGGAACATAAAGAGAGGCCTTTTTTTATATAGCTTCTCTCACATCAGCACCCCTCCCCCATCTCACCAAACCATTTTGCCAGCTAGCCAATGATGCAGCCCATGAGTTACAGTGGTTTCCCCATTTGACCAAGGAAATCTATTTCCTTTGTGTTTGGACTGTCATTTACATTGGCACTAAGCTTCCTGACTTGGTAGTCTTTAGTCTTGCCCATTTTGCACAGATGCAACTGATAGCACAGTTTGTTAGCAGAGGAATGAAAACAAAGCCACCAAGAGGTTCTCTGGTGATGATTACCTGGGGTAGCCAGAGGAGGTTTTCTGAGGGAATGTTAACCTGTCAAACAGACACCACAAACTTGTACTTGCTCTGATTTGCACTGGTGTAAGAAAGGGATCTGTTCTCCAAGACAGGGGAGTCAGGCAGGGTGAAAGGAGGTGACATATTTCCATTTTGTCATTCATGGCTTTCCCTGCACTGACTTTATTTCCTCCTGCAGGCCTGCTGGAGCAGGCAGGTGTCAACATGAGCAGGCTGCCTCAGGAAGTGAAAGTTTTTTTAATGACCAGTCCTTCAGCCCCATTCTGTGGTAAGTAGCATGAGAGAAGAATGAGCCAGAAGGGTGTTGGCCAGAGAGGGAGATCCTCTGAGGAGCCCAGGTAGTTACAACACACTACCCCATCAGAGTCAGCTGCTGTGGGCCATGGAGTCTGAGACACACTGCTGGAGAGCAATAACCCTCCATAAATCCCTTTCCAACAGATTTATTAGTGTGGGCACAGCCTTCAGTTAACACAGCCATGTGGTTTCAGTGCTGAAGTAAAGGGGATTGAAAATGCCTGTCGGTTCACACTGGTCTATACAGACATGCCCCCTGTGCTTCACATAGCACAGAGACTTGATGCTTTCTTATGTCTGTTTAATCTTTTGTGCTGGTGGGGCCAGGATATGCTACAGCCCCTCTTCTGGCATGGGTGGGTCCTACAGATAGTACATGTCCTCACTCCCACATTCTTTGCTTTTTCCTCAGTCCATCACAGCCTGGTTGAGTTCCACTTGCAGAAGAAAAGAAACAGAGTCACCAGCATTGAGATCAGTTTCAGCAACAACGGCACCAAGGACACAGCAAAGATCACCATGTGAGTGACAGAGCATGCTTCTGGCCTGTTTTTTCCCAGCTCCATGAGTAAGGATGTTTATCCTAGTCCAGGAAAAGCACAACAGTGTATTTCCCTGAGTGATGAACCACAATCTTGTTTCTAGAGTCCCTCCACATTTTCCTCAAATGCCCTCAAGAATCAGGCATGTGCTACAATTACTCAGTTATCCTGACCGGGTCCATGTCTTTTCTGAGTGCACAAAGCAACAGAAACACCCTGGGACTACCAGATCTGCATACTTTTGTGTGGCTACGCTGGCTCCTTTTCCACACCATACCCTGACCTGGTGCCGCTTCAAACCACAGTCACTGTCAGATAATTATTAGCCCTGCTCTGGCAGACAGGGGTGGCTTACAGCAAGACCCCATCCACCAGAGGCTCCAGACTGATGGACTTGGTGGCTTAGACAATTCTCTTGATGCCCAAGAGGACAGCAGTTGCAAAGAGGAGACAAGTGCACCTCAGCATAGTCTGAAATGTGTTAGTAGCTTATTGCCTCTGCAGTAAGGCAGCAATGCTCTCACTCGCATTGCAAAAGCAAGGGGCAGGGGACCAAGATCCACTGTGTAGACAGAAAGATGTCTCTTGAAAGCACCACCATCCACCAGTCTGTGTCTGAATTAAAGGACAACACTCCACAGCTCTTGCCACCAGGGGATCTCCCCACCACAGCAAGTTCCCCAGAAGTCTTCCTCACTTCTTCCTACTCCTTGCCCATTGCTGTGGACTGGGAACCACAATGCAGCGACCACATGCTGCTGGCTGCCTCAGGAAGCAGGAAAGCAGCCTGCTAAAGAGTCCCAGCCAGCTCTCTGGGGATCACAGGGATTCCAGTGCTGGCTCCCACACAATTCTTACTGCTAAGCCAGAATATTGTGACCTGGTGCTAATTGTGTTGCTGATTCAGTCTTGGGGACCAGGAGGAAGGAGTGAGAAATGCAGAAGGGGAAGCCACACTCTAGGGTACTCTCCAGAGTGACGTAGATGCTTGGTCACAGATTTCCAGCCAGGCACCACAATTTGGGCTTGTACTCCAGCCTGATGGAGCTCAGTCTGTTCAACTCCTCCTGGTTTGGAAGGCAAATCTGCCTTTTCCACAGATGCAGGAGGGAAGAAATAGTAATACCCAGGTGAGACCAGGGCCCATGCAGCACTTCCATTGGCAGTTGTCGGACACAGGGTTTGGTGGGAGTCCAGCAGGAGGCATGTGAGCACTGGAGGGAAAGGCTGCCCGAGGAAGTGAGCCAGGCAGGCAATCCCAAGGCTTTGCTGTACCCTCTGGTTTTAATGAGACAGTGGAGTTAGCACAGGGTAACCTGTCCAGAGATGCCCTGCAGGGGGAACAGCAGCTGTGTTTCTTTTAAATGCCTTTCTTAGAAGCACAAGGCTAAACTGAAAAATTTGCTTACAGCAATAAACCTACAGATTAGCGAATATAAAATTGAAGATATCCCTTTTATTTCCCACTAGGAGTAAAAGGGCAAATTCCCCTGAACTAGGCAAAGCTCAGCCTTCCAGTGCAGTCAAGCTAAGAGTATCAAATGGGCATCTAAACATAGATCCTCACATCTCAGTTCAGACACTGATTGATCAGTGACTTATCTCAGATGATCTGTTATGTATATTATCCTGCAGTTTCCCAGAAATGCAGAGGGACTTACTTAGGAGTGTTCAGTTAGTCTCAAACCTTCAGCAGGGGACTCACATGGTTGTGTCTTGCCTCACACTGCTCCTCTTGTCTCCTCTCCCAAGTATCCATTCCAATCTCACTCCTCCCCACATGTTGCTCTGAATGCCCCAAGAGACATGTCCCCAAGCTTCAGAAGCTGACATGGGCCTGGTGAGTGAGGAGTTTGTTACACAGGACACTTCCCAGCTGCACTGCTGTGTGCTTACACATCACACAACATCCCCCATATCCAAGAAAACATACTGCTGAAGCCAGCCAAGTCTCCTAATCCATCCAAAGGTTGTGCAGAGTTGGACCAAGTGTCAGTCCCAGGGATGGCTCTCTTCAACATGCTTAACTGTACTGTGTTCCTCTGGACATGGACAGTATGCCATAGAGAGATGGCCTCCATTTGCTATCCATTAGTCACTTTTATAACCACCATTTTACCATGCTTCTTATTTTTAGCAGCTTCAAGCTAGACACAGACACACAAAACCCAGCAACTACTGCTGCAATCTAAGGGAGGGACTGGGTGCACTGGTGTGGCTTAGCTGCTGTCAGCCTGTGCCTGAGAGCTACTTTGGTTAGCAGAATTGTAGGCTCTTCCTGGCCCTTTTGTCACCTCTCCCCTTTCCCTACCGTCATGTTTCTGAACAGACAGTCACCCAGGTGCTTCTGGGACCGTGCCAAGTCAGCTGCACATATATCATTTTTCATGAGCACAAGGAAATCAATGATCTCCATGCTCTAGGAGGTGCCAAGTAGATCAAGTGTAAGGCCCACTGGATGGACTCCACAGAAGGGACTTAAAATGCCTGAGCAGCACAGATCTGTGGCACACAACTCACTGGGCTCTGGCCATTGGCTCATTACTAAACCTCTGTCATTTCTCAGTTCACATTGCCTGGGTAAGAGCACAGGGATGGACAAAGCTCCCTCTTTCCAAGCATCCCACCTTCAACATGACCAAAAGCAAGTAGCCAGAGAAGAGTAGAAAAAAATCTCTGTGCAAGCATGTAGCAATACTTCCCCAAAGAGTTTTCCAGTACCTAGTTACACCTCAGGGACTTTCAAAACCAAAGATGAGATCTTTATTCTTACTAGCTTTTGTATTCCACAAACCTGTCCAGTCCCCCTTCCTTGACTTGTACAGCCATGTAAACTTCCTGGCATTCACAACATCCTACAGCAAGGATTTTAACAGCTTGAAGAGAGTGGTACTCTGTGCAGTGTGCATTCTTTTTGAGCCTGCCACCTCTTAGTTTTCTTTGATGACCCCAGTATGTGTACTGGAAGAAATGACAAACAACAGGTCTCCATCCATGCCAATCACCATTTCACAGATATTGACTTTTCTACCACTTACCTCTCTGTGGCAAGCTGAGCAAGTCTTTCAAGCAATATGCAACAGTAGGAAGAGTTGGTGATGGAAGGAAGGATGTTTATACAGAAATATTCCTTAATACAGAGATAAAACATGGAGAGACAGCCTGTAAGACACTCATGCAATGCCTTGTTTTGACAGATGAGTCTTCTCACTCCATTTTATTATGTGAGGGCTTCACAGTAATACTGCAAGTTCCTCCAGTGTTTCCATGCATCTACACATGGACTGCATCTGCAGGTTGATTCAATACATCCTTCACATCTCTCATCCTGCCTTGCAGACCTAAGGACCAGGAGACAGGCAAGCAGCTTCTGGCCCACCGAGTTCCCCTCTGCCAGATAAACAGTGTGACCCTCAAGTACATCCCCAAGAATCGTTTTTGGAGTAAGGATGAGCCATCCATTGTTGGCAAGTTCTGTGTAGCACCTCTGCCTCTCAATAGCAGGTAAGCCTCAGGAATGCTGAACAGGGATAGACAGAGCCCATGGATGCAGCCTAGGGTTTGAAGCAATGCATTTTTCCTCCTTTTTAGGGAAACATGTAAAGAGCTCTTTCCCATCACCTGTGTCCCTATGTAACTTATTTTGTGTTTGTGAAAGAAAAAAGCTACAAAGGTAGTTTTCTAGGAGTTTTCTAAAATTCTTTCCCCAGGATAAAAGTGTTGTGCCATGGAAGGAATAGGGCTGCAACTCACATCACCTTGAAGATACTTAAGTCACAAAGCAAAAGCCTGTACTAACTAGAATTTATTCCTTTGTCTTTGATTCCCCTCTCCATCCTCCCCCGTCTACAACAGGCCCCTCTCTGAAATGTCACAGGTGAATATTTTCCAGGATGAGACAACAGAAGACCAATAATATATTTCTGTGTCTTATACAGCAAAGTTTATAAAGCACTAAGGCTATAGACAACCATTTTGGCATTTTCTAGGCCAGACATTGTAGAGTATATACCTTCAGCCAGTTACCTTTCCTGGAGTAAAAGCAGCCAAGTCCTTCTCATCCTGAGAGAGATGATTGTCTTCTCCGTAATACAATATTCTTGCCAGGAGTTTTGCAGATCCAAAGTTCTTGCAGGCAGGAGAAAACAGCTGGGTCTATACTGACACATTAAACTGTCCATCCACATTGCTTCTAAAATGCTGACTCAAGGCTGAAGCAAGCTTCAAAGCAGGTTCAAATTCTGTTCAGATGAACAGTAAGGAGACTGAAGGTCTAGGCAGTAAAAATATATCCAGTAGGTCCAGATAGGGAAAAAAAGGCATTCCTATGTAAATACCAGGTACTCCCTTGAGTATAAGGACTATTCCCTACTAGCATGTTTTGCACTCCAGAGCTGGGATGGATGTGCTTTTATCACTTATGAATGGGACAGCAAGGCACATTGCCTGAAAGAGGTGCTAACCTGCACCCCTGGAAGCACTGGACTTGGCTTTGATACAGATAGAAAGCTGTAGAGTTGCACAGGCTCACAACTGTGCTCCTGTCACTATGCTGGGAGCACTCAGAGCAGCAATGGTGCTGCTGGGATCAGGGGAAAGGTGAAGGAGACAAGCCCATACACACCCTTCCAGCCAGTTCACCCCAGCCAGGGCACAGCATCCTGTTCACTATCCCTTGCAAGTGCAAGGTCCAGCACCTTGCTTGCTTCTGTGTTAGAATAGCAACCTCCACCTGCCAATGCCCAGCCTGACTTCTCTGTGCTCTTCCCACAGCAGGACAATGTCATGTCTCCCCTGGAGCCTCACCCTCCCCAGCAAAACAGACATCTCCTATGACCTGCCTATTGCTTGTGCCTAGCTCTGCCTCCAGGATACACAGAACCACAAAGGAGTCCTAAACCTATTGCTGCTCTCTGCTCCCAGATGATGCTTTCACCATAAAACTGAATGGGTTTTTTACTCCCTGCATTAGGGGCAAGATGTCAAGGAAAAGTAGTGAGTGGCAGATTGGCAAATACAAGGGTAACTGATTACAGCAAAACTTTCCAGTTAAAAGACTGGATTGAAACTTTTGTCTCACAGGTTCTGTACCCAGCTCTTAAAATGAGACAGGCAAGCCATTTAATCTCAAGGTTTGGATCGGTATGAAAGAAGGAGTGGATAATGCTATTCTTTTTACAGTGGGAGTATTGGTATAATTCATTAGTGTTTTATATTAAACTGTCCTGAAATCTTCATAGTAAAGGTGAGAGGTATTATTTTTCCTCAGCAAGGGGAAACTGTGTGGTCCAAGTTTAGCACAGGAAGGAGTCATTCTTAGCCAGAGCTCCAATGGAAAACTCACTACCCCATCTACAAGATGCTTTCAGAGGGAGACCCTATTGATATCACAGCACATCATTCTCTCTGAAGCTCACATGAAGTGAAACAGACACCAGGAGCAGCACAGTGCTCTCGCATCCAATTTTGCACTGCTATGACCATCTGCCCAGAACAGAAGGTAGTGGGAGAATGGAGCACTGTAGTCACAGGGCCACCTAACACAAATTAGTCCTAGGAACTCAGCACAGCCCTTCAGACCTGAAAAAGTTGAGGTCTGGAGATAATTGGTGAAAGATTACAGTGGGATGTCTGACCTCAGAAACAACACACCCACACCTTTTCCACACCTTGATACATATGCAAATGTAAGACGTGACAAGTCCTTCATCATTTCTGTCCACAAATCACATCTTCTATTGACCATTTTCTCTGGTTCCCTGTACTAGCTTCACTGAGCAATAGAAAAGTGCACCAGGAATTCCATGATCAAGAGTGAGGGACATGCTAAAGGCACTTTTGCCATGGAGAAGTCTCAAGTCATTTGCCATGAGCTGTCACTCCTGCTCCACTAGACAGTGTCATGGCAGGATTAGCTCCTGCTCTCAGTTCACATCCAAGATTTTGGGCCTTGACTTGTGACTGTTTGGAAGGACAGCTAACAAACACCATCTCCAACACGGACTCAGGAGGGGGATCGACCTGGATTCTGACAACCTGATAGAGATCCATGTTAGTTGACACCATGACTGAAGAGTTTCCAGGGAGCTTCTTGTTGAAGACTGGAATTTAAGCTCAGCAGACACCTGTAAAGGGCAGTGTGTAATTCAGCCCAGCCTGGTCCCCTGCTTCAGGCAGGTGTATAAAGCACCTCGATAGATGGACCCCGTTCCATTGCACATTTCAGTTCCTGTGCAGAAGAGACCCCAGCAGCCCTCATGCCAATCTGCTGCAGACATTTCCGAGCTGTGAAGGGCAGTGGGGTCAGGCTGAAGCACCAATGTATTGACAGATCATGGTAACAACCATCAGCAGGAGGATTCCCAGGCCTGGGGCAGCCCTGTTCTCCTGCCCTGGTGTGGGAGCAAAGGCGAGCAGTGCAAGGAGCTGTGTACATCACAGATCCCACATACCCACCTCTCCAGACGCCCTCGGTGAGAGTAGCAGATCCCAAGGGCAGAGGATTTGTCCAGCTGAGACTTGCAAGACTGGCCAAACCAGGCTCTGGGCCACAGCAGAGCAGGGCAGGGCAGGGCAGGGCAGGGCAGGTGGGGCTGCCTCCACCAGCCCAGGGCAGACACAAAGCCAGCCCCACAGGAAGAATGGCTTTGTCCCAGCACATCTGTGCCCAGAGGAACTGAACGACACCCTTCCCTGTGCTGACAGAGGGACCAACCCTGAATACCTGCCCTGGAGAGGTTCCTACTCCCATTCCTTAACTTGATTGCACCAGGCTCTGCAAAACGGAGGATTCCTCCACAGGTACTTCCAATTCCCTGACTGAGGAAATGGCTGGCGAAGCTCATCAGACAAATCCTGTTGCAGCTGAACTTGGAAGAGGTCTTCCATCTCCACACTATTTCCATTAAGGTATTGTGCTTCCTACAGACGGCTGCACTCTTCACAGATGTTTTGTATCCATTTCTTTCTTCATTTGATGTTTGTGCACCCTGAACTCACTCCCCCTTGAGCACACACACAAAAAAAGGGTGCTTGCCTATACCTGTTCCGAATCTCAATTCCTCCTCTTTCTTATTTCAAATGAATCAATGCAAACAACCAACCAGTAGTCTTTTTTCACCAGCTTCTTTGAGAAATTGTGCTTATCATAAATGAGAAATCCTAACTCTTGGAAAGGTAATTTCTGATCTTACTAGAGTGGATGCCCAGTGAGATGCATATCATCAAACTCTCCATCGCAAACCCTTTACCAAAGCTGTCAGATGGCCCATTTCCCCTGTCCTGTCCACTCTGTGCCTTGAGATCACCTCAAGTGATCTCCCTCCTCAAATCCTCCCTCCCTCTGTCTGTTTCCTCTCTCTTCAAATCCTCAAACACCAGTAGTTTAATCTCTGGCTTTAATGGGAATCATTGAATCAAAGGGAACACAGATTGTGCAAGCAGGCTGGTATTGCTTGCAGCACTATCGGTGCACTTTGGTGACAGAGCTGCTGACAACCTCAGAGAGGCAGGACTAGAAAACAAACCATGGAAGCACGCTGGGGAAGGCAGCTCTGGTGAACAGCCATGGGGTGGGAGGTGCTGGAGTGTCACACTGCAGTCTTAAGCATGTGCTCCATGTGCTCCTGAGTGTAGATATCTGCTGGCAGACATCTCTGCATGCTAAAGAGTGTCTCTGGTCTGTGAGCATCTGCTCCCTTGGAGGGCCTTCGGGATCAAAACAGCCTAGTTGTTCCCTAGAGTTCGGGGGTCTGAGTGGGAGCCAGAGGGGCTCGTCCTTTGCAGAGAGGGTGAGAACTCTGGAGATGGTTTTCAGAGGCTGCAGAAGGAAAGCAGTGGAGAAGGGGGGGAAAGAGGGCCAGGGAAGAGGGAGGAGGAGGGGAGAGAGAGAGAGAGAGAGAGAGAGAGAGAGAGAGAAAGAGTGCACTGTTACTTTCACACTTTCAAACTTTTCCAAGACACAAACATAATGGAACCCACCACTACCTGTTCTTCTCCTCTCCCCTCCCCTCCTAAATGAGTATGCAAAACTATGTAGTTCCTCAACAACTGATAAATCAGGAAACAGGGTTATGCACCCATTCTGAGATGGCAAAAACAAACTCCTGCAAAGTGCCTTCTGTGATTTTGGTGAAACAAAGCCCACAAGCTGCTTTGATTTTGGTTTCAAAGCAGGTACAAAACGTTAACTACTAACTTAGATACCAAGTTCCAGACCATCAAGCATCCATCCAACCATCTCACCCACCAAATAGAAAGACAGCCTCAAGAGGTAACTGTAAAAAAAGCAGGTAGCAACAGCTACACATCCTGTAAGCACTTCATAGCAACAAACTAGAACAAATACAATATGAACAGGAGAAAAAGCTGGTTGCTCTTAGTTGATTACATTTACATGCAAGGAATAAAGCTTAGTTTCCTCTGCAGCACTGAGCTGTACAGCAGTACAGTGTTAAAGCACATATTGAACAGGACCTTTGAACCTGCCTCCTTTGAACAGGCAGCATCCTCCTTAGAGAAAGAATGTGCTCATCACTGGGATACCACAGTCCATCTTAATCATAAGCAGACTAGAAATGCTTTCAAGGAACTAGATTATGTGAATAATAGGCCAGTAGATCCCCCATGAATATTTTCTTGTATATGATCTTTGTAGCACTTAGGGCATTCAAGAATTACCCTCCTGAACAGTAGTGTTGCAAGGTGGCTGTTGTAGTGACAGAAAAGGAAAAGGAACGTGGCCTACAGAAGCACTCCAGCACAGGGAATTTAGAGAGCTGCAAGGTGATTACCCAAGTTGGGAGTTACTGGGGAAGGAGATGAGAGCACAGAATAGGGGAAAGCCCCAGAGGAGCTCTGACCTCAGGGACTTCTTTGAACAATGACACTGCAGGGGATTTCCCTGTTTATTATAGATGTAGGAAAAAGTTATGAAAGTGCTTTACCTGAACCATGGGAGAGACCCGCTTGGATTATTTGCTGAGCTGTGACCAGTGTTTGGACAGAAGGAAAACCTGGAGCCCCTCTGTGTCACTAGTTTTTGTGGTAAGGCACTCAAGTTGCTGTGGAATATTGACCGGATGTGACAGTTGCGGTTGTGCTGCTGGGATGTGATGTGGGATGTGCTGGGATGTGATGTGATTAGGACACACAAATGCCAAGTAGGGTAACAGGGAAGCACTCATTCTACCATTGTGAACACAATAAAAAGAGTTTTTGATTCCTTGTCCAATTACCTTAAAAATAAAATGTCACACTGTCTATTGTCTCCAGACTGACAGACAAAGAAGATCATCCTCCTCTCCCACCTCAAATACAAGCCTCTTACCATCTGGGCTTTTACTGCAGGTCTCTACTGCAAATATCAGCACTCCTTGATACTGTCTCAGTCACAAGATTTAGAAAGACAAAAGCTTCCAGCTTATAACAGGACTGTGTGAAAGAATAGCTTTCTGCTGTGTAGCAAAGTTTTGCCCAACACATGCACACATCTCTTGCATGTATGTTCACAGTATTGCCTCACTGCCAAAAATGGGTGGAAATTTTTCAAAAAAAGCTACAATGTTACTTGCCTCCTTCCTTTTTTAAAAGAATTTGAAATTCTGGTTTTATTGAGCTTGATCAACTAGGAGAATTCTACCAATGATCTGAGAATGGATATCCTTCTTAGAAGGCAAAACAGAATCAAAGCACAAGGAAAGTGACTTCACCATGTTCACCATACTACTTGCATTCACTTATGGTTGCATGTATTCACAGACACTCCGAGCTAGGAGGATGGCTGTCTCATAAGTGATTCAGTGCTCCTGCCTCTCCAAGTAAGGACTGAAAAAGCTGCCAATTCATATCTCCAGCAGACTACCAGCAAAACCAGGGGCTTGACATTCCTGGGACAAATGTGGATTTTTTTTTTTTTCTCTCTGTGCCTCCTTAAAAAAGAAAACAACAACCAACCACACAAAACCAAACAAACAACCCCAACAACAAAACCCAATAGAAACTCTTGCTAACTCTTTATTGGATTTAGCCAAAATCAAACACAGTTGTTCTTTCCCTGGCCACTTTCTTCATATCCCAGATGATATGAAGAATACTGCAGACTTGTCAGGGCTCATGCCAGGAGCCAATGCTCCCTGCCACTGAGGGAAGTAGACCCAAGCAGACACAGAGAAGAGCAGAGTGCGATGTTGCACTGCACTCAAGGCTGCCTGATGGAAGGCAGCCTCCCCAGCTGCAGCCCAGCCCTGCAACTTCCTCCCTGCCATGCAGACCCAATTGGAACCCATGCAAAAGTCACTTCTAGGACAGAAATCCCAGTCCCAAGCTTGGTGCCTGGCAGCTGGATTATTGCGAGCAGCAGCAGGAATGCACATTTTGGGGTCTGCAGCTGGTGTGTAGCAGCTGGCATGCAGAGGCTAGCTAAAAGTAGCTCAGGGTGGAATTTCTCTCTTGGTCACTTGGATTTGAATTTCAAGCACAAGCCACTCTCCCATCTATTTCTGTTTGCCTGCATTGTTCTTCTGCCCTGACAGCCACCAGGCATAGGAATGTTTTTACTTGGAGTAAAACTTACTCCTTACTTGTGGAGTAAGGAGCTGGTGTTTTGGAAGAAAGCATCTCATTCCCACTCACTGGAAAGCAGAGTCTGGGGTATCTCAAAACAATGTTTAGCCTCTCAGTCCACCCAGTGTGACTGGAGGCAAGACCTTTACCACCCTGTGCAAACTTTTCAACAACTTACTGGCCTGGCAGAGATGAATCTCAGCAGAACCAAGAAGGACAGATCAAATGCTGGGATGAGCTTAGGTGTACAGGAAGACAAAGGACTCCGAGCATTCTCCCCCTGCCCAGACTGAACACTTGCAGGGCTTATAGCAATTCCTGGCTACCAATCTGCTATAAACCCTGTAGCTGTTTCTAGACGTGTTGGCATCTCCTGGGATGTGGGCTGTCTCAGCTGCAAAGCTCTTGCTCAGCTCAGTACTGGAGTATCTCCTGGCACAGCTCTACCTCGTTGTCTCTGCGACCACCCATGCACTACCCACCAGCCTGGACATGACTTTGTTTTTTCTGCCTCTTCTGGGGGATGGGGAGAGAACTGGGCAGGGAAGAGCTTTCTATGGCCAGGTTACTGGCCCTTCTACCCCACAGTACAGCTGGTGCCTGGAGTCAAGCCTCTGCCCTGCTGCTATTTTTTTCCTCAGGAAAATCACATAGCTTGAGCCCACCTTCTGGGATTCCTTGGGGCAGCAGGCCAAAAATCACCGCAGAGGTGCAAACCCATGGCAAATGGGGGCCACTTCTCTGTCCAGGCAGATGCATCACGGGAAAGACTTGCTCTGCAAGTGGGTACTTACGCGAGGGTCCCACACAGGGTGAGGTGTGCCCGTGCCAGGAGTGCCCTCACTTCATATACTCCCCTTCGCTCACATAGTCCATAAAAGACCCCGGCAACTCAGCAAAATCTTCCAAGACAAGACTGGTGGAGTCCTCACCCAGCAGGTCACTGTCGGGCCGGGAGGCCCGGGGGCGCGGAGCCGGCGGTGGCGGCGGTGGTGGCTGTGGTGGTGGCTCAGAGACGCTGGCCTGGCCAGAGCCAGGCAGCAGCTCCTCACAGTCCTCCGACTCCCCCTCGGAGGAGGCTGGCCCAAGGACATGGTAGAGGCTGGGCAAGCGGATGTCGAAGCGAAGGCCAAACTTGGCGAAGAGCTTCTCATTGAGGGAGTAGAGCTTCTCTGAGATGTCATAGCCCAGATGGGAGGAGAAGAGCCGGGCGATGTAGCGGTCCTTCCTCAGGAGGAGATACAGCTTCTTCCTCGGCCAGGTGATGTAGCTGCAATCAGTCTCGGCTGTCAGCGTGACCTGTGGGACAGGGGGAGAGTGCAGTAAGTCCCACTGCCTGGGTGGGGGTCACCCACCTCGGAGACATGTGCTTCATTCCAGGGAAGGCCTTCAGCCCCTTTGATGCCTATTCTCCTTGGAGATGGTGGGGCTGGAGAGCCAGATTGTCCTGGCTGAATGACTGGATAAATCCTTACATGCTGCTGTTTCCTCTCCCTAAGGAGGCCAAGACCCCATTTCCCTATGCAATTAGTGGCATGTCCTCATTTAACTCTGCCATGTGGATGGCTACAATTCACCCTCTTGCTTTCAGATGATGTTCCCTATTGACATCTGAGGGATGTAGCTGAAATGAACAGGGCAGCACAAACACCCCTATTCCTCCACAGGAATGCTACAGAGGGAGATATTTTGTCATGCCCAGTCTGAGTTGTGAGTAGCCCTGGGGGAGGCTACTGACCCATTCCGCTGCTGGATTGCACAGCCCCACAGGCCCTGCTCCAAGAAGGCCCTGAGCGTTGGAAGGGCCACCTCGAAAGCTTGCTTGGTCACCCTGTGCCAGATGGACATCCTGTCTCAACAGTTCTGCTGGACTCTGTTGGGATGAACAGCCTTGAAGGACATTGCAGCACAGCCCAGTGAGAGAGGAAACAAAAAGGTTTTATCATGTTCATGTATATGTGGAAAACCCATGAGGGTTGACTGGATTGATTTCAGAGAATGTTTTATTTTGCTTCTGGTTTTGCCAATGTAAAGAAAGCATTTTTCCCCCTAGCTATAGGACAAGATTAATTCCAGTAAAAACCATTATATAGTATTTAAAGGTATATTATAATAAACAATAATAATAAAGACAAGAAATGCAGGAAGGGTCAAACTGCCCTGGGCCAAAGAAGAACATCCGAGTGTAATGGAGACCCTGGCATGCGAACAAGTGCCAGAGCCAAAATATCCCGGGGGCTCCCTTTCACTCTATACCCAGGGGTCTCCTTGGTCAGCCGCCATGGCAGAGGGCCACTGGGAAGCTGAACATGGCTTGGCTGCATGTGTGTGTCCTTGGGTTTGATATTTAATGCCATTGCCCTGCAAACAGCTGTCTGATGAAAGAAATATAGGAGATAAAACCTGAGAACTTTCCCAGGCCAGGCAAGCAAAAAAGAAGGGTCACACAGAAACTGAAATGACCAGAATCTCCTTTTCCTAACCAACTTCTGGCACAGTGATCAAAAGTGATCCCTTCTTGTAAAGGATTGGGATGCAATAAGCAAACCTACCACCTAAGCAGGACACCAAGACAGATTTCATGCATTAATCTCCCCTGACACAAGTGCTCTGGCATCAGCAAGAGCCTGTAATTCAGCCTTCTGGGGGAAAGTGCCAGCCCTGAAACCAAACTCCTTCAGGCACTGGGACCCAACAGTCCTGTGGGAAGCAGACAGCCAAAGCAGAAAGCTCAAGGAAACCAGCTATTCTTGTAGACTAAGTCATGCTTCTGCCATTTTTCAGTGGGCTCAGAATTGAAATTGTTCAATCCAGAGAGCCATGTGGAAAGAAGAACCTTGGGCAAGAAAAACTTTCCATGCCCCCCTCCAGCAAAGACCCAGAGTCCAACATGCACTTTTTAAACCAAATTATTGTGTTGCTAGGAATAAGGTTGAGATAAGTTACAGAGTTTTACTAACTACTCAGGTGAGAGGGACTAGGGGGTTAAACAGTTGCCAAAAGCAGCACATCACCATGGTTAAGCATGGCCACCAAGAGTAAGGTCCTTCCAGATACATGGATTGGTCCAGTCACCTGATGACTGCTGGTTCCACACAGCTGCTACTTCTTCATGCTCCCCTGCAAGCACACGTGGGGTTTAGGCACTTCCAGCACATGGCCTTCCCTACCTAGGGCTCTACCTCCCCATCCTGGTGCCAGGCACAGATGACCTCGCTGCCCAGTCCTGTCTTGCAGAGCAGGAGAGGTGCCAGAGCGTGGTGCTGGCAGGGCTGGTGCAGCTTGGCACCAGCTTGCTCCCAAGCTGTCTCACACACCATAGATAAAGACCCTCAGGAGGTCTGGGGACATTCAGTTCCATGGAAATTAGCTCAGAAAATGCTCTGGTTGTCTTTGCAGGTTGCATGCCTGCAGTCAGCCATTGCAGTCAGGCATTTCCTTGCCCAGAGCACTGGGCAGCCAACACTCTCCCTGCTGGATTCTTGGGCAAATACAGCCCAGGAGCTAGCAGCACTCTGCTGCCAGAGTGAAGACCTGTGCAAAACATGAGATACCACCAGCCCTAGCACAGCTGTGCTACCTCATTACCGTGGTCTGACATCCCTATTTCTGCTCACAGTCTATAGCCCTGTGCCACAGTCCCACAGCCAGCAATCTCCTGCAACCATAACCACTGATGATGGCACTCTTTTCAGGAGCAGTCACCATGACCCTTTCACACATGAGCCAAATTCAGGCCCTAGGAAAGCAGATTTGGAGAGCTGCCCTGGTTTAACCAAGTCTGCTTGGGACTACCCTCATGAGAATGCATCATTCCTTCAGGACCATCCCCATGTTCCCAAGGGACTAGCAAAATCCCTCCTCATATGCCCTAACTGACATAACCAGGACTGACATCCTGACAGGTATCAGGCCATCCTGGGATGTGCATTAAAGACAGAGGGATGTAGGCTTAAGTAATCTTCTACAGAAGGAAAGCCTAAGAAACACTGTGGGGTGTTGACAGCAAGGCCAAAATCCCTTCAGTGACTGCAAATGAGAATTGGTCTGGCCTCTCAGCAGGGGATCCTTCTGCTCAGAAAGAACCATATTTGGGTGTGAATCATCCTTTCTGCTTCTCCACCCAAAACACATGACCATCAGAAACTTCTGTGAGGAACAGGATGTTTTTGGATTTACATCACTGCTGCGTATTGCTACGGCTGCCATCCTGATGCTAGGACAATGCACCCTGCTAGCAGCATGCAGGGCAAATGCATCAGTACAGGTACTAGAGAACACCATAAGGGAAGAGAGCCAGCAATATGACACCTGAGAAACTGGAAGGAGCACCATGCTCCACCCTCCTTGCTATCAGCATATAGTAGGAGCATGCCCTGACGTCTTCAGAACAAGGTAGAAAAAAAGGTAAAACAGCTGATCACTCAATCTTGTGCTGGCTAAACCACCAGGAACGGGAGGAAAGCATTCCTGGTCAGCTTTGAATGGCATAATGAGGCCTCTCTATCCCCTTCTCAGACATGCAGCAAAGCATCAATGAGTGAAGCTGAGCTGGGGTTACCTGGAAAGTTCCTTCCTCAGAGGGTCGCAGCGACTCCCATTCTGGAGAGTCCAGGAACTGGTATGGAAAGACGTAGTGAAGGAATTGTCCGTCCTGGCACACTCGGATCCTGCAGAGGACAGGTGAGGCACACAGGCTTAGGCCACAAAGCAGATGTCACACAAACCTCATAGCTCACAGTGTGTCCCACCAGGGAGGAAAGAAGCACTTGACTCACACAAGTCTCATACCCTCTTGGGACAGCTGCAGGTGCTTTAGTGATAAGGCTATCCCTCCTTTCTCTGTGGGAAACTACTTGCTTCCACTTCCCCATGCTCCACCTGTTTCCTGGTTTTTGCTACAAAGACAGCCCTCACAGGTGCACTGCTTGGTCCTAACCCAGGTCTTTTCAGCACACAGGACTGCTGCTGCTTTCTAGGTACTTCTAAGCCAGCTCGTGGCTCTTTGTACTTGTACCTTCCTCCTGTTCCCAGGATTGCACGAGGGCACTCCCAGTCTTGGTATTGGGAAGTCATTACACTCAGGATCCTCCAAAATCCTGCTGCCCGTGGTTCCTCACAGATCGCCCTGTGAGCTCATAGCTTGCTGCACATTACCACTCACTTTCTCTTGGCCTCCTAAGTATCCCTTTCACCTACTTTTGCTACAATTGCCTGCCAGGGTCAAGGTCAAATGAGCACTCAGCTCTGCTGTGGGAATAGAGAAGGACCTGCACAGGCCTGAAGCAAAGATAATGCCAGGGAACTCTGGAGTTCTATTCATAGCTCTGCATCACCAGACTTGGGGCCTCTTGCTTTCCTGTCATCATGTACCCCTGTTGTGCGATGCACAAAGGCAACTCTTTCCTTCAGGAGTTATAAGACTCAGTTCACCTTTGGCTTCTAGTCAGCTGGCTGCCCTGCCTGGAAGGGTCAGGGATTGCAAGGCACATACCCTGATCCAGGCATATTCTGCATTTCCAAGACTCCATTTGCTCAGTTTAACAGAGAGCACGATAATAGCAGCAACGCCCTGCTGGGTCAGCAAGGACCTCACAAGTCAATAGTAGCTGGCTACCAGGAAATGTAAATCCATGCCCATCTCTATGGAGCATCCTGTACCAGCTAAGAAGCATGCTTCCCACTGCAAAAGAGAGCCCAATAACTACCCACCATCAGCATCTTACTGTCTGTTGCAGCACTTTCATGCCCACAGAGCAGCATCACATTATCCAATGCAGGTCAAGAGAGTACAGAAACTTCCCCATCAATATTATTTGCAGATACAGTAAACTTCAGAGCCAGCTGCTCACCAGAGATGTTTGGTAAGGGGAAGCACTAATGAAAACCCACATACTGAATTTCCCTCCAGTGCTTTGCCATTCAACATCCTGGTGGTCCCAGTGTGCTCTTGACACATCTTAGAAAAGGGACCAACACCAAAAAAAAGGAAGGTCAGCCATTCTTCTTTGCACAGTCCTTCACTAGAGAGGATTGGCCAGTGCAGTAAAACATGAGCCCCAGGTGATGCGATGCTTTGTATTCCCAAAGGAAAATCCTTGTGAAACACACCTCCTGCAGCTCAGCACTGCTCCAAGTGAGAGATTTTCTTCCCTTCCCACTCTTATGTAACGTTAGTGCCAAGTTCCTGGCAGCAGCCTGGAAGCCAACACTATTGCTATTTGTATGCATCTGGATTTTGCAAATCATTAAGGGGACATGCTGCTAAAGGCATGCCACAGGATCTCAGGTGACCAATTGCCAGTACTTGATCAGCACAGTTCATTCGATCAAATCTCCACTGCAACTGTCTAGAGATCTCTGAGGTTCTCCTTGGTGGTCCCGAGGAAGGAGTATCACAAATGCTTGACAGCACAAAGAAAGACACCTGATTAGGCAGGATCCACCACAATACTCTCTCTTTTGATGAAATGATGCTCAAAGTGAAAAATGTCAAAGCTCTGAGGGATGGGAAGTTGGGAACAGGAACCTCTCCCTGAACACTGCTGGCCAGGGAGAGCAAGTGAACTGAGGCCTCAGCACACTGCTCTTCACATCACAGAGGTGTGCCATGTACCCCCAGAGACCACAGGTCCAGACACACAGCTCTCCTGCCCTGAGAAACACATTCTCACAGCCAGTCTGCTCGCATCAGAAGATCACTTCAAAATGACAGACAAAGGGGTAAGAATTCATCAAAAGTATCACAGGTAAGGCTGAGCTGGCCACTTCATTGCCCATAGCTTGAGTCTGCAAACCATTTCCCGAAATACTCTTAAGTTAGAAAAACAAAAGAAAACTAACACCCCAAAAAGCAAATTTCCCCCTTCCCCAACAAACTGATGCATATCTCAGATCCTTTTCAGCGGAAGGAAACAATCCTCACCCCAGTTTCTACAGAAGGTGAAAATACAACAATAAGCCACAGCGGTTTGCTGTCAGACTTTGTTCAGAAATGAGTGAGCCTTTACCTGCCAGACAGCAGCAACGAGAGGCGGTCAATGGGGGTTTTGCCCTCCACTGCGTAATTCTGGTCTTTGACTAGCGACTGGACCTGCTCTTCACAGCACTTCACGATTTCTTTGTAGACTTCCAGGGGCACCTGCAAGGGCAGGTACATGGTCTTGTAGAGGAGGTCAAACTCTTCTGGGATGGTGTTTCTGCGGAGCCGGTAAGCCAGGTGAGCCAGCTGAAGCAAGCAGGCGAGGACCAGCAGCATGTTCCAGATGAAGATATCCAGCCCACAAGCGCTCAGCCAGCCCCACAGAGCATAGCAGAAGTAGCCTGGGGCCAGGAGGCCAAAGATATAGAGGGACCCAAAGATGCCACTTCCCCCCATATAACCCAGGAGGACAATGCAGCTGGCCAGCTGGTAGGCTGCTTCCTCCATTATCTCTTTCCAGGCATCACACACTGGAGGCCGGAGAACAGCCTGGTCCCAAGAGGGGCTCTTTGTGCTCATCTTTCCCTACTCCCCACCCTCCCCAGCCGTCCTGAGCTCAAAATGAATTGTCATACACAAAGGGTGCTGCAGAGATTGGAAACCAGAGCTTCTGAGAAGCTGTTCCTCCTCCTCTTCCTCTTGAGAACCGTCTGGTCCCACAGCAGTGCTTCAAAGCAACATGTTAAAAGAGTGCTGCCGACTGTTTTTGCTCCCAAAAAATTCTAAAAGCGTTCGTTTCTCCTCTGTGGCTCACAAACCGCTGGCTGGCCCCCTTCTTAGCCACAACAGTGAGAAAAGAAGCTGGCAAACGTGAGGCCAAAAGAGCTCAGTCAAAAAAGGAGTCGAGGCCATTAGCTGGAAAACTCACAGACAGGACAGAGATCTCCTAGCTGCTGCCTGTCTCGTCTGCGCTCCGGCAAATGGAATAGCGACCGTGAGAGAGCAGCAGAGGGAGCTGGTGTTGAGTGTGGAATGTGTATCTCTTGGCAGTGGAACGGAGAGAGACCCCAAATGGATAACCATGTTTGGAATTGAAATCCAAGGAGCAAAAGCAGAGAGGAGAACAGAGAGCAAGCATGCACCCGCTACTTAACATAACTCAGGCGGCCAGATAAGCCCGGCACAGCACGAGGAGGGGAAAGGAGAAGGGAAAATAACCAGCTTATCGAGGTGAGCTCCAGTCCCACATCGGGCTCTCCACTGCTCTGCACTCCTGAAAGAGAGTGATTTTCACCCAGCACAAAAAAGGAAAAAGGTTACCCCCTTTTCCCACTGTGGCTTGTAGCTGTGGCAGGGACTTAGCAACATAAGAGAGGCTGGCTCTCAATCAGTACTTTCCAGGTGCATTACAGCCTCCCCTGACTCCAGGGAGCTCCCTCTCATGGGGTGTTTTAGATCAAGGGGCATAAGGAAAAGCTCTGCACAGTCAGAGAGCTGTGAATGCAAGGGATAAAACTAGAGCAAACGAGCCTCCAGCACCCAGTTTCATCTAACCTGAAGACGAGACTATCCTGCCAAAAGCTTTGTGAGTGTGTAACACTTGGAAGCATGTTTTGTGGGGAAATCCTAGTTGAGGGATTATGGGCTCTGTTGGGAAGCACCTTTGAGAAACATCATCTCACATTTTCATTTTTTAATAGCTATTTAGAACCCGCCTCAGACCTTCCTTTACCCCAAAGAGGACAGCCAACACTTCCCATTCAGGTAACCCAAGACAAAGGCATAAGAGGGAGCCTTTGAGGTCAGTCCTCCATGGCCAGCTACACCAAACATGCATAAATGCAATTCCTCCCTTGCTTCAAGTAACACTTTATCAGTCACACAGGCAGGATCTGCCCCACTGGCAGGATGCAATTACATTTCAGGCACTGACGCAACCCACGTGGTCTCCCAACACAGTATGAAGTCAGCCTGCATGGGTCAGTGGGGTAGAGATAGGGTTTCAAGGGTGGTCATGTTTCAGGCCGAGCTTGCAGCTGCCCTGCCTAATATACCACTCCCATTGGCACCATTCAGTTAAAGACACACTAATCGCCTCTCCTGCTAATAGCTCTCTGGCATAACACTGTCTCCTGGGCAAGGCTGCAGCAATGCTTTATGGCAACCTTAAAGAATTCATCCTGGTCTTGGCCAGTACAATCTTATTTCTGCAATGATAAGGCCACGTGCATTACAGAGCTGCTTATGGCTCCTAGGAGCCATCCTGGCACGTTGCCATGTGGGAAGGAAAGAAGACAAATTAAGCTTTGCACAGGGTGAGTATAGTCCATTCAGAAAGGCGCTTTCTGCTAAGGGTAAAGTGAAACAGGGAATCTGGTCTTCAGAGGTCCCCTAACTAAGTGAAGAAATAAATCCTGGCTACTGAAGCAGAACAACACTCACCTGCAAAAGTTACGAGGAAATTAAGAACTTTCTCTCAACCTTCTCCGCAAAGCAGGAAGGATGACCTTATAGCCAAAGTACTACAATAAAAATCTTGGGATCCAGGTTCTGTTTTTCATATCATTGCCATGTACTCTCTATATGATCCCAACAACTTGTCTACCTTTAGGCCTCTGCAAAAAATCCACATTATAAGGAGCTTTCTCTCCTTATAATATAGGCTGACATCTGATAAAATGGGGAGTTGGGATATCAAGATTGTGAACACTTTTGAGAAAGATACTTTACATGAGATCTGTGAGACAAAACTGAACTTCTATGAACAGAAATGTAGAACTACATCAGAGGAAGCATCCTGAGGAGCACCACTGCAACTTCTCCTACCTTTTCATACTACCAAAACCCTTTTGCAGCAACATCAAAGAAAGTGGAAAAAATGAAGTTATTCATTTTTTTCTTCAGTTAGGTAAATTCCTGAGTAGAAAATAAACTGGAACATAATGTTAATGACACATTAGGACAAAGAAAGTCCTTCATCTGACATATTCCAGAACAGGAACAGTGATGTTGCAGTGATGCTGGAGCCAGCACGATGGGTGAGGATGACCTGTTGTGACTTCCCTGTGGAAGGCAGACAGGAAGCTTTCAACACACAGCAATAACAGCACAAAGCTCTCATTAGAAACTACACAACATTTCTGCTGGGTCCCAATGTGACATCGTAGAGAGAATGATACAGCACTATAAAAGGTAGATCTCAGAGCACACACTAGAGATTAATTTATTGTTTCCAGACCCAAATTTCTAAAAAAAGATTTGTAAAGTGATTGAACCACCAAGACTAAATCTTCCTTTCTGCCTTGATGGTAGCATGGCCAGCCATACAGATCATCTTCACAGCCTTTTTGGTTTTCCAGCCAGCAAAAGTAAAAAAACCTCTCCTATTACCAAATAGACATTTTAGTTTCATGCCTTGCCTTGGATTAGAGTCAGGGCCTTCCATCTTGGGACACTGGTTCATCCAAGACAAATGTTCAAAAGCCAATACTAATTTAATGGGAAAGGGACATACCAAAGTTGAAAACAATTTGGAATGAAGATGGCAAGTTCATAGAAAAAAGCTGAGCAGCATTAAGATCCTTCCCTGAAAGTAAACACATAAGAATTACTACAAAATGTGTTTGTGAAGAATTAAAACAGACATGTCAAGCTTTTCAGCACCGAAACAGGCAGTGTGGAAACAGGTACTTCATTGATTTCCCCACTTAAAATGGACTCAATCAGTAGCATTTAATATTTAGCTGCATGTGATGATGCAATGCAGGTACAGCCTGCACTATGTTTGGCAAATAAATCCTCTGCCCTTGAGAGCCACACAACACAGAGATTATCAGTCCCAAATCTCACAGCAGCTGAGTGACTGGTTATTTTGCCCATCCCTCAGCAAGTCCACAGGTTCACCACTGATCCCATAAGCTGAAAACCAGTTCAATCACCTGTTTGAGAACACTAAGACCTTGGTGGCTTGAAGTCAGAGACGGCATAATCAGACACTTCTTTTTTGATTTAATATACAGTACATTGCTGGCATTAGTCTGCAAAACTTACTTACACACAAATAAACCCTGCAGCTCCAAAATATACACATCTGATTTACAACTGTTGGGGAAGGTCTCAAGCCTATTCCAGACAAGCTCACAGTGAATTACAAAGATGGCACATACTGTATCTATTGCACTGCTCTATAATTTAGTCAAGTTTCCTGCTACTGCCATGTTTCACATCCTCAAGGTACACACCACCCTGTGCAGGGCGGTGTCTGTCACCAACACTGTCAGTAAGTAGTAACACAGGAACTCCCACTCCCTGAATGAAGCCCTGAACCCATTCCAAGGAATACCATAGTTAAGCCACTCAGCAAGGAACTTGACTACAAGGTTCTCCCGTTGTTGCTTCAAATACAGAGTTGTCCACTAGCCTTTCTGTACCTGTTGCACACAGGTACATCAGCATCCCACTCATCTTATTTCCAAAAGCCTTCTACAGCATTTGCCATGCTTTTCCCCTCATGGAGGCCTAAATATCCCAATTCTTAAGTGAACAGAAGTTATGTAAAATTGTGCAGGAATATTTTTCTTTTTTTTGACCTGATATAAACAGCACTCCATTCTCACTCCCTGTCCTGCTCTGTTCTGTGGCACCATTTCCACAGTTTACCCAAACCATGCTACCACAAAGCTGGTGCCCATCCACCTTTTAACACTCTCTTCAGTTCAAGCTCTGTCACACAATGGTTCAACAAGAAATGACCTTATTCAAGTTTCTTCCTCAAGACAATAATAAACAAGAAGAGCACCAGGTCCTCCTGCTCCTCTAACAGCTACAGTGCCACAGGCAGCTTTGAATGCTTTCTGCCAGAGCTACAGCTGCATCCCTACTCTGGGGCTGAAAGGCAGCGTGGACACAACTCTTGCCTCAAGACAGGACTTTTACAAAACATTCCCAGAGGAGGAGTCTAAACTCTCTTCACGTAACTTCTCAGCAGAGGCAGCACCTAGTGTCATAGACTAAACATTCACAGTCAAAAGCCATTGCTAGCTCAGGATACACAGGGCCCAGTAGGCAATGGAACGATCATGACTGCACCCACCCCTCCAGCAGCATCAAAGCCAAGAGAAAAATCAAGACAAAGCACAGATCTTGTATCTTCACTTTCTGAAGCGAACACTCATCAGGAGAAAAAGTAGTTAGCAATGCTGTCTTCAGGAAAGCCAACTCACCACAGTAAGAATAACATCAATTGCACAACTACATAGCATGGAGCCAAAAAAGTCCCGCATGTAACAAACCAGAAATTGCACCTTATTTTTCTCTACACTTTAAGAAGGAATCAAAGGCAACAACCACCCTCCCACTATCATCTCATACAGGTGAAAAAAGAAGCCAGAAAAAAGCCCATGCATGCATAGCACAAGACCAACACAACAAAAACTCTGCATAAGAAAAAGCTTTACTTTCAGGCAAGTAACCTGTACATATAAGTCACTTGCAGTGTCAGGGAGCAATCCTCTGCTCCCTTGCCCTTGAAGAACTACTGGCTCAAGTGAGTTTGATACGGGAAGTACCTGATTTTTCATTATAAATAATGAAGTTTAGGTAACAGTATTCAAAAACCGTTGGAAGAATTCGAACGGGGGAAACCAAATACAGTTTTGACTCTAAGGAAGTTAATTTCATAAGACTGTGGTCGTACAAACATAGTTACAGCTACTGTCACAAACACCACTACTCAAGCTTCAGCATGACTGCTGAAAGCTGTAAGAGGGCAATGTTAGTAGCAAGATTTCACAATTTGCATCAGTGGGAAAACCCACCAAAGTGCTCTCTTCAACCACACCACCACAGTAATCAGTGCTCCTATGTTAATGATTAAGCAGGCTTTTTTCACTCTCATCCCTCCAGCACACTGTTTTCAGTAAGGATGGCACTGTCATTTCTCTACTTAAAACGAAACAGAAGTCAGGAACACTGGTCCTTTTCAGACTTTTATTAAGAGGAAAAAATATATTTTTTATACCAGTGGTCTAGAGCAAACAGTGGAAAAGCAACAGATGTGATGCATACTCTATCATTAAAGACTCCTTATAAATAGATTATTTGTTTATATTTATTCTTTGAAGTAACTTGCAGAAATAATTTATTTTGCAGCTTTCCAGAACACAGTCACACCAAAGACATCATCTAGAAAAGAAAGGAAACAGAGCTTCACAAAACATGGATTTCCACTGGATATTGAGCAACACTTCAACAATCAACAAAAAAACCCCAGCACAAACCCACAAAAACCAACTCCCATGTGCCCTAGCACCAGAAATCTAAATTGAGGTTTGGATCTATTAGAAGACAACAGAGGCAGCACTATTCTCTGCTGCTGAAGGGTGAGTCACTGAGGCTGTGTACTGCCAAGGGCTTCACCACCCTCACAGAGACAGCAATCTTGGCTGTAATGTCAATGAGGATTGCTCTGCCTTCTCTCTCCTAGTGACAACATGATCACGAACTCTGGTCCTTCCAGTGGCACCAGGTGCCAGGGCACTTCAGAGGCAGAGGTCCTGAAGGCTGTACTCACCCCATTCAGTCCTGCTCATCTCACTCATATCTTGAAGCCCAGAGCTCTCATACACTCTTTGTGAGCTTCAATTAGGTGCCCACAATTTTCTTCTCCCTTCTCAATAATGCTGCAAAACAAAAAGATTTCCTGGGTTCAGCAAAAAAATGTTCACTTACTTTTAGTCAAAGAAACAAAACTAACAAACTGTTGGGGACAATTAAAAATCCCTATTAGGGTCCAGAGATTTTTTTTTTTTTTCCTATCCTGTCCAGGATTTGAGGAAATATAAAACAACCCCAAAAAGTTACCAAGTTTGGAGCTGTGCACCTAAAACTCTGACAACAGGCATAACAGAACTTCCTATTAACAGGCCAGGGTCTATTCTGGACAAGTCCAGATGGGGATTTGTTATACAACACAAGGCTGTCACATCAAGTATGCTGAGCTTGCCAGTTTCAAATTATTCAGTAGGGAAGCAACAAAATTTCTCCAGTAAAGGACCAATAGAGAATAGGGTGACCAGTAAATGATATTTTAGTCCAACTTTAGTTGCAATTTAAGGATGCTGAAGGAAAAAGCAAAACAAAACAACACACCTGTCCAGCTATTGTTGAAAAAATTATTCACCATATATGGTAGCTTTTGATGTTACTCATGCATCCAAGTAAGAGCCTCTCATCGTTTATACATCATGTATACCACAAAAGCAGTTCAAATTTGCCTTTTGACTGAATGGCAGAGCTGTTCTTTAGCTTTCTTAGGTTTTATTACAATGAGCATGGACACGTCCCTTCCCTGCCCAGGGCAAGTCCATCTGACCAGTTACATCCTTTCTAGCACCTTTTTCTTAGGGGGCCCTGGATTCACCTTCACTCTACCATATAATTAGACATGCTCCCCTAAATCTAGCAAAACCAGCATTCAGTATTATGTCACCTACCAAACACCATCTATACCACCAACAAAGTAAAAAAAAAAAAAGAGACAACTTGGTCATCAAATTAAAGTTTTTTAAAGATTCACTGTCATAAACAAAGGAGCTCCATTTTGAGGGTGCGTTTCACGCTATTTTATAGGTCCCATGATCATGACTAAGCCTATAACTACCAATGCTGCTATATAGGTCACTGTCAAATTTTGAACCTCTGTGGGAAATGTCATCCTCTGAGACCCAAAAAACCGAGTATTTTGCTTTATTTAAAAGAGAACCTAATTGATCATCTGAACAACAAAGACGTTACCACCTGCTGGTACGTGTTGCTTCAGTCAATCAACAACAGCGAAGATTTACAAGCAGCATTAAAAGCTGATCTCTGCAACCTGTTTTAAACTAGGACTATGAGGTATTAACCTCTTCATTTCTAAATTATCCTTTTATGACAGTTTCCTCTCCTTCTCCACTCTCCCTCCTCCCTCGGATGCTCCAGCACCCTCCGAGGTGTCCGAGGTGGGGAGCGCTCCCAAAGTCCCCGGCGCACGCTGGCAGGGGCACAACCTCCTGGAAGGGAGGAGCGGGCGGGCCGGGAGGGAATCCCGGCGGGGCAGGGCGCGCACCCTGGCGGAGGAGGAACGCCCGTGCGCGGAGCGGACGCCGCGGGGAGCTCGGGGCCGCGTCCCTACCAGGCGTCCCGCGCCTTCTTGGTCTCGGGGCAGGCGCAGCACGGCTTCAG
The DNA here is from genome assembly GCA_013400775.1 of Chaetops frenatus. NCBI lineage: Eukaryota > Metazoa > Chordata > Aves > Passeriformes > Picathartidae > Chaetops > Chaetops frenatus. The sequence continues at coordinate 228,354 of VZTR01025348.1, forward strand.
CGGCTTCTTCTCCTCCCGCGCCTCCCCCGCGCCCTTGCCGTCGCAGCTGGCGGCGGCCACCGAGGACATGGCGGGCAGTTCCCGGCACCCTTAGCCCGCGGGGAGAACGGGCAGGCGGCGGCCGTGACAGCAATGATGGTTCCGGGAAACCTCGCCCGCCCCTTCCCGGCCCGCGGCCTGCTGGGACGGGTAGCTGCGGAGCCCTCCTCCCGCTGGCTTCCCCGCCTCTTCCTGGCCGTCACCCCAAGGCGAGGGCGGGCTCTGCCACACAGTGGCGGGGCGAAAGTGACATTTATCCAGGGACACTCAGTACGGAACGAGCCAGAAGGGAAAGGAGGGAGCGGGCAGCGGGGAGGTAAAATGGCGTCGTCAGGCGAGAGCAGCTGTCACCCGCCGCAGTCAGCGGGAGCAGCAAGTGAAGCCCTCGGTTCTGCCGGCGCGGGGCTCCACGCTGAAAGTTGTGGCCAGCCACCTAAACCTCTTCTTTCTTACTCAGCGAGTGCGGAAGACAGAGGATCAGTTCTTTGTGGGGGTGGCTGCACGGATACAGCACGGTCACCATCACTGGGAAGATAGATGTTGCGGTTTCATGGCAGGGGCCCAGCCGGGCCGGCCCTTGGCATTGCTGCAAAAGGATGTGCTCTGATGCTCGATCTTTGCATGTTTTCAAGCCTAAGCAACAAGAAGGGAGATTTAGTCTGTGAAACAGAGAGCAGCTAACAAGTTCCAAATGCTGTCCGTGCTTGACATGCTTCGGTGATCTCAGACCTGGGGGGAGGGTAACAAATCTTGCCAAGAAGGATGTGTACAGATAGCGGACACACAGAATGCAGAATTTTCGGGTCACAAGGACATCTGGCAGAACTCCCAAGATAAGGAAGAAAGTAATAAAGCCAACTAGGCAATTGTGTTAAAATAGCTCCAGTTGGGTAAAGCTAATTCTGGTAGGGGGAGATGGTGACCATCTCACATACCGCTGACCCCAGAAACGCACTTACTCAAGTAGAAGACTGAGCATGCAGACTGTTTAGCATGAAAAGTGAGAAAATCATTAACCAATAGAAGATAGAATACTAATTAATGAGAGAACTATGTAACTTGCAGCCAATGAACACCAATTCCTTTGTTTGCTAAAATGTGTAAATGGTAAAAAGCTTTGGTAGTTGGTCAGGTTGATCTGTGAATTACCACGGAACACACAGGCTTGCACAACTCTAAAATAAACAATCAGTGTCTTTCTTGAGAGTGTAATTACTGGCTTGTTGCACACCAGGTAGTGAATCAGTTTTTGTGGACAATGTCATGGGCAATAAGGGAGAAGATACAGGGCTGCTTTTCCTATGTAGTGTGTCCCAAACCAAGGCATCAGAAGCCACTCTTGCCTGTTAGATCTCTGCCACATACAAGCCACAGCTTGACCCTTAGACCATAATCTGTAACCTCCTAGTGCTACATTTGTGTTTGCCACCAGTCCTGATGGTACTTGCACATATTAGACTGGCAGGTACATGGCAGGCCAAAGGGATACCCCACACAGGTAATGTGGGAAGGGCAGGACAGCAGTGGATGTGACACTGCTGAGACCTTGCAAAGGGAAAAGAGGAATATGTCCACTGGGATATAGCTGCTGTGCCTTTTAATGGGGTGTTGCAAAGAGTCAAAAAAGAACTGGCAGTTTGTATCCCCTTGTACTAAGGGGATCCAAAACCGTAGGAACTGATAAGGAGGAGCAGTAAGTGTCACGTAACACTCACTCAGTCACCTAATCAGCCACGTACATAATTATCCATGGCTCTTGGCTCAGTATCCTGTTCCCCATGATGCCATTTGTCTGGCAAGGTACTTCAGGTGACCTGCACCCATGGAGCCTCCTGGTTCTGCACATGTGCATTGTGAGGCCATGCAGCCAGGTGTGATGATCTGGAACACGTACAGGTTGCACTTGTTGACCAAAATACCATTTTCTGGAATTCACACAAACATGCTGCAAGATGAAAGCTGAGACTGAAACATCTATCAAAAGCACACATCAGTTCTTCAAAGCAGTGCCTTGTTCTAGTTTGTTAAATATACTAAGCATGTTTTCCATTAAATTTAAGTTGTTTTCTTTTCTTTCTAAAGCTTTATCTGCTGGCCACTCTCCAAAGGCCTAGATAGAGCCGTTGATAGCAACACTGTCTGTGAGGGAAAAACTGTAGTAAAACCTCCTAGAGGGTTTCTCAAGTCTGCAGTTGAATGGTATCTTTTATTTAGCTTTTTTATATTAAGAAAGTTTGAAAGACAATTATTTGGCCTGTAAAAACCAAGAAGATACCAAACAAAATACATTTTATACTCTTGCCCAAGTTATGTAATACCAAGGGGAGCGGAAGGTTAAAATGTAGTTATCTTGAGGGATGACTTCAGATGGGTCTGCACAAAGGTATGGCCTCTGGAAGCAGCCTTCCAAATAGATAAGGAGGAGCACTCTAGCAGCCTTCTAAGTAGATAAGGAGGAGCACTGCTATTTTGGCCATGCTACCTGCAGGGTAATAGTTTGTAACAGAATTGTCCTGGAAGAAGGAATCATTTCTTGGTGGGATGAAAGGACAGAGGCTGGAAGGGAGAAGGAAGAGAATAGCCATTAAAGCATGGTTAACACATTTTGATACTGATTGCACCAATTTGGAGTACAATACAGAGGGGAGATCACAGCCATTTCTCCTGACATTGCATTGTATGTAAGAATTGATTGTTAACTAGGTGATTTTTGTTTTCTATTTGTCCTCTGCCTGCTGACAGTGGCAGAAGAATTATGTTAGAGAGCTATGTGTCAGAATGAACAGATTTATCTCCCAGGCAAAGAGGAATAGCTAAGGGCAGGCTACTGAAATGAGACTGCAGGAAAATTGTCAGAACAAGTAGCCGGGAAAAAAGATCCAGTGAAAATCTCAATCTCTTAAAGAGATAATGAGAAAAGACCCTCCCTCAGGCTGCCATATCACTTGGCAGTCTGGTGCCACATGTTGTGTGGCCTCTCATACAAGGACTACAGGTAGCACTGGACATTTACAGCACTTGATTCAGAGAACTAATGGGTGAAATAGGGAGAGACTGCCCAGCTGTCCTGGGTTTCCAAATTATTTCCCCTGTACAGCCCTTTATCAGAATGGAAGAACATACAGCAGTAGCTCATTATGTGTAAACATCACAGCAGCACTGCAGTCATTGCCACCGACTTCTTGTATCTTCAGTTTCAGCCCACTTAAAGAATGACTGTCCAAAAAAATAAGTACTTGTCTCCAATGGACAGATTTTTCAAGGAACCTCAAAAATGTATTTACACTCATTGTTACTGTTAGGTTGGGTAAGCCCCTATCAATGTCAGTTGAAAGTAAAAGTCTGGGGTAGTCTGGGGTTTTCCAGATTTCTTACACTTCTGATATATGTGAGAAGGTAAATTAAGCTGTGGAAATTTTGTGTGATGAAACTGAGCTGAAGGTATTTTGATATTTTCCATGTAGTGCCTATTCTGGGAACCACTTTATCATCTTGAAAAAAGAAACCTGTTCAATACAGTCTAAAGAAGTATTTTTGGTTTTGACTGAGTATAAACATAAGACAGCCACTGCTCCAGCAGCCCAGTCAACCATATGCTGTGTTTTATTGTCAATTCTTAGATAACGTGAAAATGAAGGATTCCAAACCTCTGAGCAAGATGTCTTGCCAGGGCCCTGCTGCCTCTTACATTAACTGTCCAAGCACAGGATAGAGTTTCTCTTTCTGATCAGAGTTGCAGACCTGTAACTCCCAAATGCTATCACTCAGCAGTGGGACCAGAGAGAGAATGAATGCTGGGATAGAAGCACTTGTGCTCCAATCTAGTACAATGGAAGAGACTCTAAGGAGATTACTCACACACCCTCTAAGCATCAAACTGCACCTTTATGTGACGACAAGGGGTTCACTGGGCTGATACCACCTCAAGAAGCAGTGCACCAATCCCTTCCCAGACTGAAGAGGCAAATCCTCATGTTTCAGGACTGCAGCATGAATTCTGTACACAAAGATTCTGTACCACAGGACTGAACCATCCTCTTCCTGGGAGAACACCTTGAAAATTAGCATGGAAGAAGTCTCCTTCCGTACTGGCAAGCGAGTCCTTAAAAACACAAGAGCACAATCAAGATTACTTTAAAGGCTTTTTTGTCTCTTGAATGCTCTACAAAGCCAGTACTGCAACAGATCATCTCTTGCCAGAAATACAGCCAAATCTTCAGAGCATCAGCCTGGATGGGGAAGGTAGTTTGCAAGAATGAAGTCACTTTCTACTTTAAAACCAGAACTGCTGGCTCTAACGGCAAGACTCGGCCCACAGCATCCCAGACATTCTGGGGTCTCATGCTGGGACCAGGATTCTGGCCCCACCCTCCCCAATACAGAGGACAGCGACCCTCCTACAAGCCTTGGTATGAACTTAAAAGATATTAATGCCTTCCTCCCTCACATTGTTCTCTGCACATCTGTCACCAGTTTGTGCTAGGAGTAGGACTATCACCACTTTAGTATTATGCCCCTTCTTGTCACTGTCCATTGATAGCATATCCAAACATATTAGTAAAGATTAGGAATTTGCCATGCATGCAACACTGCAAAATCCAGATCAGCAAGTTCAGTGTGCAGTCTCCCTGGTAATATGGCACAAGAAGGAAGCTGGTGTTTTGTACTGTGCCACAAAATAACCTGCCTGTCCCACATATGTTAGAAGCAGGAACTATGAGCTTTTAAACATGAGACATGTGGCAGCTTTTCCACAATGCAGATATGCAGCAGCTGATGTTCAATGTGCATTTAAAGGCTGGTCAGGCTTACTTCAGTGCTAGCTGGGGTGACTGATCAGCTGTTCCCTTTTGTGGAGGGAACACCCATGAAAATCGGAGCATTCTGGAATAAATCCCATTGCACAGTCTCGTGGAAAGGACAGGTGTTTGCACTCAAATGGCTGCATGTGTTACCAACACGACAAAAGAGCATGACAGAAGAAGACAACTGTCTACTTTCTGATAGTCTCTACGCTTAGTAACTTAGAAAATTTTAACCTGCATTCAGGAAATAACATCACTATGTTTTGCAAAAGACTATCCCTACACTGCAGTCAGACTCCCTGTTTTCAGGTAAAAACCAGAAAAAAAATAGCCCAGGTTTAAAAGCACTTAGGCATGAAGCAGATACACATTAGTCACCCATGGGGAAGTCTTTTTTTCCCCAATATTGCAGAGTTACCCAAGAGAGCTGCCTATATAGATCTTTCCAAAGAGAAACCTCTTCCATTCTCACTTCTCATGACTTGAAAGAGCAAGATTTTCAAACTTCTGCAAAAAGACCTACATGAATTGTCAGAACTGTCCAGAATCAGACAGCTTAGCCACTGTTAATATGTACCATTACGTGCATGCATCTCCAATTAGTTACCCCACAAAAAGCAAATGCTGCTTCAGGTCTGTGCTTGTACATCACAGAAAACCTAATTCAGAACCCAAGTCCAGGAGCCTGGGTATTGAAGAAAACAAAAACTCACTGTAATTCCATAAAATCCTCCATAATAGAAGCTTCTAACCTTGATCAGTTCTGCTGCAAACCAGGCAGTGTTTCTGCAACTCTGGTGAATGGTGTTAACCTGTCAGTCAATTGAGAAGCAGCAAAACTGAAGATCCACTTCTTTTCCACTGCACACATTCCATTTGTCCTTTTTCTTCCTGTTAGTGTTGCTGCTATTAACAACTTTATTCTGCTTGATGGTACACCATTTTGATGCCTGTGTCAGTGGCAAATCTGGCTTGTTTGAATATATTAAAGTCTCTCATGATTTTATGAAATGTGAAACTCCACTACAGAAAATGGTTTAACAATCTCAGTGAACTGCAGGACCTAACTGGAAGCCTGGAAGGAATCGTTAGTATTTACAAGGGCATGAGTCATTCCATATTTGAGATGTCACTGACTGCAGCTGCATACTTCTACATACTCCCATTCCAGCATCTCACTCCTTTTAAATATTGCATCAAGACATATGCTGTGCAGTGCTGCAAGCTGCTTATGAAGAGCCTGCAACATCATATATCTTCTGAATCCGTTCAGAATCCCTACAGCTGTTTTTCACAAAGTTATTAGATAATGTAGAAAGTTTAGTCACTCTGAAGCCATTTCTTTCTCATCAGTGGTCATTCTAGATTTCAACTTTGAACACCTCATTCATTTGCACTTGTTTTCTTCTGCTTTTCTTCTTGCTGATCTTCTTCTCAAGGATCTTTAGAATCCTGGTTCGCACCAAAATCAATGGGACTTGACTATCAACTGCTTAATGATCATATTTTAAGAAGCATTAGGACATCTCCACATGCAGGTGGGGGGGATTCTCAAGACAGCCTATTTACATTGACACCTTCCTAAATACATTACGTATCTGGAGTACAGTTATTTTTTTTTAAGTGACACGGGAACATATATCATCTACATGGCAGAAAATTTCATCTAAATGCTCAGCTCAAGCCCTGGTTTTCAAAATGCTGTCCTGTATTTTATCTAAGAACTGTCTTAGGTTGGTACTTACTCTTTATAACACTGCATTTTACTCCATGCTTCCTATATGGACTGGCATTAACTACTCCAGTCCCTTATTTAAAATGAGAATGGATTCTTCAATGCTTGGTTCTCTCCTAGGGGTCCATGCAAAGACAGTATCAAAGAGAAGATGTTTCCAGATCAACATGCTAGAGGCTGAGTTCTCCCAGTCAGTGTGTCAAGATGTGCTCTAGATTCTGTTTGGTTCATTCTCCACCATGTGAGACTGGGAAGTGATGTGGGAAGGACTGTGTGGGTACAGGCAAAGACAGAGGGGAAAGACAGGGGAACTTTCAAGACTGAAGAGTATGCAGGCTGTGTTCTCTTACATGAGGGAAGTGATACTTCTACATCCTTCCCCAGTCCTTGAAAGGGCTCTGTTGAGACCCCATTCACTTCTAGCTTTTTTCTTCCAGTGGCCCAAGCCTGTCGCTGCTTCCTCACCTTTTGTCTCTGGTAGGCCTGAACCCTGGGCCACTTGGATGTGTGCTAGCCCCCACCTGACCTTCATCTGGTGGATTGCAATTAAAGAATGTTAAGAAAATGCTGAAAGCTTTAATAGGTTATATTAAGATTGTGTTGCTCTAATTGTTTAAGAGTAAATAAGAGTGTGGTATATGGAAGAGTTATGCTGTGTCATAATAAGCTGAAATTAATCTCCGTACCACTTCTGTCCAGATACTTAATTTCCCCTGAAGGGAATAGCTAAAATAGTCACAGAAAATCAGGAGTCTCTGATGCTCCCTTCATATCAGGCAAGCACAAAAATTCAGTCCCCAGAAAAGTGTCTTAAAACACTGAAACTTGAAACCTGCAAGCTAACACAATGGTATTGGCATTTATTCCTCTGAATATTACATGAGAGGAGTGAGGACACTAAGAATTCACTAGTTCCCTATGGAGTTCAATCCAAGATCCTTTTCCTCCTGAGGCAAGACAACATGCCTGACTACAGCCCTGCAAATCATCCAAATGTCAGCTTTGTTCTTTAACAATCATCATTTAAGAAACTGACCCAGTTCAAGTGAAGTTAAGTATATGAGTGTCCTCCAGAGGATGCCTGAAAGAATTGTAAAATTGGGGTTTTGTCACAATTTTAACCATTGGCTGAAATTGGTTGTTAATTCTGCCTTCTTTTTTTTTATTTACTTTTTAAAGTGCTAATCAAAACCATTACAGAAGTCTTTTAGCAGGCTTTGAAGTGAATTCTTTAACTGTGATCACAAGTACTACCACATTTCCTTTGAACTTTGACTTTTTAGGCTATCCTTATCTGTATATTGCTTTTATTACAGGAAGTGCGCCCACAGTCATACTAAGAAAAAGAAGGCAGGAGAGAACAGGTCTCCTATAAACACTTTCGTATATTTTTTTTTCCATTTCAGCTGTTTTATGACAGCTCTTAGCACAGCTCTTAGTAAAAACAACACGAATTAACCACCTTAGTGAAGCTCCGTTTACCATGATCAGTACTCCAAGGTCATTATTACCAAAGATGTCACAAGTTACAAGTGAGGTATTCCACAGTGGTTACCATGCCTTGCTATAGCCAAAGTAACACAGCGATAAGGTCTCAATCCACAAAGAAGTAGATTTCACAGCATCTGTTTCCTCACATCTTTTTGAGACTTACTTCTGCTTTCTGATGGGAATACTGACCACATCGTCTTCCTCTTCCTCTATGCTGGCTGGAAGGAAGGCTCCCTTCTGGATCAAAAATTTAGCTACACCATTGACTGCAGCCTTGTGCTGCTGCTTTCCTGCTTCTTTTGAATCACGCACCTGGAAAAGATGTTTATTATACACAGAGAGTAAATCGTGTGGAATGGACAGGGAACAAATAGGAATCCAAGGGATTACCTTGTATGGGTCGGAATCCATTTTACATCAGTTCACATTTGGATACAAGAGCTGAACTGGTAGCACTCAGTTTAGAGCCTGTGATGAGCAGGACCAAACATGGAGGAATTGTGACATCCTGTGGCAAAAATGGGAAATGGCACACTAACGGTTAGCAACTTTCAATAGTTTACTCTTAGAATTTCTGGATATCAAAGCCTCAACAGTGCTTTTAAGGCTAGAACTTTGTTGCCTGTAACTTAGAATTTTTTTAATAACTAGAAAAATATCGCCATGAAGTATCACAAGCATCCAGCACCATGACAGTGCTGTCATTTGACCCCTGCTGAGAGCAGAAGATGACCATCTATAGAATGAAGCTTAAAGCCAGATGGATGACATCTTGCCAGGGGTTTCACAGATCGTCACGGATTGCAGGAGAAAAGTCACATTCAAGAAACACAGTTCCCTCCCAGGCTTTGGAGGACAGAAGGAAAACAGACTAGAGACTCATCATCTGTTTAGTTCAATTTCTTTGCTTTATCCTCCCTAATCTTGCCTTTCCACACCCTTCCTCACGTTTTCAGCTCCTCAGCTAGGTCTCCCATTTTCTTGTGCAAACCTCTTCAGTTCTGCTGTACTGGCTGCTCACTGTCTCTCACTCTTCCCCGTGCCACACTGGTTCTCTACCACTCCACTCTCCTACTATTTTTTCTTTGCTCAGCCAGCCAAGTTTCTCCTCTAAAATCATGCATTCTTGTCCAATCCATCTTGTCTTTGTTCAAGACTACTCTGTTCTCAAATAGTGCCTAATCCTACCCTGCTAAATTTTCTACTTCCCCGTCTGATTTTACAGTTCAAACACATCAGCAAGTCATCACAGCATAACAAGTCCATCAACAGAATAGCAGTAATTCATCTTGCAGCAAATTACACCATCTTATCTCAAGGTTAATGTGAGGTAAAATTTATTTGGCTCAGCCTTTGTCACAGGCAGCTAACCTAGTGCACTTTTCTGCCGTTTTGCAACATGCAAAGTTAATCCACTCCAACATTGTGCAGTAACTCACAAGGGTGTGGACAGTTTATTCATACATCTGAGCACCTGGTGTGCCCTACAGCCAAGTGGCTATAAAAAATATTCAGATAGACAGCACCCCACCTCAGCAATACAGTCTTGTTCTGGAAAAGTTATTAATGAAAAAAAAAGAAACACCAAAAACCTAAACCCAACCCTTTGGCCCACAGGTCTAAGGAGAAAGCATATCAGTCAAGTTCTTTTGTAGGAAATAAGAATATTTTTTGACTGCTTACAGTTTGGTTGACTGCAGCTCACTTTCACCAGAGCAACAGGATATGTCCTTGACATACACAGATCAACCTACCAGATAAGCTTTGAGTTCTTCTTTCCAAAGCACCAATCATAGACAGGATTGCCAAAGTTTAATTCCTGGGATCAAATATTTTGTCAGAGCCTTGTGTATTTTGGGATCTTTTTCTTTGGAAATGTCTGCTTTATATTAAAAATGAATACATTTATAAATAAACAAGATCCATTCAGACCAAACCTCACCACTTTGCCATCACAGTGCATTCCACAGCACACACCAGTGTGCCATCAGCTCTGGCCAGGTCTCACACAGCTTCAGGTCCACAGGAATATGGAGATTTCAGGCAAAGAGCACTTGATATAGTAATAATCAACACAACTTTTAACACTTGTAAGGCTGTCCGCTGTTCACAGCTGTAGTTCACAGAGATTTCTTAGAAATATAGTTAAAAATTAGCCAATATTTTACACACACACACTCTAATCTAATCTAAGCAAGTTCCATGAACCTGAACCTTGAGCTTTTTCACTCAGCCACATATACCTGTCACCTCCCATGAGTGAGTATCAATCTTCAGGCAGCTATGCAGTGACCTAGAAACTTTAATATTTTTATTTTCTGACAAGTTAGTTTTCAGCCACATCAGTCTCCTGACTTGGTTCCCTACATAGTCTTTCAGGTGCCAAGAGTTGACAGATCAGAGGTAGTAGGGCCAGGCAGCTCATGGTGAACAAAGAAAAAGGTGGTAACATCTCACATTTAGTCCAAATTAATGCGGTTAAAGTTAATGGTGGGACTGTACCTTTTTGGTTGTACATGACTCCAGAGAGTACTTATCTGTTAGGCGATGCCCTGGCATTTTGTAGTACTCTCAAGAACCCATTTAGTTATTCCATTGTTCCTTTTCAACTTGGTTTCCATCTGGATCCATTCCACAATACAAAAAAAGAAGTCCAGGTCACCTGTATTCAGTCATCTCTGAAAACCTTAAAGTGGAAAAATATGAGAGGGTGAAGCCAACAAAGAATAATTTTTTGGCCAAAGTACAGTTTACACACCTCATCACCCCAAGGCAGATGTTCAGCATGGAAAAATTTCAGCATGGAAATCATGGAGTTTTAGCAAAATGAGACAGAAGAAAGGAAAACTGAACTTGATCATGAGAAATGCTAGGGAACTCTATTAAAAAGTGGCTTTTGTTGCCACGTCAATAATTGTAATAAGGTATCACATTGTAAAGCTCTTTAGTAAAATGAGGGTCTTTACAGCCTGCTGGGTATCTTTAGGGCATGGATCAAACCACTGTGGGAAATCACATCCTACAGACGTAGATGATGTCTGTTAGAAACAAAACTGTGACAGCATTTCTTAGTTTAGATGCATCTTCAATTGACCCACTAACCCATAAAAGCTGTTGCTTCAGGCAAGGGATGGGCTTTTAAGAAAGTAAACCAGCATTCAAAGTTGAATTGTCTTCAAGTGAATTCACAGAGCCAAGGAATTTGGAACTACAGTCCTAAAGTTGCTTTCCTGTAATGAGATACTGAGGGGCCAGTATTTTATGTCAGACTTGACAAGCTGTGAATAACCCTTTGATATACAGTTTTATACACAAAATAACTAACATAAGGGACTTGCTTCAAGATTATAGACAGAGGAGAGGGCCCATTTGCAATTTCTCTGCTTTTTGTGTCTTATTCCAAGGCAGCATTGCCTGCAAATGTTCACAAAAGCACTAGCCCTTTCTGTTTTTAACATTTAGTATGAAGAAGCTTCCAACTTTGTTTCATAGAAGCGGATGGCCTCCTCCTTGTGAAAACAGCAATGTTTTGCAAAGGATGTTGTTTATTTGTAATGCTTTGTAGAGGCCTCTTGAGATGCTCTACAGATGAAAAAAACCTCTGCAATCCCTCTGGGATGTAAGTACCAAGTCTATTTTCACAAAATCAGAGAAGCAATTAGGTTGGAAAAGCCCTCTGAGATCACTGAATCCAACCTATGACCGAACACCACCATGTCAACTAGACCATGGCACTGAGTGCCACATCCAGTCTTTCCTTAAACACCTCCATCAGTGGTGACACCACCACCTCCTCGGTAGTTCGTACCAATGTCCAATTCCTCCTAAGGTCCAATCTAAACCTCCACATCTTAAGACTGTGTCCTCTTGTCTTGTCAGTTTGCCTGGGAGAAGAGGCCAACATCCACCTGGCTACACCTTCCTTTCAGGGAGTTCTAGAGAGAGATAAGGTCACCGAGCCTCCTTTTCCCCAGGCTAAACAACCCCGGCTGCCTCAGCCACTCCTCGTAGGACTTGTGCTCCACACCCTTCATCAGCTCCGTTGCCCTTCTCTAGACTCCCTTTCACCTCTTTATGGCTGCACAAGTCACAAGTGACAAGCAAAGCCAAAAATAAGAATATCCAGGCTTGAATCCTGTCCCTAACTGTAACTGTTAAACCAGATTTTCTAAGCACTGAGCGGGGGTCCAGGGGAGCATCACATGAAACAACTCCAGCAGCAGCTGCTGAAAAGCAGAAATACACATGTCCTTTCTTTCCCGGCCTCGTACGTGCCACGTCCTCTTCAAACCCCAGCCAAATCCCCGCGCCAGCGCCGCTCTCCCGCAGGCGGCACAAGATGGAGGCGGCAGGGCGAAGCCTTAGGGCTCTGCGGAAGGCGGGCGCGGAGAGCTGTAAGGAGCAGAACACGAGCAGCAGCACGCCGCGACAGCAGGGGAAAACCCCGAGGGGCCCGGCTGTCCGCGGGAAGAGCCACGATCAGCCGCCCACAGCCCCGGGCAGGGCAGGGTCCGGCCCGCAGCAACGCCCGGCCGCAGGGGCGGGACGTGCCCGGCCCCGCCCGCCCGCCGTGGCCATGGGAACGGTAGCCGTGCCAGGCCTGCTCGGCGGGGACGGCCTCACGGCCGGACCTTCGGCTGCTCCTTCGGTACCGGGCCCGGGCGGGACAGCAGCGTCCTGCCCGCGGCCCCGGCCCGCTGCAGCCCCGGGCGGCGACGCCGATACGACCAAGCCCAAGCCCTCGGGCGGGCGCGGGGCGTGAGGCCTCCGCTGCCCTAGGGTCTCCCCTGCCCCAGAGACCTCCTGTGCCAGGGCCCCGGGGCTGTCGCCGAGCTCGGCACGAGGTGGGTGCCCCCCCGAGCAGCGGGCAAGCGATAGGGCTGGCGGCTCCATCGAGGCTGGGACCATGAAACATTTGCTGGAGCAACGCCAGCTCTGCGCCCCAGAGGGAAGCATCATGTACAGTATGGGATTTCCACTGACTACCATTGCACCATACCTTCCTTTCAATGTTTCATGTCATGACATTTTCTATTCAAGTTGACGGTGCTCCAAAGAAAGTGGATTATTCGACTGTATTTTTACATGCGTCTTCCATAGAACAGTAGGATTTCAGCTCTGAGGCTCATTTGTGTGATGGTGAAATTTCTTTAATACAGAGCCATATTTTAGTTCTTTCTTACTAGTTTGTTTTATACTCTCTTATGGACATGCTTTTAAAGAGGGAAGTAGAGCCTGATGATTTGTGATGAATCCTCAAATATGTAACTAGTTCCATTTGTTCACTTGTCTTTCAGACCCACTGTGAAGTGAGAAGGACCCTCCAAAGTCAAATATCCACGCTCAGCTTGTTGGTGATAAGGTGGTAGGTGTTGGCCAAAGACAGCCTGACGTGTTCCCCTTGTCTTTTTCTGCATACACATGGGTAGAAACTGTCTCAGTCCTAAGCTGCTCCCTTAAAACAGCAAAATACAAAGCAGAGAAAGAAGTTTTATCTAAAACAAGACAACACAGGGAGTAGCCATGATTGCTGGCCTATGGTGACTCTCTAACAGCAGCCTAGAAATACCCAGCTTCATGTTCTGAGTAATTTCCTAAACTGCGTGTCAGTATTTTTAATAGGCTATGTCCAAATGCTGTTAACTATAGCTTGTATATGTTACTTAGATCTAATAAAATAACTGGGGAGCTGCTGGGCTGTTGTTCAAGCAGAGCTGTCATTTCATACAGTTCCTTACTTACCTTGGGCTATACTTAGACTACAGATCAATGTAACATATTAGACTAAAATGAAATATCTAGCAACATCTAAAGCAACCAATAAAGACAGCAAATCTATGCTGATTCTAGCAGAGTTTAACTTCCTAGCTAAGCCCTTAGCTAGTTAGCCCATGCTTAGCTTCCTTATGCATTTTCTCCCTTGCTGTCAGTATTCTTCTTAGCTAGTTTAAAACCAGCTAGGGCACGTCTGTGGGGGTTGCAGTCACACCTTCAGACTTCACTTCAGTGAGTGATAGCTGCACAGGATGCATACAGGTAGAATGCCAGAGGAAAACAGACTCAATACAACTGCACAATGAATTGGATTTTAAACAAAGTCCTGCTGAAACTATGCCTGTGACTGAGGCTGCAATGCAGATATTGTGAACTCAAACTTCATTGCTGTACAGCAAGGAGAAAAGCCCTGAGCAGCTTTCCAACAATGGAGTCAAGGAGCTTTTTTTTTTTTAAGAATGTTGCTGGATATCTCTTCCTCCATTATCTCAGGATATTTCCTTTATCTACATGAAAACAAAAAAGTATTTGTCTGCCTCACCGTAGAGAGACATGCACACAGAGCTGGGAACATTGCCTGTCATCAGTGAGACCCTTGTAACAGTATGGCTGTGGTAACAGTTCAGGCCAGACAAAGTAATCAGGCATCCTGTCACTAAAGTTGTCATGTCACAGGTGTAATGGTGCAGGTGGGTGTGGTGGCAGACTCTGACTTGCATAAAACGTGTTTTAAAATCAATCAGCAAGTACATAATATGCAATTCAAAACCCTACATCCTTGAATTCTTAATCTATAGCTTCACAAATTGGGATGGACAGAAGTTGTGATACTGTTAGTTCATAGGGTATTCCAAACTCTTAAAAGCTGAACTCCTTTTGAAGAGAGATGGAACAAAAATGCAATTTCATGCACAGGAAGCAGCTACTTGTAGTAAGGTGCCTAGATCTTCATCAGCTGACACTGTCTTACACTCTGGTGAGTACTTGAAATGTCAACTGTATGCATTTGAGTTAGCACCTGTTGAAATCAAAGGGGCAATTCACAATTCAATTCTGATTTCAATCTTTACAGAAGCTCAAGCCAATAGAGCTACATCACTTATACTTCAGTCATGATTGCAGAAATGTATTGGCAACCACAGATTTAGCAATTTAAGGCATATCTACCCAGGGAAATTAGTCCTTAAAAGGAAGGGTGTAGATGTTTAATGTGATCAATTTTGTATGCTAGCTCCCTTTGAGTTATTTTTAACAAATGCTAAAAGTGTTCCAGTATAAAATAATGTAACTTTACCCTGCAAGTGGAATATGTTACTTAATTTCTAGAGCACTAGAAATAGGAGGGAGTTACATGGGGTAATGTGCTAGAAGTTCACATTGCTGCACATTCACAGTTACTGCACACTGACTTCTTTATGTAACAAACCGTTAGACCTTTGGGTTTTAAGTATAAGTTTAGCACTGGAAAACAGCCAGAAGACAAATCTGTGCATCTGCTGCTAGTCTGGTATGCTCCACATCTTGAGAAGAACCATCTAACTAGCTGACATCATTAGCATACGTATGCTGCCTCCTTTCCCCATCCCAAATGTGCAGTTCTGTAAATCACAGCAGGCTGGAATTCTGATCTCTTTCATTCTGTTTGAAGTGGCTTAATTACAGCCTCTCTTCTTTGTGTCCACACAAATGCTAGGTGAAGGCAGGCACCGATATTTTGAAGCATGGCTACTGGACTGATTCATTTCCCAGCCTGCAGTTTGTGCTTCAAGGACGAAGATCCAGTGCCTGCATATATTGGTCGAAGATGGAGGGCTCAGCAGCGCCTGGAGGCTCTTCAGCAGCTTGCTGTGTAAGTGTTCTATGGTTGGATAATTTAAAACCAACATACAAACAAAACCAACAAAAACCCATGCACGCTGAAGTGGAGATGACTGCAATTTGCTCCTACTTATATTTCCCTTGAAATTAAGAGATTGCAGCTGTTGTGGAGTATGGTTACCCATCTGTTTCTTACAGGGTAGATGTTGCACATTCCTTCATCCCTGTGCTATCTGCTTTGCAGCGGTTGCCATGAAAAAGAAGAGAGTTATTTCAATCTGTTACAGATCAGATGAGTTATGAAGACTTCAGTGACTCATGTGTGTTACTTCAGTGGGAGCTCTTTCATTTTAGTCCCGTGCAATTGCAGCTGGTTAGGTTACTTTTGCCGCTCTTTCCAGGCTCCTTGGGGCCTGAACTGGGGCACCACATTTTTAGTGCAGGGGTTTCTTAGTTGGGCTTTGGCACCACGATTTGAGTTCTGATTCAGCAAACATTAAAAAAAAAGTTTATGTGTTTTGCCACACCACGCATTTTTTTAAGTCCTCTTGTAGCTGTACTCAAGACTGCAGCCATCAGCCTAGGTTTTTGTTTTCCAAGTTTCTTTCTGCTTTAAGAAACTAACTTTAGACCATGGGCTTTTCAGATGATGCTTGCTCTGGGGTTGCTGGTAACTGAGTTCTACCACATGCCAGATAATAATCAAAGATGCTCAAGAGTGATATGGTGGATTTCACACCTGGTTTTGTTCAGTTTCAAAGGCATATTCTTCTCATTTCCATAATAAAAAAGAAAAAAAAAAAGAAATTTGGAGTATTTTTTTCTTAATACTATTTTCAGTGTTTCAAACTGTCCCCAGCACATGAAAACTTCAGTGGCTTCTTATATTTTGCCTGCTATTCTGTAACAACTTGACACCTGCGCTGGTTTAAAATTGGTTTACATTTCAACAACGTGTATTTGCAAAATGTCTTGCATTTAACCAAAAACAAGAAATACATCCCCTCTGTTTCAACCTGCACTGATTGACAGTGCTGCTGATACAGAAGACAGAATATTTCCCAGCTGTCTTCTCAGTAGTTGCATTGCCTCTGCAAGGTTACTGGGAATAAATGCTCATTTATTTCAGCAAAGTCAGCAAATACAAGTCAAGGACATGCAAGAGGCAGGATCTGTGGAATAAAAAGGGCTATTTCCCTGGGTTCCCATTGTGCCTATAACTATACTGTAATAGGATGAACGGTTTATGCTAATAAAGTTAGATCATAAGAATAAGTGCCCACCTGTGCTGGGTGAAACACAAATCCATCTGGATGGAGCAACAGTCTGATATGTAAAGAGTCAGCTAGTGGCACTAGCCATCAGCTCAATTAACTCATTTGAATTACAAACACAACTTCACAATAATAGGATGATTAGTGCTGAGCAAGTATATCAGATTACGACATTGCATCTCAAAATACTCCCTTCTCGTTTCTTGTGTGATGTGGCTGAAAGCCTTGGGAAGAGATGACTTTAAACTTACCTTGGCAGTAAATTGTGTGTCACGGGAGGTTAATGAAGCATCTCGCTCTAAGCATTCCTGTAGCAGGTAGCCATACTGTGCCTCCCCAAATTCCACAGCACAGTTTGCAGGAATTAGATGAGGGCTTGGAAGACAACTGATCTCAGCATGTAATCCCCTTGTTTGATCCCAGTTGTCAAGCAATGTTACGTATTGTTAATTGTATCTCTGTAAATATACCTTTGTAATTAAAATTAGGCATCAGCAACCAACCCCAGAACCCACAAGCCCATACATCTGAAGTCAAAATTCTTACACATTGCCAAAAATGGTCTTATAGAAAACCTGGCCTTCAGGACTTGCCATAAATATAGCTCAAAGAATTAAAATCTTCATAGAATCACAGAATGGCCTGGGATGGAAGGGACCTTAAAGAGCATGTAGTTCCAATCCCCTTGCCATGGGCAGGGACACCTTTCACTCAGAGCTGCATCTAACCTGGTCTCAAACACTTCCAGGGATGGGGCATCCACAGCTTCTCAGGAAAGAACTATTTTTTTGTCTTTAACAACTGTGCAGGTTGTGAAGAGTAAGACTGGAGTATAAAACAGTTGTGAAATCAAGTAGCAATCCTGATGAATAACTTTCAAATTACTCAGTTCTACCCATTATCTCACTGACTGCCTTAATGAGGTTTTCCACATGATCTACCAAAGCCTCAAAGAAAACTCTTCAGGATGTTACAGTGAAAAATTTAAACAGTCTGCCTACTTTAAATTCAAAGTGAGGAAAAAAATGAAGAGTGTTCTTGCAAAAATATGGTTGTTCCAGCATAGATTTTGAAACATTCCCACAATTGTCCTAATTTTTCTCCTTTACTGAAGAATTCAAGTTGAAATTGCTGATTCTAAATTTTTTAACATTTGCTCAAAATCTCTTTACCTACTTTTCGAAGGTAGAAAGTAGAAGTCTTCTCCTTTGCTCATTCTGCTCCTTTACACCTATTTTCTGTAATGGAAAGTATTTCACTCTCAAGAAAATAAGCTTGCTCCCCCCACTTCCAATAAAAGTAGTTTCCTTTACAAAGTCAAGCATATACAAGTGGTCAATCCTTTTCATAACAAGCTCATAAGAAAGTTTTAATAAAAATAGCAAAGACCATTTCGTGACCACACATAGTGGGAAATATGCATAAAGTGTCAAACTGTTTTGCTACATAGATAAATATGAAAAAAACAAAATATAATTGCTTGTATAAGTGTGAGGATTGGGGGGAATATAGAGTGTGCAGGTTGGATTGTTCAACCAGAGTGGAGAGAGAGAGAGAAAAAAAAAGGGCTTAAGGAAAAAAGATCAGAACTGCTCTGAATGTAGTTCTTACATGATATCCTGTATTTTTGCTTTCAGAGGTCAGCCTTCTCTTCAGATACCTCAGATTGTGTATGAAGATCCTGAAGTTGATGGAAGGAATCGCTACAAATATTTTGCACAGTAAGGAATGAACTGATTTGAAATGGGGTTCAGCTTGTTTCTGTGCAGTTTAAAGAGCACCTGAGTAAAGGCCAGAGCATTATTTTTTCTGTATTTTCTGTCAGTTCTTTGATCACTAATATGGAAAATTTTAATAGTTACAAGGTCTTAAACCACAGGGTCTTTTTAAATTCGGAGTATGAAATAATTTTCAGAAGGTCTTTTTAAATTCACATTATGACTTACCATATAAGCAAATATACCAGAAATTCCGTACTTAATAAGAAAGCTTTGGGCTGTAGGTCATCCTGTGCAAAGGAAGAAGATATTTACAAGGCCATTGTGATTCTCCAGACCCCTAGAAAGGTGTTTTCTTAAGGAGGAACCTTTTAACTCCCAGTTTCTGCCAGGAGCAGAAAGGGAGCAAAGGGAAGCCTTGATTAACTTTTCATCAATATGCCCTACTGCAAGACTGCTCTGCTCCTTCCAGAAAGACACTGCAGATCAGCAATGGTCTCAAGATCTGAACCAACAGCTATCATATAAACATTCTTGACTTAGTCATGTACACTTTGAATTGCATTCACTATTTTACTCAGCAGCTGTTGGCCACTATGTCCACTTTAAATATAAATATTTGTCAAGTTTAATAAATTGAAGTCTATTATGGCTCCTTTATTGACAGTTTTAAAAGAACAAAGATGATGTTATCTTCTGCAATATGAAATTAACCTTCAAAGTCTCCGAAAGGCTAAGGGAAATCAATAGAGAACTGCAATATGCAAACTATAAGAATGCCTAGGAGGGAATTATTAATATGTAGTTGAGCCCATATCACTTCCAAGTTATTAAAAAAACCCACAACTCTTTCAAAAACTCGAAGTGGAGAAATTAAACTAATTAGTTAAACATACTCAAAATATTGGGAGCACACTTAGAACTTATAATTGTCTTGTTTTGCAATTCCACTTTCTGCTTTGACTTAAGAGTAACACTCAGTCCTACTGGTGAAACTTCCTCTTACTCCTTAGCTATGAAAGAGTTCTTAGTATTTAGGACAATTCTTAAACATGCAACTACAGAACCAGAGTTGTGGAAAATCAGTATAACTCCACTGAATTTAGTGCACTGCAGTTTTTCTAAACCATCATGATTTTTTAGGCTCATCCTTGTTGTCTTACTTTCATTCTCTCTTTTCAGACCTCTCAGCTCTTCTAGTAAGCTGCCTCCAAAAGATGTTCCAGAAGATGTTGCTTATACACAGACAGAGTAAGTAGTGACTTGTGGAAAATTGCTGTTGTAGTGGCTAACATCTCACAAGAAAAAGATCAGGAAACTATTTAGCTGGTGACCAGTATTTTTTATCATGAACCAACAGGAAAAGCTTGCTAAGAGGTAAAGTACAGTCTTCATCATTGAGAATTCTGGAGGAAACAGGTGATTGACTGTTTCAGAATTTGCTTGCAGCATATAAGGAATGCTTTGTGAATAAAGGACATGTTTCTAGTGTATTAAGCCTGTGAGGTCTGATAAAGAAAGCTAAGTGTATCTGAATTCTAGAAGAGATACTGTTGCAGAGAAGATTCTCTAGTAGAGCAATATTGTTGGAAAATCTGATATTTTATTACAATCTCTGTGATAGATGCAATGCTGCTCAGAGATGTAGAGCATCCATGATGTAGTCTAATGTGGTTTTCAGTGAGTATCAAATTTGAGGTCATATCATAACATTCAGTTCCTACTAGAGTCAGTGGAAGTTGCACTTATTTATATCAGAGTTAAATTTTTATTCTGGAATTGTTGCAAAGAGAAACACGTAAACTAAATTGTAGCAGTCCTGCTTCATGTTACTTCAACCATTTTGTGTCCATTAAAGGCAATGGTTTAGGATGGAAATGTAGGGAAGATTTGAATGTAATAATCATGAGAGCTGAAACTGAAGATTTCTGGATTATTTTTACCTAAGGAGGGTGTTTCAGACTCAGTGTAGCCTCAGTCTGCTTTTACTAAAGATAATGGAGTTAACATCAATGGGAGTAATGTTAAGATAAACCAAAACACATTTAAGACTCCCACCTTTGACTGACATGTTTCTGGTTTGTTTGCTTGGAGGTTTTGTTAATGAATGTGACCAATCTTCTATCTTGCACCTCTTTTTAGGACAGAGCCACATGTCCAGGCAGCTGCAGGAGACAGCCAGATCTGTGGCCTCATGTTCCAAACTCTGGGGACACAGACAGATTACAGGGATGGTGAAGCACAGACAGATCCCTATTCCCCTGAATACATAGTTCGCAGTGGCTCAGTCCCTGAAATTCTGACACTTGCTACACTCACTTGGGGTGAGTTGTGAAATTGAGATAAATTATAATGATCATGTCACCTCTTTAGCAGGAGGTTCTTTTCTTTTTAATGTCAGGTTTCAAGTCTATTGCCAGCTTTGGCGGTCCATTTTTGTGAGCATTTGGGGCAATTATTTTGTTTGTTTCTAAAATAAGTATGATATTTCCTTACTTAATGATGCTGTTCTGTGGCATTTCATGAAGAGTTTTGAAGATCATTCAATATAAAAAGGACACATTTTACAAATGTAAACTCGGAGCAGTTTTTCCATTTACCCATTGTTCTTCAGCTGCTCTGAGTTGAACATTGTTTAAAAAAAACCAGTATGAAGACTGCTGCCCCAGGATATACCTGTGATCCTCACCTCCCAGTGTCTCACCTGTAATGATGATGGACACTGCACATACCAAAGAAAGTGCTCATTCTCAGAAAGTATCTTCTTAGAAAAGTTTTTCTCCCTTTGCAGTCTGTAGTAGAAGAATGAAGTGCCAGTGTTAATGTGCAGTGAATTGTAGCAACTGCAGGTCTTACCACACCTCATGCTGTAGAATCTCAGTGGCCTTAGAAGTATTTACTTATGACTTTTGACAGTTCTACTTGGATTTAACACATGGGCCTGTGCCTGTCCAGCCCTTTCCTACTTTTTGGTGGTGGCCATTTGTGGGATTTGCCATTCTCCTAAGGAGCTAATCCTTCTTGTCTCTGTAAGGTCGAGGGCTGCCAGCAGGACAAGCTGAGATGGAGATTATTGACCGCATCCGGGAAAAACATGCTTGGGAAGCAGCTCTGCCACCCATGGACAGTCCCTCAAATGTTGCAAAGAGGTTGAAGATGATGGAGGCTATGGAAAGGAAGGAGTGGGCCTATAGAGAAGAGGAAATAGATAAGTAGGAGTCCAATTATTTTTTTTTATTTCTTTTAATTATTGGCTGAATAGAGGAGGGGTAAGAATGTTTAGGGGATTGGCTGAAGGGTAAAACAAGCCTTCTATTTCTGTGAAAATACCCTGATTTTGGAAAGGGATGTTTTTCTTAAATTTAATCTACAGGTCTGCTACCACAATACATTTTACCAGTGCTTAACTCCCTTTTTAAAATGAAAGATTGAATATGAGATATGCAATATGAGCTATTTGTAAAGGTATGTAGGATTTGATGGTGACAGCATTGCACAGAACACTGCCAAGTACACTCAATACTACCTGACCTTTCCTTTCCTTGCAGGTTGCAGAAGGCTCAAATGGAAGTCTTTAAGAAGCTGCTGCAGAGGCGGGAGGAGGATCAGAATGAGCTGGATGCCATGCGCTTGCACAACCACTGGCAAAATCATCAGAAGGCTAAAGAAGAGAAAATAAGAAAGATTCAGCGAGACTGTGCATTGAGTAAGTCTGAAAGAGTGGAAGAGAGGGGTATGAGACAGTTTTCAGACAAGCCATTTCTATTTTCACAAGGTTATACCATCTATTCAAAACTAAATAGGTTTCATCCATAATATGAATATGCATGGCCAGTGTTTAGTCTGTCATGTTTTTATTTTATCTAGTAAAAGCTCTTATGAACTTAGAAAGATATGGCTTTTATAGAACTATTTGTATGAACCTTCTCACATTTGTATTTCCTTTTCAGTGATCAGGAAACTGATAGCTAAGAGGAAGAATTGTATGGGAAAGCTGGAGAGACGAGATATCATCAAAGAGTATAATGACTTTTCATCACAAATATATGCTCCTTTGTCTCGAATTGGTTTTTTCCCAGACAGCAATTCTGACTACTATGCAGTAAAAAACTTCTATCTTAACACCTTTGCAGGTAAGGCATTTTGGAAGACTTAGTGGTGGGAGATACTTAATTTAGATACTACCAAAATTCAAGTTTCCCTCCCCATCACTCTACTACTTAATCACTGTTTGTATTACAATCCTTGTATGTATTATAATCATTGTATGTATTATAATGTTTCTTTATATTATAACCTTAGGATTGTGTGAAGTGGAAAAATCTGTTCAGCATTCTGTCTCCCAGCTCAAGATTAAAGCTCCGAAACCTAAATGCACTATCACTAAGACTGGCTATATTAAAAGGTCAGGAAGACTAGACGCAGTCCTGGCACAAGTTCACCAGGTATGAAGCTGCATCCAGCAGCATGTCAGTTCCTCTTACATTTGAACTGCTCATAAATGCAATTGGGAAGATGTGTAAGCTTCTTCCCGATTTCCTGTGCTCAATTCTCATTCTGTAAAACAACTTCAAGGTCAGAATGGATCAAACATGCAGACTCTTGTAGGCTTGACCAGTATTGCTCCGATACTCAGCCTGTCAGTACTCTCACTCCTGCTTCTGCTCCAATCCTGTAGAAAAAAAGCACAAACAAATCTTTCTTTCTATAGATCAGATATTTTGATTGAAAAATATTATGTCCATTTGAAATTCTCACCCTTTTCTCATTCTTGTTGCTCTATTTTATAATACACTACTGGCTACACTGTCAAGCTTCCAGTACTTAAAGAAAGCAAATCTGGATTAATATTCTAAAAGTTTTGTACATTATTTTAAAAGTACATTTTAAGTACATATTGTAAAAATATCTGCAGAAAAGCATGATTAAAATGACCCCATTCATAAAATTAAATCACCATGGTGGATGCATATCACTGTTGTTCCCTAAGAACAGCTTCTGATTTGTAAACATGCTAATAGCATTTTGCATATCTTAATTTATCACAACTGTTCTTGCAGATGAGGTGTCCATATATGCAATTAACCACCAAGAAAGAAGTGCCTCATTTGCATCTGCAATCACAATATTTGTAAATTACATGTAGTTTTAAGTACACTTCTTATGATGCTGTTGAGGGTTACCTTCATGTAAAATCAGGAATATTCTTACCTGGCTGCTTTATCACTATGAAAATAGTGACTCTAATTTGTGATGCTTGGCAAGTTTCACTTATATTTATATATATATATATTATATGTATATATATATGTATATATGTATGTATGTATAGCTCTTTTGGTTAAGTGTAATTTAATAATATTTTTTAAATATTTCTAAATTTTTAAAGCAGACATTAACCTGCTATTGCTGAATTTTAAATTGAAATCTTGCTCTGAAAAATCAATCATATTATCTCAAATTTAAATTCTGCTGGATCTTGTAAAAGATGAAATATTGCACCTCATTATTATCCAGAAAGGAAATTTTCCAAGAAAATCTTGAGCGCTACAGGAATTGATCAAGAGCAAGCATAAAAATCCTAGTTTTAAAGACACAGAAGTAATGAAGGGGTTTGAGTTTGGGTGGGTTTGCATAAAATTCAAGAACGGATTGTGTAATCTGTATCATAACATGGTTCTCAATGTCAGCAGAATGTTATTCCAAACTTTGTGAACTGAATTCCAGTTACAGCAATTGTATTCTGTTTGTTTATAATCCTTCTCATGGTTTGAAAGACTGTGGTGAAGTGTCTAAACTGTAGCTACAGACAAGAAGTGTGAGTAGCCGAATGCTGGCTGCTCACACAATAATGTCTCTTCAAAGAAAAACCGGTGGACAAAGGAAGATGGAATGCAGAACAAATGCAGACAATTCTGCACATTGTCTTTCTTAAATCAGTGTAGATCACTTGGTCTGCATTGATTTATGGCAACTGAGAGGCTAACATAAGTAAATACTCATTTCCCCACCACAAAAAGGCAAAATGTATATTCTTTTAAAATCACAAAACATTTCCTTTGCAGGCAAAAAAGATAAAATAAATCTCTTATGAAAAATTTGACTGCTGATTTTAGATATACAGAAATAGACACCAGACTGGTTGGTCCAGACAAGCAGAAAGCACTGACACTGTGAAACACCCAGACTGCCTCAGCCACTGTTAGATTCAAACAAACTTTCTGTTTAGAGAATCAAGAAATGACTGCCCTAATTAGCTCTTGTGCTCTGTGGTGCTGTTCCTGGTCACTTCTCCCATCAGAGGCTTTTGCTTCTGAAGTTTGGTGGCTGTAGCATGTTCTAGCTTAGCAGAGCCTTGCTGACAGGTCCACCTCATATGCTACTTGAGCTGTCAAAAACAGAGCAGTAAAACTTGCAGAGTACTTGCATTAACAGAATTTAGGAGAATCTTCCCTGAGAGGAGCTCTCTGACCACTTGGAAGAAGCAGTCCCAATTGTGCCAACAAACCTCCCATCACACACAGCAGAGAAGAAGTCTAAAGCAGGTAATTAGGGATCATCTTACAAGGGCACGGTTTTGCTTTGCCTTATTTCTACGGCTGAGTAGCCAGACCAATTTTCTAATCTAAAGCTTTATTTTAGTGCTCTCCTAGCACACTTAATCTATGAATTCTCTCCCATAATCCTAGAAATAAAGTGAAACCCTAGCAAATTCAGAGAGTACATGGAGATCTAGCTCTACAATAAGTTTTTTTAATTTTCCCTGGATTATCTGGAAGCAAGTGACAAATATAGGAGGAATGCTAGATTTTGGCCTCAGAAGTAATTAATTTTAATAAAGGAAGCTTCCAAGGTTTCTCTGGCCAAACATGAGGAAAGATGGATGAGTTCTCCTCATTATGTTCCTTTTTGTTTGCCAGATTGAGAGTATTCCTAAACTTAAAGCTTTTTAGAAGGGATAAACAATAATCCAAGGAACTACAAAAAGGATGTGTGTCCTAAGAATGAGAGCTGCTTCTTTCAGACATGAAACTAAGCCAAAAAGAAGTGATTTTAGAAGCAGACTTTTTGAGGACCATCCTGAAACCTTTTCCAGAAGTATTATGTACTGCTCAGTAGTCTTTGAATAATTCTCTAAAATAAGAGAATATGGCAGATACAGGAGTGACCCAAAATTTACAGTAAAAACAACAATCTTTATCTTAAGCCAGATCAGTAAAAGGGCAAAGAAGGATAGTTCCTAGCCAGCACAGATAACAGTCGGGCTTTGAGGAATGTAAGTGAGCCATTGTGTGAAAAGACAAGGTATTAAGGACATAACATACCAGTACAGATAAGTACTGCAGGGAATAAATGCAACTAGGTAAGTGAATACACCAAGGAATGGAGGAGGTGGTTGAAGAGATCCCAGTGCAGAACATGCATGGCTTTAGGCAGACCCTCTATGCTCTGGTGACTCAAGAGGGGTCAAGTGTCAGGTGATTTCAAAGTGTTGGATCAAGATGAGGTCAGAACCAGAAACTTCTCACCTCAGCATTAAGTGCAGTTCTCACCATGTCTGTTTTCCTTTATCCAGTTGCTGGAAGGAGGTAGAGAAGTAGAGGGGCCAAGAATGTCTCTGGAGAAAATCTCTGCCAACTTCAAAGTGTAGGAAAGGCTGTTTAAGCAGTTATTTCTTCAAGAACAGATCTCCACACAGTGTTAGTTGGCTCATGCTCAGACAGGCTCTGAGAGCTTTTATGTCAGTCTTGATCAGCCCAGATGCAGCAGCCATGCTGCAGTGCTGAGCAGGTTGGCAGCCTGTCCTCAATTATCCTACCTGAAAGGAGGCTGTAGCTAGGTGGAGGTTGGCCTCTTCTCCCAGGCAACCAGTGACAGGACAAGAAAACTTAGTCTTAAACTGCACCAGGGGAGGTTTAGATTTGAATTAGGAGGAATTCCTTCACAGAAGAGGTGATTAGACAGAGGAAGTGTTGGAGTCACAGTCCCTGGAGGTGTTAAGGAAAGACTGGAGGTGAAAAGACAGACTCAGTGCCATGGTCTGGTTGCCATGGTGATGTTTGGTCACAGGTTGGACTCTGCGATCTCAGAGGTCTTTTCCAACCTCATTGATTCTGTGGTTCTATAATCCCACCTTCATCATTTGTGAGCAGAAGGGAAGAAAGAGAACCGTGACTGTGTACTTCGTGCTGTAAATGAAAATTAAATATACCTAGGACCTTGTGGAAAGGAGAAGATCGCTGAGAGGATAAAAAAGTAATCTAAAGAATGGATTGAATGATTTCTTTGAATGGAGTGTTGCATCTTGAGCCACTATCCTGTTAAGAGTTCTGCTTCTCTCAGAAGCTGGCTGAGAAGCCAGGGTGTATGATGAAAAGCATGACAGCCATTTGCTGTTCACTGCATTTGCCAGGAGAATGGAAAGAATGGAAAGGAGGTGAATTGTATTCTTTCATTGTCCAATCCAACCAGATCCTACCTTGACTCTGTACCTACTAAAGAAATGTAGTCTGTATCAGGAAAATTGGAGTATGATATGTAGGCAATAACATTTGGTGTATGTTGCTCAGAAATTTAGCACTTTTATCTTTTTAAATCAAGTATTTTTGTAGTGATTCTTTGGCCATGGTGTCCCTATTTCCAAAAATCAGAACTTAATAAGTTAGGCAGAACCAGTTAAGGCAAAACCCCTATGTTTCCTTTTTCTTTTCTTACATTAAACTCTTAAAATGATTTAAAGCATCAGATTAGAGAGAGCAAATGGTAAGCATTGTTTTTACTTAGTAAAGATAGCCAAGCAGGCACTAGATAGTGCTGACATGAAAACATAAAACCACTTCTAGGAACTGCAATCAATCTACATTATTCTATATTAATAGCTCCCTCTTGTCCAAATTGCTTATAGATTTGTCTGTCTTTTAAAGTTGTTAGTCGGGTTATATTTTGTTAATCTGGTTAGCAGGAAACATTTTTGGAGGCCACAGTTTTATTGGAAAAATTCTTATGAATGTGAGATTGTACTAATAAACATAGTAGCCATTGTTTTCAAAAGAGTCCCAACTTTAGCAGCTTTTTCTTTCTGCTTCCCTTGCCCTGCCATGCAAATCTCCTTATAAATCATAGCCAACACTATTATAATCTTCATGCTAGAGAGCTCTAAGGTTTTCACATACAAAACACAGTTCAGAAAATCTCAACATTTTTGAGCTATAACCATTTCACATGGCTGAAAAGCAGTTTATAGGCTCTGATTCTTGCATTATTAACATGCACCATTTAAGAAGCTTTCAGTAATAAAGTATTTTATCCCCTCCACCTAGAAACCTCTCTCCCTTTCTGGAACAATTAATTATCCTGACCTGAAAGATCAGATCCTACATGCAGGAAGGGTTTTTGTACAATGACTACTGTAGTTTCAAAATTTCATTAATTTCACAATTAAATTCTGTGCAAATGCAAGTTTCCTGTTACTGGAGAGATAAATTCAGCATTGAACTTTTTTTTAAAGTTTTTCTTTTGGTTTCCCTCCCTGGTGAAATATTTTATTTGAACATTTGAAAGGGAGAGAGTGAAAAAAGGAAAAGGCACACTTTCCCTTGCTGGAATATGATCTTTCAATAATAAAGACTAAAAAACCAACCCCTACAGTAGGAGGATTGTAATTTTGAAGGAGCTTTAAATGCAGATACTCCTTTCCCTTTCTTTGTGAGCCAAAGTGTGATGTCCTACAGCAGGCCAGCATTGCCATGCAGTTGGAAATGCTTATCTGAATATCTGGTTTTAAGGGGCTGGCAGTGGGAAATTGGCTGGACTTGGGCTTTTTAAACAGTTCGAAAATGTCTTGAAAGAGCTGAGGCTGTGGTGGCTCTTCCACTCCAGTCTGCTGACAAGGAGAGTGCCACCAAACAGCTGCAAGCAAGATAAACCCCACAGCTAATGGGCTTTTGGATTTTCTTGGTAGAGGGAAGTTTTTGGACAAGACAGTTTCTCTTTTGCCCCCAGTCCACTTGTACACTTGCTGTGTGTGCCACTGGGCTGCTGGGCAGTTGTAGATGAGCAGAGCAGAGTTCCAAAACATACTTTGCTAGGAAGAGGTCATTTAGTTCAATCCTGTGCAGTAATAGCCTGTCATACACAGACATTTCACTGTCACAGAGCAGTGGCAATACACTCTTCAAGTGACTCCTTCATAAAATCTCCTGACTGCATAACATTTCTAACCCACAGTAACAAGCATTACCTATAGTTAAAGGCAAAGATTTATAGCATTCTTGGAAAATTAATTATTTGAGAGTTAGAAATTAAGTTCATACCAATTTTAGATTAATTTTAGGAGACTCACAAGTGCTGATGACATTAGTAAATACAATAAAACAACTCCTACTTCCTTCTTACATAAGATTTTGACATTCCCATCAATATCTTCTGACCAACCCATAGCCTCATCTACTGACCATACTGGTTTTCAGTTGATGTGCAGTAAGAAATAGAAAGCCACAAGCCTGCAAAGCTTTCAGCTCCCTGTAGTCAGTGAGGTCAGCAACATTCAGCATCTAGAGGCCTGGCTGTGTTATGTTGTTCTATCTACCCATGTTTTTATTAAATTGGATGTCTTTTGCAGGCACTACTAGAGAAGAAGAATAAAATCAAGGAGCCAAAGAAGCCTCCTCCTGTCCAGGAAAAAGTAGAAACCCCTGTTCCTAAGCCACCCACTTTAATCCTGGAAAAGCCATCAATTGTAAGTGAGCTGGTTTTAGCACTTTTTTCCCTGTTGATCCCTGATTGTTTCCTACACAGTTGTTAAAGGAATGCCCAGAGAATGAAAGAAGGGAGCTTTATCTTTTTTGTGTGCATCCATGTTAAAAATAGCCATTATTATTCCTTAACACTCTCTTAGTCTTTCTTTATTCTATAAGGATACTAGCAGCCAAAGGTTTGAAAATAATTTACAGTATCTGTTGGCCAAATCCTTAAGTAAACTTTATTTTATAAAGACATAAATTAGTAGACATGTTATTCCCTTGTTATTGGGGAACAAAAAGGCCTCATTATTATTATTATTTTATTATTTTTATTATTACTATTACTATTATTACTCAGTAGTTTCCAACCTTCTGATCTGACAACACTATCATAATTCAGTGAGGCAATTAAGTTTAGACTTACTGAAGTCAGAGAGACTTTGGCTGCTTAGCACTGAGCATGCACTTGATTAATTTTCTGGAGTGAAGCTCTTATCATCATGCAGGATGCAGTGTTTGATGAGCATGCACCAGTTCACAGATAATGATTCTCCTGCAGAGATTGAAATAGCAGTAATGATGTGTCATGGAGGATGTGATATGCTGTAGGAAAAATTACTTTTTAGGGGAGCTGCAACTTCCTTTCCTTTCTTAAAGTAACATATTTAAGAGCTGGTTGCCCCAGTGGACTGTTTTGTCTTCTTACTAACACCATTTTCATGATGTACTAAGAATCAGACAGAATTACCATTTAAACTTGTGAATTTAAGAGTCACACAACCATGAAAGTGAAGAGAGGAAGTCTTATTAAATCATCCATGCTGCTATGTTCCTTTGTGCAATATGATATTCTATGTTTTATACAGTCTATTTTAAGATGACTGGAACAAGAAATTCTTATCTCCTTGGGGAGAGCTTTCCACAGCTTTACCAACTTCTAAGCATTAGATCCTGTATTGCAGTGGTGGATTTACACTGTTTAGGTTTACCAGTTTGGCAGATTTTTAAGTAATTTTGAGGTAAGATGTAAAGAAATTGGGAAATTTTTCCAACCGGTTGTAGTCATTCTTGAGTATGTTTACAGATCATAGTTGGGGTTTTTTTAACAATTCCAGTACAATAGACTTCCACCTTCATGAATTCTGTCAACATTTGGTTTATTTTCAAGAACCTTTATGTGTGAACACATGAAAGATGGAGCTCTCCAGAGAAGCTCCATCTGTAAAGTCAGGCCACTTGAGCCACTGAAGAGCAGCATTAACAACTCCTGCCTTGCCAAATCCAAGTAAGGTTTCTCCTACCAGGTGGCTGTGAGGAGCAGTGAAAACAAGGCTCTTCTCTGTTGTTAATGCTTCTCTTCCTGCCACACACCCATACAAGCACCAGCTGCAAAGTGCTTCCCACTGGAGCTGAGGATCTCGGAAAGAAACTGTGCCAGAAGAAGGTGGAGAGAATGGAGGCACTACTGCAAGCATCCTCAGTTTCTCTCCCCCAGTCATTTCTAATGGACTTAATAGCCACAACAAGCTCACAGAGCACCTCTGAATTCCTTCATTAATTTTTTACTTTCTTCCAGCGTCCTCTAGATTGCAGCCATCTACTAGAGTCTTCCATATCCTTAATTTTTCTTTTTTTTTTCCTGCGGGGCATAATAGGCGTTTCTTCTCCCCTCATTCTTTCCTGCTGGTCTGTAGCAGGCAGATGGACAAGCTGATGATTACACTTGCTAAGGCATCATTTCCAGCATTCAGAAACAGAAGTACAGAAAAATGCTCCTCATAAAATTCAAACCTAATCTTAGTTAATACCACACCAAGCAGTTTTGGCTTACCAGTATGTGTGCCATCACCATTTCCAAAACTGTCCTGAAGGGATTTCACACTGTAGCCAGGTGATGTGGTTGAGTTTAGCTCTCTAGAACTGGAAATTCAGCCCTGCTTTCCAGAGAAGAACATACCAAATCACAAGTCCTCTCACTAGTTCTGCTTTGCTCCTCCTGGGTGCTGGTTTAGAAAGGCAGGAATGCTTCCTTTTGCGTTTGGAAAACTCAGTCTTCAACACCTAAGAAAAAACAGATAACTAAGATTCAAGCCCACACAACTTCTCTCATCCCACACTCTTCCCTGTTTTTCCAGCACTTCTTAAATACCACATGTCAATGCAGACCTCATAGGTTCTTTATTAAAAAAACCTTGCTTCCAATTTTAAGATTTCTTTTTATCTTTCACCGGCACTAAATGGACTTTTTCCTTTTCTTGATGTCAAGTGCAAACTAGAAGATCCCTCACTTAGAAAAAATGGTGCCATCTGTGCTTTGTCTACTTCCTCTGTTTAAAATAAACCCCTTTTTTTTACCTTCTGTGGTCATATTCCATTTCCCACCATGCTCTATCATTCTTCCAAGTTGGTATCAATCACACAATGCTGAGCCAGTAAAGTTCTCAAAGAGACAAATCACAATGGACTGTGGTTAATTGTACTTCCAAACTATCACTTTCTGAGTCTTAAATTTACTGAGTTACTCTGATAAAGATCACTACTGGAATAAATATTGAAAGAAAAATTGTATATGTTCCCTTTTAATTTAAAGCCTTTTTTATGGTTAACAGCTCTGTTGGACATATTTTGTCCTCTTAGTGTCTTGACCTGTTAAATTAATGTAGCTGATGCTCATTTTGCAAACTTAGATTCAGTCAAGCTACAAGTGGTACTTAAAATGCATACAGTAATTTTCTCCATCAACATCTCCTTATCATTAGGTTCTCATCTCTAAAGACCCTCTAAAATCTCAAATAGAATCTAATTATACAACCTTTTTTCCCCATTCCTTGCAAAACATGGAAGTACATGTTATTCTGACTCACCTTCCTTTCCCTAGAAATTAGAAGAATGATGTTCAGAAACAATCAAGAAAAGACAGAATATGATTATGTGTTATAAGATAGTGTCATGGGTTGGTTCGAAACCGGGCAGAAACACCATTTAATGTTGCGGTTTCACATTCACCTGCTCGCCTGCTCACACCAGGCGAGAGTGTAGTGTAGTGGTTTTATGGGAATAAGGATTAAGAGAAATGCAAAACAGGCTTAAACTTCAAAGATAAAAATAGTTTATTAACAAAAGACAACAGAATCAAAATCAACCCCCAGGTGGTTTCTTCTTCCTCCCCCCAGCCCCTCACCCATGATGGTTCCTTTCTCCCACCTCATTTATCTTCCTTTACCACCATCCTTCTCACCAACAACACAGAGAAACAAACTTAGAAAACTCCTGGTCAATTTACCACTCTTGAAATAGGCTTTCATCAGTCCAATTGGAAGAAGAGTCTCTCTTGTCTCACCATGGAGATTTTTTCCCACAAGACGCATAAGTCTCTTGTAGAATCCATATCACTGTGAACTCCCGCCCAGAAAGGATATTAGTTCACATGTGACACAAGTCTT